>CM076577.1:178509394-179109394 GCA_034641835.2 Pinus albicaulis
TATGCTATCGGCATGGGTCAGACACTGAGAGAAAGCGTCGACCTTGAAAACCAGGTTTTTATAGGGATCTTCCAGAAAAGTTGTAAAGGGAGATGATTTGGCAGACAAAGTGTGGTTCAAGGGTATGTATTCCATGCTTGGAAAGTATAGAAGGGTCACTGTATGGGTCCTCCAGCATCAAGGAACGGGGAGTACAGGGACAATGAAAAATTACTCTATAACACCAATAATCACATAGTTTAAAAGAAAAAGAAAAAATTAACTCTTCATTCTTTGTCAAATCTAAAAATAAAATTAAAACATAAATTTAAAGTTGTAAAACACAAATATATATTTAATATAAAACTTGTAAATATAAAAGTGTTGGTTTGAAATATAAATTAATAATAAAACTAAAATAAACCAATAATGAAGCCAAAATAAATGATGAAGGGATGCTTTGAATGGTATCACTAATATTTCATGTGGTTAGAAGTAAACAAAACTAAACCAAAGAAGTATGTTAGTTAAGTAATAAAATATTTATTGCATCTAGAGGCATTCTCTAGGCAAGTATGTAAGAGATGTTGGCATATCCTGTAATGTTATGTAAATATTTTGTTTATAAAATAAAATAAAAATAACCCTATGTTAAAATAAAAATTCTAAGCTATTATTTTTTTAGTGAAATTTTGTTGATTAGTTAAGGAAAATTTGAAATTAAAAAAAAAAAAACAAACAAACAAACCTATGTTAGATTAAAAATTCTAAGTTGTTATTATTTTTATTTAATTTTTGTTTGCTATTTAACTTAAAGTTGACTTGGTCAAGTTCCTGGTGGTTTTTGAGCTCCACTTTTATGGGAACTCATGGTATTTCCCATAATAATCATGTGGAATATAGCCTATTTAAAGGGGAAAATTAAAGCAACCTAGATCTTTACTCTGGATTTGTTGGGTAGTTAAGGTAATTTTGAAAAAAAAAAAAAACCCTATGTTAAAATAAAAATTCTTGGTTATTATTTTTTTCTTAATTAAATTTTGTTGGGGTAGTTAAGGTAATAGTGGTTTTTGAGCTCGAGGTTTATTAGAATCCTTGGTGTTTCCCATGGTAATCATGTGGAATATAGCCTATTTAAATGGAGGAATTAAACCATCCTAGATCCATCTTAACTTCGGATCTACCAACCACCAATAGGGATCAAATCTTTGAGATGCAGATATCTTATGATGCATAGGGATCAAATCTCTTGAGATGCATGTGAAGTTAAGATGAATCTATGCTACTTAATTGATGGTTTTGTAACATGAAATTTTTAAGCTAATATTAGTATCTGAAATTAAAATGAATCTATACTAATTAATTAATAATTTTGTAACATGAAATTTTTGAGCTAATATTAACATGTACACTAATTTTTATATTTAAAAGAAAACAAGATTGGTTAATATTTATCTTTTTAAAGATAATTAATTATTTTCTTTTAAAATTTCTCAAAAATTTATGAGAACCGTATGAAATTATTTATAATATTTTTAATAATATTTTTAAATATTTTACATTTACATTTTTAAATTATAAGACAAATTTCCTTTCTTAAACTATCAGAGAATTTCCTTAAATTATAACATAAATTTCCTTTCTTAAATTATAAGACAATTTGTTTTTAATTATGAATTTGAATATTTATAATATTATTTTTAAATATTTAACATTTTGATTTTTAAATTAAGATAAATTTTCTTTTTTTTTAAATATAACTATAACTTTGATCAATTTTATATAACATGCAATGTAGTTTAAACATATTATGATTGTGATCTTTTTATGAATATTTTGTTGGATTATTTTTATCTAAAATTTAATTGCAAATTGTTGTAGTTATAGATTTTAATTGCTAAGTGTTAGAATTAATTTTTCCAAACCAATATATAAATTCAATAATAAAAATTTAAAATTTTAACCATTTTTTTATAAATACTTTTCTAAAAATATCCAAATTACAAACCATTTAAATTTATCTATTCAATATAAATAACAAGAATAATCATCCTAACTAATTTATAACAAAATCCATATTCCCTTTTTAAGGTTGAGGTTATAGGTTGGAATCCACCAACATTCATGACTCACAATTTAAAATGATCATGATTTCTTAACTTGTTAGAGTAATGTGGGTAAGGCTTGAGACCAAACCTTCTAGTTATCACTCTAACACTAACACCAAGAACCTCACTTGAATGGAGTATGTCATAGAGGTCACCTACTCTTCGAGTCATATTAGAATGTCTCAAACATATCCTTTGAAATTATACTTAGGTAAACAATAGAACAAATCATACTTCATGTGTTTTCTTTTGTAGATAATTCTTAGCTAAATAACTATATCAAAGCATCTAAGTAAATTTTATGTTTTAAAGATGGTTTCTTCACGAATAGAAAAACTTTGATTTAATATAAATAAATTCTTCCTTTCTAAAGTATAACCAAAGTGTTGAGATTCAACAATAACAGTATAACAATATTGAAATATGATGATACAAGACTTAAGATAATATTATACTTCAACGACTCAAACATTAGTACATATAGAAATTGTCTAGAAGGAAACAATCTATAAATGCAGAGGAACTAATACAAACAAATTGTTCATTTAGTTTCCTTAATATTTAAAATAACATTGCCAATGGATTTTAGGGTGGTTAATCATTAGCCAAAACTCTCCCTATTATCCACACAATCTTAAATATACGAAGAAAAGATAATGCAACACAAGAAATAACTCACATATGAAATAGTATTGTTATAAGTAATCCCTGATTAACCTTTTGAAATATTGAGGTATTGCAATAAGTATCACTATCTTCGATCCAAGAATCAACAATTTCCATATCAAAATTTACAATATTTATAGCGATATGATTTGGAGGAAGTGTTCTCTTTCCTCTTCCTCGGGATCACATCAACGCTTTGCAAGCATGAAATAGGGTCTTCAAAAACAACATGTTTGTTTAATGTCTCTTCAACATGAATTAGTCTTCATATGCAACTGGACATAATGAACATAACACACGTAATCCATGTAGGCATAAAGAATAGCAAGACAAAATGTTTGATGATAGAGTTCACCTCTACTGGGCTACATCTCTGGGCCTGTCAACATGACTAGACCACTCATACAAATTCAATATCAATGAAGTAAATAATTTTTTTTTGCAAATAAAATGTGTCTATTATCCCTACAAAGGTAATTTTCTCCTACAGAGAACTCCCACAACATCAAAAACTCAAAAAATATCCTACAAAGATGACATGCTTCCACTGAAATGAGTAAAAAACATCATGTGCATCCTTCAATTCCACATTGAAGCACATAATGAAAACTTTATGATGAAAGAAGTTAAACATGAATTGAACCCTGTTGGTTACAACTGCTGCAAATAAATTCTGAAGGTGAGGAAAACCCCTACAAGGTCTTCTTCATGTTGAACACCCTCAGGAACTACTACCAAACCCTACATGATCCATACACCCCTTAGGTTTAAACCTACAAAAAATCATATTTAGGGTGCTCTATGGATTCTGAGACATGTTCCATTGAGTCTATAATGCCCAAAAATGGTACCTTGGCCTCTTTTTGCATCCAATTTAGTTAAAAACTCCACAAGTTATGACCTTTTCTAGTTTGCCCACTATTTGCTCCACAAACTGCACCAAATCCAGCCACTAACCACCAAATTTGCCCCAATTTCCTCTAATAAGCACACAATTTCACAGGAATTCAGGCGGATTTTTGGGTGCTTTAAATTACTCCTAAGGAATTAATGTTGGAAAAATCTGGGCATATGGGGGCCACACGCCTAAGGGCTAGTCCTTGGTGCTAACCCCTTTCCCCAACCTCAAACATTAATCGTGTGCATTTGGGTGGTCACATAGACCGATTTTTCTGGAAGTCACGGTCAATGGATGAGCAGTTATCTCCATGCCCACGATATTTGGGTCACAGTTGTATGGTGTGGGGGTTGGCCCTTCTTCCCCAACGACGACAATATGAAATTTTAAATATATGTGGGGGCATATACGGTTAAGACTCCTGGTTTAGAGGAGATGGTATGTGTTCACGTTAGTTCGGCGAAGGTCTCTTGTTCGACCACTGCCCAGTCCCTCCAGTGTATTAATCAACATTTTAATACAGTATGAGGGGGACACGTGGTGGCCCCAGGCTATGCCACATGCCTCCTCCTCATTGAGCTAAACACAACCAATGACAACCTGCCAACTCACACCAACCAACACCTTCCACTTGGCAGTCATACATTCACCAGAGAAAATGGTTGACCAACCTGTTGACCTACCCAGTCATCATGCCACGTCAGCAATACGGACTATTGACTGGGCTCCATGTCTGCAATTTTTTTACCAAATTTTCCTATTTAGGAAAATGGATAGAACTCGTTTCTGAAGCCATACAGAGTCCATTTCGCATGAAATGAGTTTTGTTGGATTTAGAACGATGAACACTACTCGTTCGTTCAGGTTTTATGTCATTACGAGAACTTTGACTTTTGAGTGAAAAACTGATCACCTGATCACACCTTCCCACTAAGAACCTTTGGAATTAAAAATTTTACTTCCCTAGTCAATATAAAGAGGTTGAACTCAAAATACCCACAAAAATCAATCCAAATTACAAAATTTTCAATTGGTGCTTTTCAAGCCCCAATCAAGGAACTTCACTTATCATACTCATGAAGACATGTTGTCCTATCAAGAATCGAGCCAACATTATTATTGTTGTTGCGGGAATAAAATTATTGCTAAGTGGAATATGAACATTCTCTTTACCCTCAACTTTGCATGGCTTGAAAACACTTCATCCCTGAAGGTAAATTATTGAAGACAAACTTGACTCCTTCTTGGAAATCAAAAACAGCATAAATTTTCTTTAACATATTCAAGTTGAATTTGTACATGAGTAGTACACTGCTATGAAAATGTTCCATGATATTCTTGGCCTTGTCTATGAAACATAGTCATATTAACCACAAGACTCTATTCACACATGTTTGAAATCAAATACTTGTATAGGTGAACATATGACAAACTTGTAGACAACTTGAACGACCATTTTGTACATTCACAAAATTCCTTGAACATGTGGACTATAACAAGCCAATAGATACATGAATGAAAAAAATCTACTTGTTGAACATAATGACAATAAATGTTAACTTTACAAAATTACCTAAACAAGTAGTGACAAAAAGTATTTACATAATTTACAAAACAACTTTACAATAATTCTACCCAATCGTGCCTCTCCTAAGATTTTGGGTTCTCTTCTTGCACCATCTTGTCTTGAAGGTTGCTGAGGATTGTTGCGAGTCCTCTTGGCCACCTTTTGCTTCCCTTACATCATGTTGCATAATCTCTTTACCTTTATTTAAATGAAGCTTCATATGTAACTTCCAAAATCATCTAGTGTCATGTCCATTCACTTTGCAATGAGCACAAAAAAGCTTCTTCTTTTTCGCAGACATAGAATTTATTTCATGCAAAAGAAAGTCATTATGTTTGATGCCCAAATTTTGGTTCATTCATTTAACCATTATCTTGCATTTCTTGCACATGACCACATAATGGTCAAACTAATCACAAAATGTACTAGGGTATTGATTCCATAAGTATTCAAAATCACCATGCCTTGAAAAACACTCTTGAGAGTTATACTTGTCTTTGGAGTTGCAACTTCGACGGTTGTCACAAGGTGGTGACATCTCTTTCTCATATGCTTGAGGCACCTTAGGCCATTTAGAGCACTCTCCATACTCTCTCCTACCATATCCCAATCACATATATTTTTTTCTTTCCTCTACCAAAATTGGATTGGTAATGCCTTGGACATTTATGTCGAGGCCTCCACCTTCATAGCCCAGATTGGGGAGAAACTTCATACCTATGGCTTTGGTATGTTTCTCGAATGTTGCAAAAGTTTTTTTATGCACATATATGGAAATATTGGTACTAGAAATTATTTACCTCCTTATATTTTCCATTCATCTTCTCAACCTCTGATGGTGATGATGGCCAACTTGTAGATGACTCTAGCCACCCACTTGTATCCACTCGCATATGATGTGCTTCTTGAATATGCTTGCAAAATCGACATGCATCATCTTCCACATATGGTCAAAATTCACTATTTGAACCATGACCACATATGAGCTTCATCTTGGAGGTTTCTCTTGTTGGTGTAGGAGTTGAACTTTCTGCAACTTTCATGTGAAGCACTTCCTGCAATACAAAGTGCATGTGCCTCTTTTCCTCTTCAGCAATTTCCAACATCCTTCTCAACTCTCTATTCTCCATTCAAAGAGCCAAATTTCTCTCCTCAAGCTCTTGGAGACTCTTTTTGATACCCATATTTCAACTTGGTCAATTTTAGCTCTGATACCACCCGATCTGAATTTGGAGGAGGTGTTCTCTTTCCTCGTCCTCAGAATCACATAAAACTAAACTTAGGACCATGTAGATGCATTGCAAGCATAAAATTGGGTCTTCAAAAGAAACATGTTTGTTTAAGGTCTCTTCAACATGAATTAGTATTCATATGCAACTCGACATAATGAACATAACACACAAATCCATGTAGGCATAAAGAAGAGAAAGACAAAAGGTTTGATGATGGAGTTCACCGCTCCTGGGTAACATCTCTGGGTTTGTCAAATTTACTAGACGACATATAAATTTAGTATCAATTCAGTACATAAAAGTTTGCTGCAAATAAAATTTGGCTATTACCCCTAAACGGTAATGTTCTCCTACAGAGGTCTGTCACAGTAGAAACAACTCAAAACATATCCTACAAAGATGACATACTTCCACTAAAATGAGTCAAAAACATAAAGTGCATCCTTCGATTCCACATTGAAGCACAATGAAAAATTCATGATGAAAGAAGTTAAACCTAATTTGAAGCCTATTGGTTACAAATGCTGCAAATGAATTCTGAGGAAAACCCCTACAAGGTCTTCTTCATGTTGAACACCCTCAAGAACTGCTACCAAACCCTGCTTGATCCATACAACCCTTAGGCTTCAACCTGCAAAAAATCTTGTCTAGAGTGCTCTACGAATTTTGATACCTATTCCATTGAGTCTAGAATTTCCAAAAATGCTACCTTAGCCTCTTTTTGCATCCAATTTGGACGAAAACTCTAGGTATTATGACCTCTCCTAGTTTTCCCACTATTCGCTTAACAAAACTGCACCAAATCTGGCCAATAACCACCAAATTTCCCCTAATTTCTACTAATCGGAAGTCCAAAATTCCACTAGAATTCAGGCGGATTTTTTGGGCTCTTTAAATGCCTCCTAAGGCCTTAAGGTCAGAAAAATTTGGGCATAAGGGGGCTCTTCGCCTAAGGGCTAGTCCTCGGCATTGACCCCTCACCCCAACCTCACATTAATTGCGTGCATTTGGGTTGTCACATAGACCGGTTACTATGGCGGTCACGGTTGGTGGATGAGAAGTTAACTCTGTGCCCACGGTCCTTGGGTCACGGTTTTATGGTGTGGTGTTTGGCCCCTTCTTCCCCCAACGACAGAAATATAAAATTTTAAATATATGTGGCGGCATATATGGTTAAGACTCATGGTGTAGAGGAGACGGTATGTGTGCATGTTAGTTCGGCAGAAGTCTCATGTTCGACCTCCTCCCGGTCTCTCTGGTCCATTAATCAAAATTTTAATACACCATGAGGGGGACACGTTGCGGCCCCAGGCTGAGCTATTTGCCTCCTCATCATTGGCCTAAACACAACAAATGACAACTTGGCAACTCGCACCAAGATGCACCACCCAACACTTGCCACTTGGCAGGCATAAGTTCGCCAAAGAAAATGTGTTAGGTCCCTATATTACTAATATAGCCCCTTATTGTTGTTAGTGTAACCCCCTTATTATTATTTTTGTACCCCTGTAAACCCCATAGTGCTATTATTATTCATTTACATTATTATTGTTAGGTCGGCTACGATTACATTGTGGCCCCATGGACTCCTTTATATAGAATGTGAGGTTTTGTCATTTGTATCATCTAAGAATTGTTCATTTATGTAATGTAAAGGAGGTTTCCCCCTCGAAGTGGCTTATTTCTAAGGCATTCATCTCTCTTTTCTTCTATTTTTGGAGCTGGTTTCATAACATTTGGTATCAGAGCTTTGGATTCTAGGGTTTCGGTGCTCCAAACAGGTCATAGTGGAATTTATGCTATAAAAAAATTTCTATGAAGGTTAAGAAGCTGAAATTTATACAGAGCGAAGCCAAAATCTGGAGGAACCTCCTGTAAAAGTTTCAAATCTTAGTTCGCAATATTTTCTGATATATGATCTGTGGAAGTTAGAGTTTTTTCAGGCTCGTGAATTTTACCTAAAACAGGGCATCGTGGAATTTTCACTATACCTTTTTTTCTACGAAGGTTCAGAAGATAAAAATTTTACAGATCGAAGCCGAACTCCTAAATAAATGCTTGTAAAAATTTTAGGTCTTGGTTCGAAACATTTTCGGAGAAATGATCTTTGGAAGTTAGGTTTTTGTCAAGTTCCCGAATCTCATCTCAAAGAGGTGACTGTGGGAAAATCGTCATAAATCTCTCTCTGAGCTTTGGATTGGAATTATGTAAAAATTCGTCGCAAGTACATGGAATGTAGTTTCCTTTGTATCAATTTTAGAACCAAATGAGGAAACAATGACACATGGCACGTCGTACAAGTTCACTCTACTGAACTATTCCATAATTAGGGCATTGTGGGAGATTGGGCATAACTTTTCCTTGAAGAATCCAAATCAGGTCAGACCTATGGAATTCGAAATAAGGTTCAGAGTGCTACTACAAGGACGAATTTCAGATATTGAAGATCCTAAATCACATAGATAATTCAATTTCAATATCGAGCTCGTCAAAATCAAGAAAAAGGTGTGTATTTTTTTTCCGAATTGCATAAGTCTTGTTTGAAGAAAAAATTTGATTTGATTCTAAGGGAATATTGTAGAATAGATATTAGTATTGGGTTCTAAAATTCCCCATAAAAATAATTCAACACCCATTAAGCCTTCAGAAGTCTCTACTATGGCTCATGAAGATGAAGAAATGCAACATGACATATCAAAATAACAAGAGAAAGTGCACCAAATTTTGCTCTCGCAAAGAGCAACAAAAAATGAAATGGATGTTTTGAAGAACAGTGTAGAAGCTAAGATGGATGGTTTGAAGAATATTATGGAAGAAAAAATGGAAGGTTTGAAGGAAGACGTGAAAGGTTTGAAGGAAGGTTTGTCAAAGTTGATAAAAGAAATGATTCCTAATGGCAAAAAGATAGTAGAGGAAATTCATGACGAGAACAAAATAAATGTTAATCGTGATTTCATAAACTCTAATGTTGGATTGAAGAATCACCATATTCCAAATATGGATATGAGGAAGTTTGATGGAAAGGATCACGTAACATGGATACTATATATGGAGCAATATTTTGATCTCAATAATGGGCAAAACACACAAAAGGTACGCATTGCAACTTGACATTTAGAACAAAGTACATTTGTATGGTATCGATGTCTTTGCTCCCATAAAAATTTTCCACTTGGTCAATTTTTACGAAGGAAATGATAGCACATTATGAGGATACAAAGAGCAACACCTTCTTTAGGGTATTGATAAATCTAAAAAAAAAGGGTTCAATGGTGGAGCACATTGAGGACTTCCAAAAAATGAATATAAGGGTAACTAATCTTCCAGAGGAACACAGGATTGATGTCTTCATAGGGACTTTAAAGGATAATATCCAAAACTAATTTCGCGTTTGGGAACCTAATTCATTGGAGAAGGCATTCAGGTTGGCAAGAAAATTTGAATGTAAAATTATGGCGACAAGTAAGGCTACCACTCACATCTATAAAGATGGAAGTGTTGCTACTCCTAGACTTATAGAACCTACAAGGTTGAAACCACAAAAATTGGAAGAAAAAATAGCAAAAGGGCTTTGCTACAGTTGTGATGGAAAATACACTAAAGGTCATAAGTGTGCTGAGAAGAAATTATTTTACATAGATTGTGAAGAGGAGGAATGAAATGAACAAGAAACTTCAAAATAAGAGGATATACACTAGGAACCAACCCTATAAGAAAAAGAAACGAGTCTAACCATATAGTGTAATGCATTGGCAGGAATTACCACTCCTCAAACTCTCAAGATAGAAGGACATATCAAGAAGAAAAATGTAATAGTGTTGATTGATTCGGGTAGTACCGTAATTTTATTCATTGTAGGGTAGCCAAGGAATTGAATTGTTTCCTATACCCAACACCAGAATTTCAAGTGATGGTTGCAAATGGAGGAACTATAAATTGATCTAGAAAATGCTATAATATCAAGCTAGCCTTGGGGGAATATGTATTGAATAGTCCAATGCTTTCCATCCCAATAGGAGATGATGATGTTGTACTAGGAGTACAATGGTTACAATCTTTGGGGATGATAGATTTTAATTTTCAAGAAATTTTCTTGAATTTTTTTTCGGAAGGAAAGGAAATTGAATTATGAGGTATCGCAGGGAAGCCAGGAAATACAATAAGCTCTAATTTCATGAAAAATCTTCTAAGAAAGAACAACGAGGCTTAATTTCACAATTATGCTCACTAGAAGTTCCAACATCAAAATCATCTATTTCTCCATATCTCCAAAAATTCTTGGACAATCATTCCAAGGTGTTTGAAACTCCCAAATGACTCCCACCTATTTGTGATCAAGATCATGCTATTCATTTGATTCCAAGAAGTGTTCCTCTAAACATCAGACCTTACAGATATCCTTATGTCCAAAAGAGAGAAATTGAACGTATGATTGAAGAAATGTTAGAGGCTAGTATAATTCAACATAGTCAAAGTTATTTCTTTTCTCCAGTAGTATTGCTGCACAAGAAGGATGGATCATGATGCATGTCTCCAGATTATAGGGAGCTCAATAAGCTCACTATTAAAGATAAATTTCCCATTCCTATGATTGATGAATTATTGGATGAATTACATGGAGAAATTTATTTTACCAAGTTGGATCTTTGTTAAGGGCATCATCAAATTAGAATGAAGACTGAAGATATTCCGAAAACAACATTTCGAACTCATGAGAGTCATTATGAATTTTTGGTCATGCCTTTTGGCCTTACCAATGCACCTTATAAATTTCAAGGGTTGATGAATTCCATTTTCAAACCCTTCCTTAGAGAATTTTTGCTAGTATTTTTTGATGATACACTAATCTACAGCAAGTCTTGGAAGGATCATTTTCAACATGTTGACAGGGTGCTCAAACTATTGGAGGAGAAACAATTATATGCAAAAACATGCAAATGTTTCTTTGGAGTACACGAGGTGGAATATCTGGGTCATATTGTATCTCACGAGGGTGTTAAGGTAGACACTAACAAAATTAATTCCATTAAGGAATGGAAAGTCCCCACAACCATAAAGTAGTTGCGCAGATTTCTCAGGTTAACAGGGTATTATCACAAGTTTTTTAAGAATGATGCGAGAATAACCGCACCTCTAACAACATTATTGAAGAAAGATGCATTTTCATGGATTCCTGAAGCAACTAAGGCCTTTGAATATCTTAAAGAGGCAATGTGCCTAGCACCAGTCTTAGCTATGCTAGACTTCACAAAAACCTTTATTGTGGAATGTGATGCCTCAGGAAATGGAATTGGTGTTGTTTTAATGCAAGAAGGAAGACCCGTTTCTTTTGAAAGTCGTCCAATAAAAGGAAAGTATTTACAAAGGGCTATTTATGAGAAGAAAATTTTGGCAATACTACATGCACTAAAGAAATGGAGACCTTACCTAATGGGAAGACACTTCAAGGTAAAAACGGATCTGATAGTCTTGAAAAAAATTTGGAACAAAGAATATCTTTAGAAGAGCAGCAAAAATGGGTCACAAATATGTTGGGTTATGACTTTGAAATCATCTACAAAAAAGGGAAGCTAAATGTTATTGCAGATGCACTCTCAAAAAAGGATGAAGAGGTGGAAGCATTGCTTTGTGCCATTTCTATTATCCAACCAGATTAGATAACTGAACCAAGGGATGAATGGAAGAATGATGAAGAAGTGTGGACACTCATTCAAAAGTTATAGAAAGATCATAGTACATCTGATACATTTAGTTGGAAAAATGATTCCTTATGGTACAAAGATCGCTTATATATTTGCAAGAATTCCCAACTAAAACAAAATATTCTTTTGGAATTGCACACTTCTCCTTTAGGAGGACACTCGGGATTTTTAAAAACTTACCACAGGGTGAAGAAAGAATTTTTTTTGGGATGCCCTTAAATCTGATATTCAAAATTTTGTGGCCAAATGCTTGGTTTTCAAGCAAAATAAAGTTGGAATAATTAAGACCGTGGGTCTTCTACGACCTTTATCCATTCCAAGTCAATGTTGGGAGGAGATTTCAATGGATTTTATCATAGGTTTACCTAAGCCCAAAGGAAAGAATGTCATCATGGTAGTAGTTGATAGACTTACCAAGTATGCACACTTTTGTGCATTATCTCATCCATTTAAAGCAAGTACAATTGCTACTACATTTATGGAAACAATTCAAAAGCTACATGGAAACCCAAAGATTATTGTAAGTGACATAGATCCCATTTTTACAGGAAATTTTTGGACAGAATTATTTTCTTGTTTGGGTACTCAAATAGTTCATAGCTCATCTTATCATCCTCATTTCGATGGTCAAACTGAGATAGTGAATAAATGTTTGGAAGGATATCTTCGTTGTTTTGTATCTGATAGGAAAGCACAATGGGTCAAGTGGTTACCTCTTGCTAAATGGTGGTATAACACTTCCTTCCATACTACAGCAAAAATGACCCCATTTATGGCACTTTATGGATTTCATCCACCATCCATCACCTCTTCTTTAAGGGAAAATTCTAGGTTTCAAGAAATGGAAGATCACATCAAGCATCAACAAGAAGTTCTCCAACTCTTAAAGGATAACCTAAATTTGGCACAAAATCGAATAAAACAACACGTATATCAGCATCACAGTGAGAGGATTTTTGATGTAGGAGACTGGGTATTTTTATGGCTACAACCATACAAAAAAATGTCCCTCAAGCAAGCTAAGAAGGATAATAAATTATTTCCAAATTACTATGGTCCTTGCAAGGTGTTGCAAAAGATTGGTACTATGGCATACAAATTGGTGTTTCTTGCTTCTTCGCGAGTGCATCCAGTTTTCCATGTTTCATACTTAAACGAGATTATAGGGGACAAAATTCCAGTTCAAATAATATTTCCAAAACTTGATGAGGAAGGAAAAACCATATTGGAACCTGAAGTAGTCACGGAAACAAGAACTCAACAACTACGAAATCGATCAATTTCAAAGTATCTCATCAAATGGAAGAACTTACCCACTGAAGATTCTACATGGGAGGATGAGAATTTTATACAGAAGCACCCAGAGCTACTTAAGCGTTGAGGGAAACACTTTTTTGAAGGAGAGGAGCATGTTAGGTCCCTATATTACTAGTATAGTCCCTTATTGTTGTTAGCATAACCGCCTTATTATTATTGTTGTACCCCTATAACCCCCATATTATTATTATTGTTCCTTTACATTATTATTCTTAGGTCAGCTAGGATTACATTATGGCCCCATGGACTCCTATATATAGAAGGGAGGTTTTTTCATTTGTATCATCCAAAAATTGTTCATTTATGTAATGTAAAGGAGGTTGCCCCCTCGAAGTGGATTTTTTCTAAGGCGTTGATATCTCTTTTATTATATTTTTGGAGTTGGTTTCATAATAAAATGGTTGACCAACTTGTTGACTTGCCCAGTCAGCATGGCATGCCAACAGTACGGACTGTTGATTGGGCTCCCTGTCTGCAATTTTTTTTACGAAATTTGCATGTCTAGGAAAAATACAAGAACTAGTTTCTGAAGCCATGAGTCCATTTCACACGAAACGATTTGCGTCGAATTCATAATGAAAAACACTACGAGGTCATTTGTGTTTCATGTCATTCTAAGAACTTTGATTTTTGAGTGAAAATTTGATCACCTAATCACTTTACTATGTCAATCTACATAACATAAGGAAATAAATATTATAAAAAATAACAACTACTGATATGACTTAAAACTCAGATCTGCTTGAAAATATTCGGCTTGATAATATGGAACAACCTTTGATTGTTGAATTCACCCAAAAACTTAGATTTCCCCTTATTGTGTGCTTGAATTTATTTTGCCCATGAGGATTCTATTTATATAGCTGAGAATTTATGATAGAAGCCAAAGTAGCTTATTCCAATTTTCACCCATTGGATAAGTCAAAGAAATCATCTTTATGTATGTTTCATCCAACTTGGTATGCTTCTGAAAGGTCGGTTTGACTATGAAAAGATATTTGATTTCATAACATAAAAATAAATTATCGGATAATTTCTCAAGAAGCATTTGGCCACTTAAATCCCCTTTTAAACCATTGAATTTTAAGTTATCATTTTCACATTCATTGATTAATTTTGATACTATTTTGTGGATACAATTTTACGGTGTAAATTTTTGAATAATGGAAATCCCCTTTGCTACAAAAGATTGAATTTCCTATTGAATTTATCAATATGACCTTGCATAAGTTTATATGTTTCTTTCATCTTCCTTGTAAAAAACAATTTGGTCAATTTTTTTTTTTTTTCATGATTAAATGAGTTCTATCTAAAATACCAATTTCTTCTAGCTCCACCTTTATTTTTTAATTCAAAAATATTATAATATTATGAGCTAGAACTACTTTATTACCCAATTCATTTTCAATCTCATTAATCGCCCTTTTAGCAAGATCTAATAATTTTTTCTGCTCAACCATTATCTCAACTGATGTCCAAACTTCAAACATTGAAGACACAATATCCATCCATATTCTAGCTTTAGCTTGATTTAAACATTGAGAATTATTAGCTTGTTTTTTATGTCATTCAAATTGTTTCTTCAAAGTAGAATTTTCCTAGAATTGGGTAATTAATAAATTACCTTTTTTCAATGCATCTTGTTAAGCCTTGTCGAGTGCTTTCTTTAACTCATAAATTTCATGAATTTTCAAAGAGAGAAATGGAATTGCTTGTATTAATTTCTTTGAAGAATATTCCTTTATTGTACCTTCCTCTATTTCTGTAATGAACTATACATATTAGAAAGGTTGATGGCTTAGAATATATCATCTCTCATGTCTTCATGTGAAGATCTATTTGATCTAGAGGATGGATTTTTTTTATTTTGAATGAAAACATAGAAGTCTTGTAATCTTAGCTAATTTTGTACCTTGAGCTTTAGGATCTAAGAATGCTAGTTGGAATCGGTGTTTTTCAACATCCAAAGAAGAGAGAAATCTATTCTTTGTGAAAGAACTATGCTTCCAAAATTCAATATAAATCACAGTTTTCAAATATTCATTTTTATTTTTTATTTCCAAAAAATAAGAAAATATGTTGTGAATATTAGAAGCAGATGAAGAAGATTGTTTTTTGACCATTAGTTCTAACTTCTTAGGAGTATATACATGCTCACTTGGCATACTGACTTTGCAAGGTGTAGAATTTTATGATAACACTGTAGCTAAAATTAATTCCTTTGTTTCTCTCATCTTATGTCTCTTATAATCTCTAAATCCTCCTCCCTCTAAATTTGACATTGATAGTTGAACCTCTTCAAAAGGTATTTTAATTTTTTTTTCTTTCTGTTAGGGGTAGATAAAACATTAGGCCTAATTGGATGCTCTATTTCATGTTCCTCTGTACATCTATTTGAATACCTTCAAGTCCCATATTTCTATGTTGGAAAAATATTGAATTTATTGTTTTGACAAATGTACATAAGTAGAAGAACATTGTTGAACTCTTAAAGAATAAATTTTACAAGTAAAATCATAGTTCCAACTATGTCCCTTTGTTAGTTCTATCTCCTACAACAATGCTTCTACCTCACTATCACTTGCTCTAGTATTTACAATAAAAGGTCCAATTTGTGCCTTAAGCTTGAAAATTTTTGGCTTCTTTCTTGGTAGGAAATTAATATTATCAACATTCAAGCTTTCCATTATAAACTCAAGGGAAAAAAAAATACTTATAGGAAGGAAGACATGAAATCTATAAGGAGAAAGTTCACACCCATATAATATTATCTTTGTGAAATTCTGATATAAAAACTAATCTCCTACTTTTCTCTGTTCACTTAATTGAAAGATGTGTTTTACATCTTGAAAATTATTTGGGCTTCAGTATCATTCAAAATATTATAGAAAACTCATAATAATTGACTCATTAAGGTTGAAAAATAGAACCCTTCAAAATGTTTTCTGACCAATGATGTCCAACGAATTACTAACCATAAGTTTCCTTCTCTATTATTTTTATGAAGTTGTATCTGAAGAAAATTGTTTGATTGATAAAACATTAACATATATACTAATACTGATTGATATTTAAATGACCTCATGGTACTGGAATTCATGAATTTTTCATGGATAATATCTTGTAGATATTAGCTGAAATTAAAATAAATAGAAGGTTTTTTGCGTGTTAGACAACTAATCCTGAAGTTAGTTTCTGTTAGATAATTAGTTATTAGAGTCCAAGAAAACTGGGGAACTCATTCAATAGTTTCTTGATGTATTTATATGTGTACACATTATACATCATTCCTTGAGACGTTCATTAATATATTATTGAATTTGTTTCCAATTTGTGTCTTACAGTGGTATCAGAGCGAGTTGTTGACCTGCTCTGTTGAATGCATGAGCTACTAGTTTTGGGGCTTTCTTGTGCACTCCAATTCATGCTTTTTTCTAGCTTTTGTTTTGGCCCGCGGTGGACGGAGCAATGCTTTAGAAGGGTTCAATGTTGTTGATTGAAATGTGCATGAATTGAGGGTTAAATTCTCAGAATATATTGATGTTTCACCTAGGAGTGCGTCTGTGCATATTTGTGTACAAGTCGGAAGCAAAGAGGCCTGTGAGAATTTCGCATCGAAAAAAAGGATTGGTGGGCTTGAAGTCTGCGTCTTGCATGTGATTTTCATATACAGGGTGGTGATATCACAACATGCAACGGGAATAAAGGTATGTCCGTTCTGTCACAAGTTGTTGGATAAATCATGTATGTTTACGCTATGATTACATCCAATCACATTTGGTTTTGATCTGTTTGTAGAGGCTACAATCCATATCAACCACTCTTCAAATTTCTATTTCGGCATACGCATTTCTCTCTTTCCATTTTGTCCTATAAAACACATGGTTGTTGTTCAATTAAATCAGTAGGAATGGAGTTCAAACATTAGTTGTGGGCTAGCAAGAAGCTTTGATGAGAACTACAAATAACCCAAATGGTTGCAAAATTGTGGTGGTGTGCTATGCAATTTCTTTATAATAATAAAAAAATTGTTGGTATCTACTTTGCCTACAAAATCATAGACATGAAATGTTTGTTCATTTACTTATACTTATATCAGTTTTGGAAGCCGATTTCTCCAAAGGTCCCCATCACTGTTGTCTACAATGAAGCCTGAGTCCATAGTCATCGTTGAAGCTGCTTAACTATGTGGCGATTCACGGACAGAATACTAACTGTGTTAAGCTTGGAGGAAAAAGAAACAGTTTGAATAAAATAGTAAGACCTTGTAAAATTTGTGAAAATAGGATTCCATTGTTGTTTTCTCCAAAAGGTTGACCGAGAAGTTGACCAAGGCCACCTCTCATTCATTCTTCATGCTCATTTGAAGTTATGTGTTACGACTGTTAGCCTTCTATAAATTTTGTCATAGCAAATGATGGCTAAATATGTTCTTAAGCCTTCAAGAAGAAATATTCATGGAAAACTGCTAGTTCTTGAAGCCTTCTTGGTGTCTTTTATCTTACAAATCATCTTCACTGCTGTTTCCACAAGAAATCCTTGAAATAAGCCTCGCTGATTCAAAAATAAAAATTCCTTCAAAGCCATAATTCCCGCCATTTCTCCATTTCAAAATATTCCCTTCATGCCACCCATTTTCCTCATTTTACCCTTTATTTCCTTCAAAATCCCCTTTAAACCATTTATTCTCCTTCATTTTGTTATAATTAGACCTTTTTAGCTTTACCGAAAACATCAAAATGGCCTTAAAACCTCCATTTTTGGTCTAAAGGCACTCCTTTTCAAACATAAGGCTTTAAGCGCTTTTCGGCTTAAAGACCTTCGCCCCTTCATTCATATAACCGAGGCTCGAAACCATCCACTAAAGGTCTTCAACCCTCATCGGCCATCGCACTTCGAAACTTCCCATTTCCTCATTCCCAAATCCTTTTCTCCACCGATATGCGAAACCCCGATTGCATCTCCTCTGTCAATTCCTTCGAGATCTAACGGCCTGCGCTCCCATTTACCTATCTATTACCCTGCTCCATTTTTTTATTCTGATTAATATCAACCATTGATCATACAGATCCAACGGCTGCCACACTCCCACACCTCAATCTATCTGCTCACCCATACCCCATGTCCACTCTTTCCTTGGAGCAATCTTCACCGTCAATCTCTTCCATCCGACGGCTATCGCTGCATCCCCAAGCTCTAAACCCACCAATGGCACCTCTGCTATGCGAAAAATTAGTTGACATTACCGTTGGACCCCACCATCCATCCATCGCACAAATCCTCTCCCATCGCGTTGATCGATGGTCATCGATCTGCAGCCCACAGATCGGATGGTCCAGATCTCGTTTCGCGCCTGATTCACCAATTCTCCCCGGCGTACGATTCTAACGCGAAATAAGCAGTTTTAGAGGGACACGCATCACTCTTTGACCTGTATTGCGTTCCCCCAACTCAATACCACCTACCACCCAAATCCTGCGCGAATACCACCTCAGGTATTCCCGAAAATTTCTTTTCTAGTTCTTCGCGCCAAACTCAGTTTTGAACCCTTTTTTTGTGGTTTTGCGCTATGAGACCCTTTTCTGTTGCATCCACCACCTCCTCACAGCTCCTCCGCTTTTGCTCAAGCCTCTGAAGCAGTTCAAGCCCTCGTGTAAAGGCATCCCACAGTCACTAAAAGGTGACACAGGCCGAGGATGACGATCCTCTATGGCCTGATAAAATGCAAAAAATGGAAAAAAGGGTTTTATCTCCAAATCTAGTCGATGTGTCATGAGCATTGATCATTTATTCAAAACCCTCCAGCATGCAAATCCATCTGTACATCAATAAATACAGCAAAAGGTGAAGATTAGAGGAGTGTCAAAACTAAAGATAGACAAATAAGGGTTCAAATCAATCAGAAAAGAGTTAAGGACAACATGATGGATTACGAAGGAAAAAAGTGAGATCAAGCCTTAACATAGTTTAATGATGAAATTAAAGGAAATATTAGGCTAAAGCAGCCTCGAGCACATCAGGATAGAGCAGTTAATTCATCGAAATATCTGAAGCCACCTGTAGCCTACTTTTCACCTACAAAGACACTTTGACAGACATCACACTAACATAACATCTTTTGACTGTCAGAATAGTTACTTTAAGACATGGGAAAGCCTTAAAACCCACTCTTTTCACCTACTTTATCCTCGAGAAGTAAAGACAAAGTTATTAAAAAAGAGAAGTAGTGCAACTCATTCCTACCTTATGCCCTGCGTGGTTTTCAAGGCTAGGGATGCATTTACTCTGTAATTAATAACATTTTGAATCGTAAAAAGAGTTCCACCTCCTCATTCTTCTATAAATACTCTATGAGTAGCTCTTTGTTAGGGGTTGGTTGTTGTCATTCGAACTCTTTGAAGTTGTAGATATTATGGCTAAAGATTAAGAAGAAATTGAAGTATTGGAAGAATGATGATGTTTTGACATGTTTTTATAATGATAAGTCTCTATCATTGGATCCCTGAGCATGGTTGTTGGTGATGTATTCTAATCTTTTAATATTTTTTCCTATTTTCCATTATGTTTCATCATTTCTTAATACAGTAGAGTAAAAATTTTAGGCTAAGAAATGTCTCCTAGAAGCACCTTAGAACTGTTTACTCTCCACTGTTTTATGTTTTCCCCTACTGAGGCATTCTAGAGAATTCTTAATTGCTCTCTTGAACCCTTATGCTTGTTTATTTCAGAAATAGTTCAAACAACTGGTCTCAATAATGATTTATGGTTTTCCTTGCTTACTTGTTGCCACTTGAAAACTTTTTATGAAGTCTCCCTTTAAAGTACCATTGTTTATAGTCTTCCAAATAGGTATGTTTTGATCATACCTTTTTTTCTTGCTGAGATAATTGTTTTGAGGTCTTTATAGCTGTAATCAATGATGTCTAGGAGTTCCCTCTTCTATGAATGTCGTTATTTGTGAATCTTGAATGTTTTCTTATCCTTTAAGGTGAAATCTTTGGATGAAATAGAACGTTCCTCGACTCCTAGATTTCATTTGAAAAGTTTGTCTTGGAATTATTATTTGCTGAAGTGTGGTTTCTAGAATTTATGGTTAGCCTTGTATATGGAATGCCTCTTCATGTTCAGATAATGTTTTAAGTCCCTTTGTTGAGAAGTACATATAATTAAGAATTCTTAATTGCCCTTAGTTCTACTTCTCCTTCTAAATCCTTAATGTCCATTTCATTTCATCCACCAAACCCCAGATCCACTGGCCAAGTTAGATTTTCCCTTTGATATCCCACATCCATTGATTGAGCTTGTTATAACTTATTCTTGACTCCTTTGGCCAATGGCTCTGATATTTCCCCTTTCTATCTATGCTTCCTAGATCATTCATGTCCAACCAACCAAACCTAAACAAACAAACTTGCACTTAATAACAAGCCTAAAATCAACCCTTAAAAGTAAACAAGACATATCTGTGCAAACAATTGAGAGATCCCTCTCTAAGACTAGGAGGGCTAGATCCTAGAGCTCTAAAGCTTGGTTCTAATGTTTCCTTTGTCATTTGGCTTTCCAATCATCCAAATCATAGGACTACAACATAATGGCGATCACGGTGGGACCTCTGAGTACATAATAGCCTAGCAAACTCTTGTAGACTCACTAAGTCTTTCAATAACCATAGAAACTCAGAAAACCCAAAACATTTCAGATTCGTTTCATAATAAACATTGGTGGTGGACCATAACATATTTTACCCTCAAAAGGCTAAAAAATTCCACCTAGCGACTCCACTAGCCTCCAATAGACTTATTACTTCACTAGTCCTTGAAAACTCCTTTGGGAATGCACTGAGCAAACCAAATCATGCTGATGGTGGACAGCAAAGTTCAAATCTTCCGCCTGGCGACTCCACAACCTCCAAAAGACCTAATGACTCCATTGGTAGAAGAATTTGAACTGGTTGACAAGATACAGTGACCTCGTTGATTTTACAAACATGGATTCAAATATAGACAGAGTATCAAAACTAGATACATTATTGGACATAATGGAAAAAATAGTGTACATACTTAATAAGAAACTGGAAAGGCATGAGGCTGATACAAATTTTGATTATCCAGAGTAACCCATGTTTTCTCCTAGTCAAGAACAAACTCAACCGCTACAAGACATACACAACAAGAAAAATATGTATGATGAGAAAGATTACAAAGAAAACAATGAAGAAGACTGTCAATAAGGTACTAGTTACCTACCTCCACCTTGTGATTCACTGATGAGAGAACATTACAAACAAGCTGCAAATACTAAAAGTAAGCAATGATTTGAGGAAGCAATAAGCCACTTAGAAAACACAAAATCTGAAATAGAAGAAAAATCAGCGCATATAGGGACTCTCCCTCTATGTTATAACTCATTTCAGATTTTAAAAGGAGAGTGGCATCTTGACAATATAATAGAAACAAAACATGAGCCTCAAATTGAATATCACAGAGATCAACAAGAGTTGTTTAACAGCGAGAAAGATCAAGAAATAGAAGAAAATCCTCAAAGTTTCCCTGCAAGCACAAGTAATGATTCACTAGGAGAGGCTCAAGAAGACATCCAGCGTCACAATCATTCAACACAAGAGGAAGAGGACTGTTGTGTTTCTGTCCAAAGAAAAAAGAAAATTCCTTCTCTTTTTACAGAAGAAGAAATTGATCAGATATTAAACAAACAGCCAGCCTCTGAGCTTTCATTGGAACAAAACACTTCTGCTCATCTACCTACTGAACCTTGTTGTCTTAAACCAAAAAATAAACTCGTAGATCAGCTTAAAGGAAAACAAACTGGTAACCCAATATGTTTGATTGGTGAGATTGTTTATACTAATGATTTTTCAATTTTTGATCAGTCTTATGATGATGATGAGCTTCAAGCAGAAAATAATCATGCAGGGAAACCAGCAGTTGATTGGTGTCATGAACTTCACTATCATTAGCTTGAAAGCAACAATCAACCAATCCAATCCATTAGAAATAGCTTTCACATAATTGGGAGTCAACAATCTATCAGTTGTGACAATGAGGTTGAGAAGAAAGAGGAGTTTCTTCAGCAGGATGAATATAAGGAACCTTCTCCTAAGAGGGTTGAAGTAATAAAAGATACCCCTGCTCAAGAATATGATGATCTCTTCACAGAGTACAGTCCACTAAATCAGAGCATACCAGGACTACAAGAGGACATCACTGCAATATATGATGAGTCCTCTAGTTCAGATGATAATGAAGATGAGGAAGAAGTTATTTCTCAAAAGAATCTTAAGCTTGATCCAGTGGAGGAAAAAGTAAGCTTGGTTGAAACCTATCTTCCAAATATTCATAACCAGGCATTATTTCAAGATCCCTATGCTCATTTCTTGAAGACATTTGAAGAAAGGATAAAGGTTGTTAGGAGTAGTGTATTACCAAAAGCAAGAAGATTTTTTAGCAATGCTGCTAAAGAATAAGGGAAATGGGAGTGGCCCTGTTTGTCCAGGATGCTCAAGGAGATGAGAAAAGACCAATCATGGAACCATTTACTTGATTGGCTATATTGGAAAAGGGAGTTCATCAACTAAATATGTAAATTTTCCAAGTTAGGTTAGGTTAGATAGGAATGCAATAAAGCTCAGCCTTTGAGCATTTAGTTAGTTTTTGTTTTTTCTTTGAAAAATAAAAATTGAAAAAATACAAAAACAATAGAAAAGAAAAAGAGGGCAGATTAGAAAAAGAAGAAAGGTATAGCCCCATACCAAAAGAAGAAGAAGAAGAATTTGAAAGTGTGCAAGCTTAAATGCCACTACTAAAATAAAACACTGCTATTTAGTCATACAGCCTAATCATGACTAGATAGATTTCAATTTATTGTTGATAGGTTAGTGAAGAAGATTTTCCAAACTGTTTAATCTTGGCTTATCAGTAGAATAGATTAGGATAGAAGAAGTAATGGTTCAAACATGCTCAAAATATGAACCAAAGAAAAGAAAGAAAAATATGGCTCTAAATAGATCAAAACTTGAGCCAAGAAGAAAGAAGGATGTCTTTTATTTTCAAATCTTAAGCCTTCAAAGTTTTGTTTTAATTTTTTGCAAATAAAAGTCTATGTGCAGCTGGTTTCTTAGGCCATAGACACTACATAAAATAAGTCTGTTTAATCCTGGTTTGTTTGTGTTTAAATTTCTGTTTTAGAATATAGATAATGAAAATCAGTCAAACAGTTTAATCTTGGCTGATAGATAGATTAGGTAGCGAATGAAGAGTCCAACTGTTTAATCTGGACTCTTGGAAGAAATAAGGGTAGCATGAGATATTTTTATCTTTCTGTTTTCAAAAATAATATGTAAAAGAGATGCCATTCCAAGTGCACTCAAGAGAAGAAAAATGCTAGGACAAGTAGTTTTGGGTAGGTAGAGGTGTTGTCCTAAAGAGTTTTCATGCTGCAGGTCATTGAAGAATTGTCAAAATGCAAAGAAAATCATCAAGAAAACAAAGAAATTATGCCCAATGGATTAAGACACTGGTCTGCTGAAAGCCAGAGATTGATAAACTGAGGTTCTGGACACCTGAAGAGCAAGTTGTCCTCCCAAGGTGGAGCCACTGTTAGCCATCTATAAATTGTGTCATAGCAAATGAGGGCTAAATATGTTCTTAAGCCTTCAAGAAGTAATATTCATGGAAAATTGCTAGTTCTTGAAGCCTTCTTGGTGTCTTTTATCTTACAAATCATCTTCACTATTGTTTCCACAAGAAATCCTTCAAAGAAGCCCTGTTGATTCAAAAAGAAAATTGCCTTCAAAGCCATAATTCCCGCCATTTATCCATTTCAAAATATTCCCTTCATGCCACTCATTTTCCTCATCTTACCCTTTATTTCCTTCAAAATCCCCTTTAAACCATTTATTCTCCTTCATTTGGTTTAAATTAGGCCTTTTTAGCTTTACCGAAAACATCAAAATGGCCTTAAGACCTTCATTTTTGGTCTAAAGGCGCTCCTTTTCAAACATAAGGCTTTAAGCGCCTTTCGTCTTAAAGACCTTCACCCCTTCATTCATATAACCGAGGCCTGAAACTGTCAACTAAAGGTCTTTAGCCCTCATCGGCCATCGCACTTTGCAACTTCCCATTTCCTCGTTCCCAAATCCTTTTCTCCGCCGATATGTGAAACCCCGATCGCATCTCCTTCATCAATTCCTTCGAGATCTAACGGCCCATGCTCCCCTTTACCTATCTATTATCCCGCTCCATTGTTTTATTCTGATTAATATAAATCGTTGATCATATAGATCCAACGGCTGCCGCACTCCCGCACCTCAGTCTATCCGCTCACCCATACCCCCCCGTCCACTCTTTCCTTGGAGCAATCTCCACCATCGATCTCTTCCATCCGACGGTTATCACTGCATCCCCTAGCTCTAAACCCACCAATGGCACCTCAACTACGCAACGAATTAGCTGACGTTATCATCGGGCCCCACCATCCATCCATCGCACAACTCCTCTCCTGTCGCACTGATCAATGGCCGTCGATCTGCAGCGTGCATATCGGATGGTCCAGATCTCGTTTCATGCCCGATTCACCAATTCTCCCTGGCATGAAATTCTAACACGAATTCAGTGGTTTTAGAGGGACACACGTCACTCTCTGACGTGTATCGTGTTCCCCTAGCCCAATACCACCTACCACCCAAATCCTGCGCGAATACCAGCTCTGGTATTCCCGAAAACTGCTTTTCCAGTTCTTCGCGCCAAACTCAATTTTGAACCCGGGTTTTCATGGTTTTGCGCCATGAGACCCTTTTCTGCTGCATCCATCGCCTCCTCACAGCTCCTTCGCTTCCGCCCGAGCCTCTGAAGTAGTTCAAGCCCTCACGTAGGTTTTATTTAACGATTTTATTGGTTTTTACAGGTTTTATGGCGTTTTAAGCTATTAAAAGCATCCCACAGTCACTAAAAGGTGACACAGGCCGAGGATGACGATCCTCTGTGGCCTGATCAAATTAAAAAAGGGACAAAAGGCTTTTATCTCCAAATCTAGTCGATGTGTCATGAGCATTGATCATTTATTCAAAACCCTCCAGCATGCAAAGCCATATTTACATCAAGAAATACAACAAAAGGTGAAGATTAGAGGAGCGCAGAAACTAAATATAGACAAATAAGGGTTCAAATCAATCAGAAAAGAGTTAAGGACAACATGATGGATTACAAAGGAAAAAAGTGAGATCAAGCATTAACACAGTTTAATGATGAAATTAAAGGAAAGATTAGGCTAAAGCAGCCCCGAGCACATCAGGACAGAGCAGTTAATTCATCGAAATATCTGAAGCCACCTGTAGCCTGCTTTTCACCTACAAAGACACTTTGACAATCATCACATTGACAAAACATCTTTTGACTATCAGAACAGTTATTTTAAGACATGGGAAATCCTTAAAAACCACTCTTTTCACCTACTTTATCCTCAGGAAGTAAAGACAGAGTTATTAAAACAGAGAAGTAGTGCAACTCATTCCTACCTTATGCCCTGCGTGGTTTTCAAGGCTAGGAATGCATTTACTCTGTAATTAATAACATTTTGAACCCTAAAAAGAGTTCCACCTCCTCATTCTTCTATAAATACTCTATGAGGAGCCTTTTGTTAGGGGTTGGTTGCTGGCATTCGAGCTCTTTGAAGTTGTAGATATTCTGGCTGAAGATTAAGAAGAAATTGAAGTATTGGAAGAATGATGATGTTTTGACATGTTTTGTTAATGATAAGGCTCTATCATTGGATCCCTGAGCATGGCTGTTGGTGATGTATTCTAATATTTTAATTTTTTTTCCTGTTTTCCATTCTGTTTCATCATTTCTTACTATAATAGAGTAAAAATTTTAGGCTAAGAAATGTCTCCTAGAAGCACCTTAGACCTATTTATTCTCCATTGTTTTATGTTTTCCTCTGTTGAGGCATTCTAGAGAATTCTTAATTGCTCTCTTGAACCCTTATGCTTGTTTATTTTAGAAATAGTTCAAACAATTGGCTCAAGAATGATTTATGGTTTTCCCTTCTTACTTGCTGCCACTTGAAAACTGTTTCTGAAGTCTCCCTTTAAAGTACCATTGTTTATAGTCTTACAAAGAGGTCTATTTTGATCATACCCTTTGTTCTTGCTGAGATAATTGTTTTGAAGGTCTTTATAGCTGTAATCAAAGATGTCTAAGAGATCCCTCTTTTATGAATGCAGTTATTTCTGAATCTTGAATGTTTTATTTTCCTTGAAGTTGAAATATTTGGATGAAATAGAGCGTTCCTTGACTCCTAGATTTCATTTGAAAAGTTTGTCTTGGAATTATTATTTGCTGAAGGGTGGTTTCTAGAATTTATGGTTAGCCCTGTCTATGGAATGCCTCTTCATGTTCAGATAATGTTTTAAGTCCCTTTTTTGAGAAGTACATATAATTAAGAATTCTTAATTGCCCTTAGTTCTACGTCTCCTTCTAAATCCTTAATGTCCATTTCATTTCATCCACCAAACCCAAGATCCACTGGCCAAGTTAGATTTTCCCTTTGATATCCCACATCCATTGATTGAGCTTGTCATAACTTCTTCTTGAATCCTTTGCCCAATGGCTCTGATATTTCCCCTTTCTATCTATGCTTCCTAGATCATTCATGTCCAACCAACCAAACCCAAGAAAACAAACTTGCACTTAATAACTAGCCTAAAATCAACCCTTAAAAGCAAATAAGACATATGTGTGCAAACAATTGAGAGATCCCTCTATGAGACTAGGAGGGCTAGATCCTAGAGCTCTAAAGCTTGGCTCTGATGTTTTCTTTGTCATTTGGCTTGCCAATTAGCCAAATCACAGGACTACAATAGCGATGGTCTGCCAAAATGAGTGGATTCATTCTTCATGCTCATTTGAAGTTATGTGTTGTGAAGGTTTGCCAAAATGAGTGGGGAGAAGGGGGTTTCTTCATCGTTAGTGAGTGAAGGTTATTGCTCTAGCTAAGCCACAATGTCAAGGTATTATTTGGAAGTTTGAAGATTAATTTTATAGTTTATCCCTTCTAATTCAAGAAGTTGGCATTTTAAAATTATTGGAATTTTCTCTAAAGAGTATCTTGGGCAGAGTTAGTTACACATTTTGAGGTCTATTACTAAAGCTTTGGCATCAATATTTAGTGAAGTTTCATTTAACAATAAAACTTTGAAGTTAGTCATTATATTTTCAGAGAATTGTTGGAGGGATAAACAAATTGACATATTCAAAAGGTGGTTGGAGTGTAGAATTTTCGGTGCATATATTCTTGTTGGCTAGTTGGTATTGCTCCCAGTAGACTGCTCCGAGTAGACTTCCGAGGGAAATTTTTGAAGTTTTGAAATTGTGTGTTACATGTTATGATTTATATTATTGATGGACCTGCAAGATCGGTTGAACTTGACACTAGGTTAAATCATTGAAAATTTGTTTGTATTGGGTGCATTTTCGGTGGTAGCCGACACCCCTTTTTCTAAGTTGATTGCAATTTTACTCTTATACTGCATTGGAGAAAATAGCCAAACTAAATGATTTAGTATAATTATTAAGCAATTTAATGCTAACTACTATCCATAACGATGTCCAAGTTACGAAAAACATGCTCTCTGACATCCAATCGTGTTTGCAAAATGCTAAAAGAAAAATTGAATTCTTGGAGTTAGAGTCGCAGTTACACCGAGACGAACTTCAAAAGAAAACTTGTGATTGTGAACTGGTGTTTGTTCAGAACAACAACTTTTTTGAGTTTGATCATCAATCAAATAATGATTAGAGAAATGAAGTGATTCCAGGTGAAAATTTGGATGTAGTTAGAAGTGCTAATGTGAAACCTATTATAAGGCCATGGGAAGAGATCACACACAATAAACACAGAACTAGTCTTGGTTATAACAATGATGTATCTTTTCACATTCGAGACTTCACTAAATCCATAAAATTTCGAAGTGTGGGTTTTTTGGATGGTGTAGTTCTAGAAAAAGTTGATAGATGCCAACAATCTAACAGAGTTGGACATATGAAAGATCGATGTTTTGATCTTCACCTTTGCGATCATTGTGAAAAGAAAAATCACCAGTCAAACAAATGATGCAAAAGAAGAGCACTACAAGAGATAAGCTAAGTTTTGGATGGATTTCTTCTTGGTAATGGATGAAAGAAGCCAAGAAGATCTATAGATCATATCGAAGAATTTGTTTGAGAGTGATGAGTCTTGCAGTGATGACAAATATTTCTCACCTTGTATCCGACACGGGGGGATTCGTTGGTGGGTGGTCTTCTATAGGTTCGAGTTCAAGATGTCAAGCGAGCCTGAGTCAGTGATCCACATCTTGAGCCACAACCTCAATTGATTGAGTTGTTTCTAAGCGATCACTTCTAGATTTGGAATTGTTCGAGGAACTGTTGTGACACTTCCAGAGTTTGTGGTCATCTTAAAACCACATTTTTTGTTCTGAGAAATACTATGTAGGTTCCAGAATTAGTGTTGGTTGAGACATTGAGTTCTCCCATTTTCGGTTTATGGTCATCCTTAAAAACCATTTCCGAAAGACATTCAACTCTTGGTTGAAATGCATTTCTGCATTGTGAGCTCTTGTACTTGGAATTTGGTATATCTCTTTGAATTAAGGGGGGAATGTTAGACAACTAATCCCCGGGTTAGTTTGTGTTAGGTAATTAGTTATTAGAGCCCAAGAAAACTCGAGAACTGATTCAACCATTTCTTGATGTATTTATGTGTACAAGTTGTACATCATTCCTTGAGACATTCATTAATATATTGTTAAATTTGTTTCGAGTTTGTGTCTTACATTGTGTGGAGAAAGTGTAGATAAGAAACCTAATATTATTTCATTAATAGTTGCACCATTATCATACCCTAACAAGCAACAAAGCATAGATATAATATGTGAAGAGATATTAGGAAATCTGATTGAGAAATAAGGAGGATTCCTCTGAGGAATTTTGACATTCTCTCGCAAAAAAGATTCTAGAAGAGTGCTCCTTTCTTTGGGGGTTAATTTCTAAAATATCTCCTACAAGAGTTGATTGGAAAGGGATTGAACTTGATAGAGCATATAAATAAGGATTTCTAGAATTGACTCTGGTGTGATATAGAATAGCAGAGTTTCCCCTTTTGAAATGATGTCTCTCTTACTCTTGAACAACAAACCACAAATTCAGGGAAATGGAAGGTTTGTGGGAAAACAAACTTAGGGAGGAGAGAGTCTCAAAGGGAAAACTCATCACTTTGATCTCAAAATCTTTGAAAATCTCAACTCAACCCCAAACTCTTAATTTCATATAAATCAAATACACATTGTGTTTCATAAATTCCAACATCGTGGTTACTAATGACATTTCATCTATTTTTAAAGAGGTGGAAGATTTAGGGGTTTTGGATTAACTTCTAATAGATTTTCTCTTTTGCTTACTCATTTTTAAACATGGGAAAGAAATAAAAAGGATGGTTAAAATTACCTAAAAATACTATGTTATTTTAAGTGCTCCTAGCCCTATATCTTTTCTCTCCTTTGCTTTTTAAACATGGCCAAAAATAATCCTGCAAAACATAGGTTTAAACTTTGAAATCAAACTTTTTAACTAGTGGCAAATTGACCCATGGCATCCTTTTGCTTCTTGAACATGGCCAGAAATAATCCTGGAAAACCTAGGTTTAAACTTTGAAATCAAACTTTTGAACTGATCGAAAATGGACAAGTAACATGGGCTTGTGTATGATGAAACAAAACCAGAGCAAAATAGCAAAAGGCAGTGGCTCTATCCGGTTTAATGCAAAAGGAATCCGCTATTCACCCAGCAATACCACATATCTTTTGGCGGTTTATTCAAAAGACCTCTTAACCTCGAATGAGCCCGGAGGTGATCAATAACCATTGATCATCGAACATGCATCTAAGGCCGTGAAAAGGAACACCCACCTTTATTCATGAGCAAACTATATATGAAAATTTTGGAAAATAAATAAAATAAAACCATTTTCAATCATTTTGTGTGGTTTTGACCCACAAACAAAACAAAACAGAAAAAAATAAATAATAATAATAATAATGTTACACTGTAACTACTAATCCCAAACAAATCAATCTTATCCTCCCAAGTTAAACGCTCCAAATGAGCAGGACTCGCTCATTAGTTCATGATATAGGCAGTCATTTCTTTTACTGTGTATCACAGTAATTATTGTGTATCCCAACATGTATGACAAGGAGCTCTGAGTGCTTTAAACCAACCAATGAATGCACTGTAGTAGATTCCATTGTATTGATTGGTCTTCTAAAACCTTGAGGCAACTTTGGAATGTTCTTGAAGAAAAACCTGAAATGATGACCGATGTTTACCACAAAACTCTTATTTGAAGGGAATACAACATAAATTTTTAATTTAATGGTAGTACTGGCTAGGGAAGGATCTCTGAACTTTCCTTGTAGTATATTAATTAGACTCTATGGGCTTTTTAGAGTACGCGGACATGAAATCCTGAAAATGTACGTAAGAGCTCACAATAGTTTTTGTCTTTTCCTCCTCATTAGTCATGTAGAATATATTATATTCTCAAGTACCTCCAGTGTCCAGTGTCTCAATAATTAATCGTAAGCAGCGTTACCTCCTGCAATACAGCCAGTGACTAAAGTATCCTGGGTTGTATAAAAGCAGTGTAAAATCTAGTACGGTAAAATGTATGACAGCAGTGTAAAATCCAGTACAGTAAGAGAATAATATCCAACAATTATAGACTAGTCACAAAATGCAAAAGAACAAGTATCTCTCCTATGCCAAATACAATTAGTCTATAAGTATCTGTCCTAGGCCAAGTACAATTATATAGAGTAAATAATAACAAATGATGTAAAAATCATAACATCAACGACTCACAAAGCAATTACGAAGGGAACAAAACATTTTAACACTAAAATAATCCCTACTGGAAAAACGAGTGATATAGCTTTCAAAGATATATTTTCATTCACTTTACTTGATATAGTCAAGTTGGCAAAGACCGAGCTGTTGAAGGCATTTTACACTCGTGTTTTTCAAATAGCTTTCAAAGATATATCTTCATTCACCTCTGCAAGCCAGTCAATAGCAAGCTAGCCACTCAAGGTATTTTACAATATAATTTTTCAAGCAACTTTTAAAGATATATTTGCATAATCTTTCACCAATATAGTTTAGAAAAAAAAAACATTTTAAAGTTTTAAAATTGAATTTTGTTTATATAGACTTTAGCTTTACTCTTTTTGTTGTTTCATTTTTTTTGTTTTCTACTAAGTCAATAATTTCTTTTTAGTTTTTTTTTTTCAGAAAAAATGATATTTTCATTCATAAATTATGAGAAAATTTATATATTCATGTTTATGTTTCCATCAACATATCACAAAAAAGTATAACCTATAATACCATCCCTATTACAAATCCAAAATGCCCTATGCCCAACACAAATTCCAAAATGCTCTATGCCCAACACAAATTTTTGATGCCTCAAACATAAGAGGTAGCAAAAGACAAATTAAAGCATTACATTAACCCTTTACAAAAAAAATAGTTTGATTTAGTCAAAAAAAAATATACAACTAATAGAAAAATTGTTTCCCCTTTGGAAAAAAAGTTGCTCTTGCCATTAAAGCGCCATTAAACTCCTGCAAAATTCAAAAATGATCCTCCAAATATGTTTTTTCCTTGTACCTCCTTGTCATAGTGTAAGTATGTGTTTTTTTCAAATCATGTTCCCTGTATATCCATAATATTGTTATACTCTTTTCTTGGATAAGAAACCTTAATTAAAAATGAAACTCTCAACCTTGATTCTTATGTTATTTTCAAAGATGGTGTAATGGATCATAAAGGACTTTAAGTTCTCTCTTGGATAGGAGGTGGGTCATAAAGGACTAAGTTCTCTCTTGGATAGGAGATGGGTCTTCAAATTTTGATCTTTGTACATGTTTTTAAAATTAATGTTCTGAAATGATTTAATCAATTCTCTTATCGGATCCATCCAATTAGTTAAAATAGGTGGTTTCAATTTTTTGTGCTCCCGTACCCATTTTATGACATCCTTTACATCTTAGTATATCTCAACATTTACAAGCTCTATCCACCTTGTTGCTTTCAAAATCCCCCATAACACTATCATCTCCATTATCATCTCTCCTTCCCACAATAAATGATAGAAAGTCTTAGTTTTCTTGACCAAGAAAGCACCACAACCACACTTCCTATGCTTGCTAGCTTCATAGAAAAACCCAAGAGGATACCTTCCCTACATGTATCTAACTCTTCTTACTTGTCTTATTTTAACCTTCTCCTTGATTGAACCTTTTCATTGAAGAAAATGACATATTTAATGATGATAGTTCTAACACAAACAATCTTATCTTATAGAAGAATTTCTTGCTCTCCATATGGACCATATAATATATAGAGGCACCAATCAAAAGACTTTGTGCTTTTGATACTGTCACATACATAATCCAATTTCCACATATATAAAAAAAAAAATTTACAATCTACGCATAGGTGCCACTGTGTAGGTGCCACTGTGTCTATGTTTGAGTCATTGGATCAAATGTTAGATGATTGAAATGTTTTAGGCCATTAGATCCACAAGTAAATAGTTTTATATATATATATATATTTTTATAGTGTCAGATTTTTTTTCTTTTTAATAAGTTAGATTGAATTTAAGTTTTGGTGACTTTTAAGTTAAAATGTTGTTATTAAAAATTTGTTAGATTTTAACCTCAAATTAACATTTTTGACTATCTCAAATTACACAAAAATAAAAATAAAATAAAATTAAATAAAAAGATTGACATAATGTAATGAACATTTTAACTAGGTCATTATAAAATAATAAAATAAAAATAATAAAATAAAATAATAATAAACTATAAAAACATCCCATGGTATTAATGTGGAATGTAGTTTAATAAAAATTAAGATGGCCCAGATCAATCTTAACTCTCGATCTACCAAGAGCAAAGAGGGATCATATGTCTTGATATGAAAACCTCTTTTAGAGTAAAATGAACATTTTAACTAGGTCAAAATACAATAAAGAATAAAAATAATAATTAACTATAAAAATAGTTCATGGTATTCATGTGGAATGTAGTTTATTTAAAGAGGGAAATTAAGATGGCCTTATTTAAAGAGGGAAATTAAGACCGCCTAGATCAATCTTAACTCTACATCTACCAAGAGCCAAGAAGGGTCATATGTCTTGATATGCAAACCTCTTTTAGAGTAAAAACGAGAATTGCTATAATATAGATCTTAACTAATTATTTAATAAAACTATTTTTAAATGTTTATAACCATTATTATTTTAAAATTTTACTTAATAAAATGTATCTAAATTTGCATACATCAAAATATACATAGTTTTTCTGGTTCCATATTATTTTTGTTACAACTATTTTTTTATTCCAAAAATATATGGCTTTTTTTGTTATATATTATTTATGTTACAACTATTTTATTATTCATTAGTAGTATTTCTTAATATATAGAAAATTAAATTAATAATGAATTTTTTTAAAATATGTGATTTTTTTAAATTTCCAAATTATTTCATAGGAAATGATTTATCTTGAACATATCTTTAATTACCTAAATGTAGCTAAAAAAATCTTACATGTTTTTTACTTTATAATTATAAACAATTTTCATATTATATGATGTCAAACTTACTCAACTTTTTATTGAAATTTTAAACAAAGTTTTTCACTACATAATTTTAGCTTTTATAATTTTTTTATTTTTCAATTCCAAAAAAATTACAAAAGAAAAGATCCACTCAGTCCTTAAGATTATAGTTTTACAAAATTGACACTATGTAATTAACAATAGACTAGGTTGAGACAACCCTAAGGGGTTTTTTTGTACAAGTTTTATAATAACTTTTCCCTCCATCCAATATATATTGTAGAGTCTTCTAAAGAGAGAGTATATTATAGTTTATAACCTAATCCACAATCAAAGAAAATATCTATGGATTTCACAAGTTATTAGTTTATAACTTGATCCACAATCAAAGAAAATGGCTAGAGATGTCACAAGTTATCATTCGCACAATGATTTATTGACGTTCTCAGTTGAAATGGATCCTATTAGATGCATGGTTGCCAGAGACACTAAAAATTTCAAAATAGATATCTCTTATGACATCCATATTGTCTACAAACCACCCAAATTTTCCATCTTATACAACAATTTCTAACAATAACCGCTCAATTTACTCTCCAATTTTTGAAACCCCCACCCATGCTAGGGAGATCACAGTGTAAAATCAAATGTTCTTGTTTTTTTTTTAAAGGGTTCATAAACAAAACAAATAACGAGAAAGTTAATATTCTGGTACAATAACTAATTTTTGAATCATTGTAACAAACAAAACATCACATTAGCTCACAGAATATATCTAATGCTATAAGGATATGAGATGATAACAAAGTTTTGAATAATGATAACTAGGTGAAAACCAAAACTAAGTTGTAGCCACAAGCAAACAATCACAACAACTCACAGAATATATCCAAGGTTGCAATGAACCCCATACATAGTGATGGACCTCATCAAAATTTTAGTGCACATAGAACACCACCCTAAAAATTCTATACTCTTTATCAATTTAGAATAACCTAAGATGTCTAGATTGGATGTCGAGGTGGGTGGTACAATAATTGAGGATGCTTCTTAAAGGGTAAGGGAATTTAGATACTCTACCCTTCCACCAAAGCTATAAAAAGTGAGACTTGTAGATCATTATAGTTTTACAAAATTGACACTATTTGAATAAGAATAAGTTACAAACATCAGGTATTTAAAAATTAATAAGAGGAAGGTACATGAGGGCCATGGTAATTAACGTGATTATTTGTACTATTTTATTTAAAATAATAATTTATATTTGTAATTTTTTTAGATGAATATTGTTAAATGTGTAATTGAGTAAAATGTATTAAATTGATATTCTAATTTTTAAGATATTTATTTAAAAAATTCAAAGTATGGTGAGTTTTGTTTTATTAAGCTTTACTCTAGATGTGCATAGAATGAGTCTATCTCAAGTCCCAAACAAGATTCTTCTTTCTCTTCATATTATAGCTTGCATCTTGAAACTCCTCCTGTGCTCCTTCTTGCACAAATTTAAACTATGAGGCACAAGGTAGTTGTTGCATATAGGAACATTTAGATATGGTAAGAAAAATGTGATACTCTATTGTAATGTTCTCTACAAATGTGATGGCAAATGTGCCCTAAATGTTGAAAATTTCATGGTTGATGTAGTATAAGATACATGCAAATTTACAGTCTTGTATACAAGATCGAGAAAGCTATGCCCAATATCCAACACCATAGAGCAATACATGTTCACCAATTCAACAGTTGCTTCCAAATGTCTCTGAGTGCTAGAGTTGTTTTATCAATAAACTTGTTTTTATTGCTCTTGAACTGATGAAATCCATCGTTGTTGCATACAGGAGCATTTAGATCTAATAACAAAAGTGTGATATTGTGTTATAATTTTCTATTCAAATGTGTTGGAGTTGTTTTCTCAATAAACTTGTTTTTACTACTCTGAAGTGATGAAATCCATCGTTGTTGCATATATGAGCATTTATCTCTGATAAGAAAAGTGCGATACCGTGTTATAATTTTCTCTACAAATGTGTTGGAGTTGTTTTCTCAAAAACAATGTGTTGGAGTTGTTTTCTCAAAAACTTGTTTTTACTGCTCTTAAGTGATGAAATTCTTTGTTGTTGCATATATGAGCATTTAGCTCTAATAAGAAAAGTGTGATACTCTGTTATAATTTTCTCTACAAATGTGATGGAAAGAGTGCCATGAATGTTGGAAATTTCATGGTTAATGTAATATAATATAAATAAAAATTCATTTCTTCTACACAAGATCAAGAAAGCTATGTTGAGTAGCCAACACCACAGAACAATACATGTTCGCCAACTCCATAAATACTACCAAATCTCTCTCGATGTTGGAGCGATTTTCTCAATCGCCTTATTTTTACTGCTTTTGAAGAGATAAAAGCAACATCTCCATACATCTTTTATTGTCTGCACAAAGAACAAAAAATACCAACTTCATATCAGCGATACTGAAAAAACAAGAACATGGCAGACACGAAGGACATAGTGGTATAGTACAATGTGATATTTTGAATATTTTCAAAGATCATGAAGGAGATAATACATAGGTGACTCATTAGGAATTGATCAAGATTAAATATGGAGGAACTGGACCAAAACAACATTTGATTTTGAAGGTAGAAAATAACGATCTATTTCTTTATTCATGAGGCATTCATGTTGGCATGACGAGACAAGGTATTTAACTTAACTTCAACATAGGCATCATGATTTGTAAAACTCAAGGAAGCAGTATTGCATTAATATTTCACTACCTTCTTCCATGGAAGAAAATTTTTCTTTTCATTCCTCCACAATGGCTCCTTCTCTGCAACATCTTACTTCTTCTAGGCTACTCTTTCCTATGCTATTTTCTTAAGACGTTTCTTTTGCAACATTTGGTGCAATTGCTAGTTTAAAGCATCCACACATTTAATTTGTCCTTTGGGAATGTGAATTAAGAGAATAAGTAGTACCATTAAAATATGGTAAGGTAATGAGTGCCAAATAACCAAATCTCTTCATAACATAGAGATATTATTTTGTTATGTAAAAACTGATTAATATTGTTTAATTAGTTTAAATTGTTTAATTTATAAAATTTAAATGCTTTTAAAATTTATTTAGAATACTTAATATTTTTATGCATTTAAAAATATATTTTAAATTAAAAAAAAAATCCAATCCAGTTTAAATTATATTACATAATTCTAAAAATGAGAAAAACTCATTTTATCTTAATTAAATTGTATCATTCAAATTATGTTTTATTAAAAATTTATGACAGTGGTTACCTAGAAAACAACCACATGTTTGAATTTTGAATTTGAGTGTTGTCACTGTTATTCTGCAACTGTCATTTTGAACCGTGAATTTTATTCCGGGCTTATAATTAAATTTCGCTACTATAAATGTTGCCCGTAAGTGTACATCATTTAAAATTTTTGACTAGATTGCATTCGATCCTTTAGGTTGGTAAGCATGTTATAATAATCTTTTCACACTTATTTCCAAGTTCCTATATTTGGATCTTTGTGAATTTGCTTAATCTTATGACACCTCCAAAATCTCGTACTGACTCGCCTTGCTGAGTGGTTGACAATTTAAATACATTTTCTGTATAAATAAGAAATCTAGATTTCATTGCAAGATCTCCGCAACTCAGAGTGAGAGTCTCACTTTTCTGAAACTTACAATAATTAATATCACTCAGGCCAAGTACCCAGGCCAGTGTCACCCATAGTACCCTAATTAATCGTAAGCAGCGTTACCTCCTGCAATACAGCCAGTGACTAAAGTATCTTGGGTTGTATAAAAGCAGTGTGAAATCTAGTACGGTAAAATGTACGACAGCATTGTAAAATCCAGTATATGAGAATATTATCAAACAATTGAATAATATCATATTAAACAATTATAAGTTTGTATATATTTTCTGGGCTATAGGATAATAAATAAATGTTGTTGGGCAATATATGCTCGTTATTAAATTTAAATTAGTTTAAATTTAATCGTGGGCATATATTGTCCAACAACATTTATTATCCTATAACTCAAAATATAATATTTACTCAATTATAAAGTAATCACAAAATACAAAAAACAAAAGTTCTCTCCTATGCCAAATATATACCAAATACAATTAGTCTATAAATATCTGTCCGAGGCCAAATACAAGAGTAAATAATAACAAATGGCCAAATACAATTATATAGAATAAGTAATAACAAATAATGTAAAAATCATAACATCAACAATCACAAAGCAATTACAAAGTACTAAACACTTTAATAGTAAAATAATCCTTACCGGAAAAACCGAGCTGATATAGCTCGAAGATATATTTTCATTCACTTTAATTGATAGAGTCTAAGTTGGCAAAGACCTATCTGTTCGAGGCATTTTACACTTGTGTTTTTGAAATAGCTTTCAAAGATATATCTTCATTCCCCTTTGCAAATATGGCCAAGGCAGTCAAACAATAAGCCACTCAAGGTATTTTACAATATAATTTTTCAAGCAATTTCTGAACATATATTTTTATAAATTTTTATCAATGTGGTTAAAAAAAAACATTTTGAAGTGTTTTAAAATTAAATTTTTAAAACATTTAAATAAACTTGATCACTTTTAATGTGGTTTTTTTTTGGCTTTATTTTGTTTTTGTTTTATAATAAGATAACAATTTCTTTTTAATATTTTTTCAAAAGAATTTCAGAAAAAAAAAATGTAAATTATGAGAAAGTTTATATATTCATGTTTTTGTTTCCATCAACCTACCACAAAGAAGTATAATACCATCCCAATTACACATCTAAAAATGATATATCTTCATTCCCCTTTGCAAATATGGCCAAGGCAGTCAAACAACAAGCCACTCAAGGTATTTTACAATATAATTTTTCAAGCAATTTCTGAACATATATTTCTATAAATTTTTATCAATGTGATTAAAAAAAAAACATTTTGAAGTGTTTTAAAATTAAAATTTTAAAACATTTAAATAAACTTGATCAATTTGATGGGGTATTTTTTTTTTCTTTATTTTGTTTTATAATAAGATAACAATTTCTCTTTAATATTTTTTCAAAAGAATTTCAGAAAAAAAAAATGATGCTTTTATTAGTAAATTATGAAAAAGTTTACATATTCATGTTTTTGTTTCCATCAACATGCCACAAAGAAGTATAGCTTATAATACCATCCTAGTTACACATCCAAAAATGAACGACAGATTTTTGATATAGAGGAGGTACTAAAATACAGATTACAACATTACATTAACTTCTTAAAAAAATAGTTAGATTTAGTTTTAAAAAAAAATACAGTAAATAGAAAAGTTGTTTGCCTCTATTGAAAGAAAGTTGTTCTCCAAATATGTTCTTTCCTTGTCACCCTGTAAGTATGCGTTTTTCAAATCATGTTCTGTGTATAACCATAATATTATTACAGTCTTTTCCTAGATAAGAAACCTTAATTAAAAATGTCACTGTCAGCCTTGATCTTTATGTTATTTTCAAAGATGGCCTAATGGATCATACCTTGAAGGAACTTAAGTCCTCTCTTGGATAGGAGGTAGGCCTTCAAATTTTTCTCTTTGTAGATGTGCTCAAAATTAATGTTCTGAAATGATTTAATCAAAATCTATGATCCTATCCATCCATTTAGTTAAAATAGGTGGTTTGAATTTGTTGTACTCTCTTACCTAGTGGATGGCCCCCTTTGCATCTTGGTATATCCACTTTGTTGCTTTCAAAGCCCCCACAACACTATCACCTTAGCTGGTTTGTTGGTCCCCTCGCCTCCTTCCCACCATAAATGATAGAAAGTGTCAGGTTTCGTGACCAAGAAATCACCACAACCACACTTCTTATGCTTGCTAGCTCCATCGAAAAATCCAACATAATACCTTCCCTAGATGTCTCTAAACCTTAAATGACTTATTTTAACTTTCTCCTTTATGGAACCCTTTTCATTGAAGAAAGTGACATATTTTATGATGATTGTTCTAACACAAACAACCCTATCTTGGAAGATAGAAGAATTTCTTACTCTCCATATAGACCATATAATATATAGAGGGAGGAATCAAAAAGGTTTGTATTTTTTATACTAGAATTTAAAGCACCTAGACACTTAATGAGCCAAAGAACATAACATTATGTTGAAAGAGTTAAGTACAACTTCCCAAACTGCCTTCTAGTAGGTAAAGTGTAGGAACAAGTGTTCCAAGGCCTCTGGTCCTCCGTGACAAAAGATACAAACACCTCGCCCAATAAATCCCCTATTTTGCAGGTTGTTCCACCTCATAACACGATCATGTAAAACCAACCATCCAAAACATTTGAATTTATTCGGAATGTCCACTCTCCAAGTAACTTGAAACCAATTAAATTATTCATATTTCTCTCCAACAAATGGAAAACTTCTGTATATGCCTTTTACCTCTAGATTTTCCTTTTTCTTTGTGCCTCTGCAAGAAATCACATCCATCCCTTAATGTATGCCTATACCAACATCTCTCAAATGCACATGGTGTATTTCCCCATTCCATTGCCAATCCACCCTAAACTCTTAATTCCTCCAATCTTATCCACCTTTGTTCGGAAGTGAGATTATGTTGTTCTATGTTGCATTGTTGGAGAGAAAAAAAACACTTATTATAAATAAACTTAATAAACTCTCAAAATAAAAAATGGTGTCCCTACATTCCCAATATCTCATCTAGGCCCACTACAATTAAAGACCATCCCTTACTTCCCATCTAGAAAATGTTATCAACCAGATAATTGTTTCATCATACCATTCCATATAGTCCAAGAGATAGAAGGCCTTCTAGCCCCTTCCTTGATCCATTCATCCAATGACTACAGACACATATATTTACCTCTAATAACATCGTGCCACAGGCCCTACTCGTTTAATGCACACCACATGTTTTTAATAACAAGTGATTTATTAAAAGTATCCAACTCCATAAATTCCCACCCTCCCTCGTCAACTAGCCACGTGGAACTTACCTGAACTTACCCTTTAGCTTGCATCCACACTATAAGAATTTTTCCATGATAGAATTAATCATTCGAGAGATCGCCCCGTGCAACATGAAGCTTTGCATCCAGAAAACAGAGATATGTTGTAATACCGATTTGATCATAATCATTCTTTCGCCCAGAGAAAGTCTTCTTAGAGATTGGTAGAATTTATACATATGTTTTTTTATCTCTGAATTTATTTTTAGGAACTTTTGTTTTAAGTTTTTGCATATCTTTGGATATTTCTGCATGCTCTATGTACTATTTTTTCTCTTTCTAATAAAACTTGCAGTAAAAAAATTAGATACATAAATCTATTATTAATTATATCAAAATTATCTCAAATCAAAAATATTCAAAATTAACCATTCATCATTAATTATATCACAGTTCTATCAAATTAAAAAGGATCAAAATTAACCCAACAAATAAGTATTAAATCTGCTTACTCTAATATATTAATTTGGTTTCTCTATCATTATTTATCAATATTTTACATGGTTTCATTTCAAAATATGATCGGGTGCATTCTAATTCTCTATCAATATTCATCTATATTTCACATGGTTTAGTTTCAAAATATGATCATTTAGGGTGCATTCTGATTCACTGATCAATGAAAAAAATGATTTAAAAAAAACCCATAAGTTACAGAAGAATCACTAAATACTTGTTCATTCTTATCACTCCATATAGAACCCAAGGATTGATCAAACATCAAAAAAATTATTTAAAAAACTTATAAGTTACAAAAGAATCACTAAATACTTGTTCATTCTTATCACCCCATATAGAACCCAAGGATTGATCAAACTTCACAGTACTAGGTTGTGAAATAAGAGGATGAGTAGTCTCATTAAAGGACTAGTAATGCAAGCTGCCTAATGAGTGCCAAATAACCATATCTCTTGATGATATTAATTTCTTATGATATTATTTTGTTATCTAACGATTGTCTAATTAGTTTAGTTGTTTAATTTGTAAAGTTTAAGTGCTTTAAATTTTGTTTAGGGTAATTAATATATTTATGCATTTAAAAATATATTTTTTAAATCTGGCATCAAGTAGAGTGGAATACTTTCTAGGAAAAAATTTACAAGGATAATCCTACCCTTGAGGGAGAGCCACCTGAAGCACCATTTAGAAATGATATGATCAACTTTTTTCACTAGCCTAAGTCCAATCCTCATTTAATTATTGTTTAGTTTCAAGAGAAAACTAAGGTATTTTAGGCCCTTTGAAAGAACTTCCACTTTAAAAGATAAAGTGGACTTAATATGATCGAGAATAACATTTTAGATTCTGCTTTAGAAGAAAAATGGGTTTTTACAGGTTAACCTCCATACCTTAGGCTAGAAAAAAAGAGAGATATAATTTTGGCATAACACTCCCATTCAACTGAAGTAGCGTTACAGAAAATTAAGATATCATCAACAAGGAGGATACTTGTTTTAAACACCGTTATAGTCACTTTGACCCCTTTTAAATTCCTATCACATTTTGCTTGATTGATCATCATGCTCAACCCTTCAGTTGTTAGCAAAAAAATAAAAAAAAAATGGGTTATCCTTGTTTGAGCTCCCTAGAGGTACACAAAAAATTGGAAAGGTAGCCATTATCTATGAATACAAAATTTGTTGTCTTGACACACCCCATGATCTAATTAGTCACTTCCAAGTTAAAGCAGATTTGGAGCAAAATTGAATGTAAAAATGTCCAATTGACTTTATCATACACTTTGACCAGATCCATTTTCAAAATCACCGCACCAAGTTTTCTTTATTTAATTGAGTGAAGGGTTTCATGAGAAAATACAATACCATCATGAATTTGTATGTTGGGAAGGAAACCAAATAATTGGTCCAATTATTTTACAGTGGCATCAAGTAAAGTGGAATACTTTCTAGGACATATTTTACAAGGATAATCCTACCCCCCCAAGGAGAGCCACCTAAAGCACCAGTTAGAAATGATATGATCAACTTTTTTCAAGAGCCTAAGTCCAATCCTCATTTAATAGTTGTTCAGTTTCAAAAGAAAACTAAGGTATTTCAAGCCCTTTGAAAGAAATTCCACTTTAAAAGATAAAGTGGACTTAATATGATCTAGAATGACATTTTGGATTCTGTTTTAGAAAAAAGTGGGTTTTTGTAGGTTAACCTCCATACCTGAGGCTAGACAAAAAGAGAGAGATAATTTTAGCATAACACTCCCATTCACCTGAAGAACATTACATAAAATTATAAAGATATCATCAACAAAGAGGAGATTTGTTTTAAACACATTTATAGTCACTTTGACCCCTTTTAAATTCCGGTCACCTTTTTCTTGATTGATCATCATGCTCAACCCTTCAATCATTACCAAAAAAAAGTAAAATAAAAAGGGGGCATCCTTGTTTGAGCTCCCTAGAGCTACAAATTTTTTTTGGAAGGGTAACCATTATCTATGAATACAAAATTTGTTTTTTTGACACACCCCATGATCCAATTAGTCACTTCCAAGTTAAGGCAAATTTGGAGCAAAATCATTTGTAAAATGGTCCAATTGACTTTATCATACACTTTGACCACATCCATTTTCAAAATCAGTTCATCAAGTTTTCTTTATTTAATTGAGTGAAGGGTTTCCTAAGAAACTCCAATAGCATCATGAATTTGTATGTTTGGAAGGAAGCCAAATTGTTCCAATGATTTTATAGTGGCATCAAGTAGAGTGGAATACTTTCTAGGACATATTATACAAAGATAATCCTACCCCCCATAGATAGCCACCTAAAGCACCACTTAGAAATGATATGATCAACTATTTTCACAAGCCTAAGTCCAATCCTCGTTAATAGTTGTTCAGTTTAAATAGAAAACTAAGGTATTTCAGGACCTTTGAAATAACTTCCATTTTAAACGATAAAGTGGACTTAATATGATCGACAATGACATTTTGGATTCTGTTTTAGAAAAAAATGGGTTTTTGCAGGTTAACCTCCATAACTGAGGCTAGACAAAAAGAGAGATATAATTTTGGCATAACACTCCCATTAAGATGAAGTAGCATCCCATAAAATTAACATATCATCAACAAAAAGGATATTTGTTTTAAACACAGTTATAGTCACTTTGACCCCTTTTAAATTCTGGTCAGCTTTTGCTTGATTGATCATCATGCTCAACCCTTCAACTATTGAAAGGAAAAAGTAAAAGAAAAAGGGGGCATCCTTGTTTGAGCTCCCTAGAGGTACGAAAAAAATTGGAAGGGTAACCATTATCTTTGAATACAAAATTTATGTTGACACACCACATGATCCAATTAGTCACTTCCAAGTTAAGGCCGATTTGGAGCAAAATCAATTGAAAATGGTTCAGTTGACTTTATCATAGGCTTTGACCAAATCCATTTTCAAAATCAGTGAATCAAGTTTGATCTATTTAATTGAGTGAAGGGTTTCCTAAGAAACTCCAATAGCATCATGAATTTGTATGTTTGGAAGGAAACCAAATTGTTCCAATGATATCTTCTTAGTAAGATTTTCTCTTAGCCTAATGGATAAAATCTTGGCAATGACCTTCAATATCAAATTTCATAAATAAATTGGTTTGAATTCATTAAAATTATCAAGTTTATAACACTTAGGGATAAGGGTAATAATGGCTGCATTAATGGCTCCCTTAAACTATCCTTTTCATTTAGCCTCCTCCACCACCTATAAAATATCATTCCCCAACATATCGAAGAAGGAAAGGAAGAACTCTACAGTCTACCCATCTGGTCTAGGGAATTTATCCTTTGCGAATTGTTTTAATACCCTCTTGACTTCATCCAAGGTAACCAACCTGCCAACGCTAATGGACTCCTCCTTCATGAATAACCTTGGGAAATTTTGAAGGACATGTAATTGCTCATAAAAAATATTTTTACCAAGATGCTTAAAAAGTCCCCTAAAATCTTCCTTGAATATTGTCTCCACGTCTTTCTTGGAACTATGAAGTGCCCCTTGTTGTCTTTAATATCTCAAATTGAGTTATGATTTCTTCTAAAATTTTCAAACTTGTGGAAAAAAATTGTATTCCCGTCACTTGTCTTTATTCAAATAGCTTTGCTTTTCATTCTCCATTCCTCTTCTTCCCATTTTAAAATATGGGATTTTTTGTCTTCTAAATCACAGAGGAAACATTTTACCTCTTTCGGAAAATTTGAATTCATGAAATCTTGATAAATTCTATCAAAATTAGTTTGAATACGAACAAAATCCTCTTTTTGATCATGTTTTTTAATCTTATCCCATTCCTTCACCTTAATTTTTAAATACTTCATCTTATACACCCAACTATCCATGGTCAAGTCAAAAGATTTAGTTGAAAACTCCTACCAACACTTTTTAACCTGGGAAACAAACGACTCATCTTCCAACCATGGGGAGTTTAATTTGAAAGTATAATGAATCTTAGGAGAATCAAAGGCTAGTTGACGAAATACACGAGTGATATAAAATTTCATTTGGATAGATCCAAGATCGAATCCTTCCTAATATTTCCAGTATTGGCTCATCTACAAGGAATCTTAGTCTTTTTGCAAACCCACGAGTACATATCCTACCATGTATCTAGGTAGGTCACATAGGGGAAGGATTGACATTAATGAGGTCTGAGTCCTCGATCAAATTAGAAAAAAAGGGGGCTAAGGGGTTAACTCGAGCCCTAGCACCCCAAATTTATGAAGCCGAGGTGATGAAATTGAGGTCCCAAACAAGAAAGAGGGAGTGATCAAGTAATATTCCACTTTCTTGTAACCTAATCCAAAAAAAATTCCTATGGTCATAAGGACCATAAGGGTTAAGCATCTTAATGGGAAATTTAAGACCTTTACGGGAACCTTCCACAATGATACCAACCCAAGAAAGGTAAGGATTTATATCAACATCGATAGGATTCCACACAATCAACAGGCCCCCTGATAGTCCCACAACATTAACGATAGATGCCTTCTACCCCGGACATAGTTTAAGAAAAAAATCACGAACCTTAACCCCTTCCACAATTGTTTATTGAATAAGGATGATAGATGACCAATGGGTCTCTAGGATTATTTTTAAGGAATTTTTCTTATGAGGGCCTCCCACTCCCATAATATTGAGTGACATCACAATCATAGGTGGTTTCCCTGACAGAGATTCTCAACTCTAAGAGCCCTTTGGTCCTCAGTGAAAGGCACATTATTGTAAAACAAACCTTCTTTGATCGCATCCTCCCTTGCCAAGCCTTTCTTCTTATTTTTTCTCTTCCTAGTGGTGACGTTGCTAAAGGAAGAAGTAGTTTTCAGGACCTCCAACTATTTAGGTTCTATATTGGAAAAGATAGGTAAAGGGGTAAGGCTTAGGGATTCCTTAAAGACAGAGAATTGAGAAATGCCAAAAAAAATAGTAGAAGTACAAGGGCCAAAACCAAAGGAGGAGGAGTCCAAAGAAGCTCCAGTCACCAAAGGAACAAGAGGGACATGGAACAAGTCCGAAGTACATAGGATATCAAAGGGTTTAAAGAAACAATGGTTGAAAAGAGAGGATGGCAGAAAATTTGACCTTCTCAGCACATGATTTACAAATTGATTGAGGATTTGTCTCATGGAGTTATAATTATGTGTTTAGAATTATATGATTTATATATAAAATAATATTTGTCCATGAATTGTCTCATGGCCTTATAATTTTGTGTTTAGAATTATATGATTTATATATAGAAAGCTAATTTTATGTTTATTTCAGATTCTTGAATATTTTAGAACTCATATAAATTTTTTTTTGGTAAATTTTTCCATTGTTGTCTATTAATTATCCATAGAACATTTTACATGGAAAACATTCTGAAAGAAAACCTTCATAAGATTTCAAAATGACTTGGTAAATCCTGATTGTCCCAAGGTTTTTCTTGAGTAATCTCAAAAAGTATTTTCAAAAAACTACCATCTACTCATAGCTAAACTAAGATTCATCAAGACTGTAGTTGTTGATAGGTAATTCTTCTTGTTTACCAATCCTACGAAAACCATATTTTGTACCTGATGACATATATATCTTCTAAAGACTAGTATTGGAAAAATTGTTTATAAGACCATTTACAAAAAGCACAAACTTTCACTTTGAGATCCTTAGAGCAGCTACAAACTCAACTTGTTATTCCAAGATAATTACTGGTAATGTTGCCAAAGATTTGGCATGTGGAGATGTTGGAATTGGATCATTTATGACTGTCAACATATCATCGTGTTCATTTAATTCAGTGTCTAAATCTAAGACCACATAGCATTTAATTATAGACAGTATTACGACTATATCATCCAAATTATAATTGATGTCCTGAATACTTATTTGTATCTCTTTCCATCCCACAAACAATTTGTAATTTCCATTGTGCTTGTCTTGGATGACTATACTGAGAAAATTTTCCAAATAACGATGATGGGTGATGGAGCAAAGAGAATGAATTCTTCCCTTGTGGAAATTTCCCAGGTGAGGAACCCATTTGAGACTATTTCCACCAATCTTCGAGTTAGAGAAATAAGCATGTTTTCCAAACTCCTTTGCCTCGTGATGGAAGATTTCCTTTCAGACTTCTAGTGGGGTTGCATCAAAGAACCTTACAATCGATTCCCATTCAAATAAAAATCACCCTCTCGTCGAGGAAGTGTTAGTAATGTTGCCACCCCTGTGACTAGGAAGAGGACGTCTTGGAGCCATACAACCAATGAACGTACAAATGAAACAAACAAGGATTGTCGTACAATGACCTAGTTGTATAGGTCAAGAGTCTAGATACCTATGTTCTAAGCCTATTAATCCAAAGGATATACAACATGTAGAGAGATATGAGTTTGTGGTATAAGACTCAACAACCCCAGACTTGTGTAGAAAAGAAATTATCGGTACCCTAAACTTTTCATGACCTAGTATATGAAGGAAGGCAGAGTACCTAATCAAAGACAGGTTGGAGCTGGAACACGGAAGAAGACACTATACACTTGACCAAGAACTATATAAATTACCCTACTAAAACGAAATGGAGAAGGTATCTTGGTACCACACTTCACAAAGCAGAAATGGATAGTGGAAAGATATTTTGGCAAGCTCTGAATACTAAAGATCTGATGAGGGTAAAACTTCCACTAAATCAAAAGTTGGACCGATCCCCGAATTATGGAGGAAGAGAACAAAGAAAAATTTCACCTATGATTAATGAGCAATGTGACCAAAGAACAATGGTAATATGAAACGTTACAAAATATATAACAGAAGGATCTCCTTGTTTCACACCGATATGACTTAAACTTAATGGAAAAAATTGAATGCAACACAAAGATGTTGTACCTTCGCCCCGGGAAAAGTATAACTCACATGTTACCACCTTACCACAAATGTTTCGCCACCTTGCTTCCATGAGCATGCAGATATAAGTAGCCAAGGACATGAGGGTTGGAGCGTGTAGGTTGGGATAATGAAATGAAACTGTATATACATTAGTGTGCTATTTTATGCCTCTATGTGATGGCGAAAATTCACTCTAAATACCACTCTTCCAAAGACATCCCTTCCTACACCTACGGAAAACATCTTAAAGATTAGAGCGAAATTCCAAAATGTGGGACTTTTCGTAACAAATTTAGTTTCTTTTTCAGGTATGGAAATTGCATTTTTATCGTTTTGCTGACCAATTTATCAATTCAACTAGTTATGAAAATCCTTTTCATTCTCACACATTATCATGACATAGTTGCATGCGACAATTATCGTTGCATAGTTAATTGTTACATAATTTATTATGCACCATTCACATTGCTTGAGAATGAAGTGGAACAATTGTATCAAAAGCTTTTCTCTCCATTATCTCAAAATGTCCACTCATGAAATAGAATTTGAATGATTAAAAGACACATTAACCTCCTCCAAATATGTACACCATTGTTGATTATTTAAAATACATATGGGGATACAATTTGTTGAGCTCGCTGCATGGTGTTGGCTTACAAACTTTGCAATTTCATCAGAACAAGAAATATGGATCTCACAATCAACTCCTTCTATCTATAAACCCTGTAGAGCATGTGCCCACAAATGGTAATAGGAACATCATAATGTCTATTGGGCGCAACCAAACTTGGCCTAAATTTTCACAAAGACTCCGCATTTTGTGGATTGAAGCACGCAGTGGAACATGCAAGGGAGCATAAAGTATGCCACACAATGTAATATTTTAATATAATGCGTGGTAGTGAGGGGCTTCGAGGTGGGTTGAATCCGAGTCTTTTTGGTAAAAGAACACAATTTTGTAACGGGTTTTGGGCTATAGTTGATTGTTTTAGGGAGTCCATGGTATTTGGACCATGGTATTGTAGTGATTTAGCCCACAATGAATTGTATATAAGGAGAAGAAATGTAGCATTGACAGATATGGAATGCTATAATTATAAATAATATGTTGTGCTAATGTTGTATATTTTTACTTTGTATTAAGGGAGAGGCTCTGTTGTTGAGTGCACAGAGGCTTGAGTCTGTAGTTGAGTGCACAGACGACCTACAACTTAGTGTGCAGGTCAAAGATCACTTGTATTCAAAAATTTATCTTAATAAAGAAGAATTTTTGGGATGATATTTTGATTTTCTTATGTGTTTTCTATATCCATTTTCTTAATATTTGTTGTTGCGAAGTAGTTCTTACAGTTGCATGATATGTCAGCACAGTAATGGTTTATGGACTTATATGATAGGTTTCTATGATTAATTGAATGTTGTGAAGTGATTTATGAAGTTGTAAGAATAGATAATAAGAAAACACCAAATCCCACAGTCCCTCAAGGCTACAGAAATGTGGTTCTGCATCCACCCATAGTCACTTTAGGTGAGATTGTGATTTGCTTGCAGGTTGTTGCCGAAAGGGCCAGTGATTGAGGGTTTTGTTGGTGCACAATATAGTTTGAACCTGGGACAGCCCAAGCTAAGCCAAAAAATTGTTTTGTTGCTGGGATCGATATTTGTTTGAGGGATATGTGGATGTGGCATTCGTTGAAGAATGAAATTCAAGATTCGTTAGTCCTGAAAGAGCGAGAATTTGCAGATCAAGAAAATAGAAACCCTTGTTTGATATCCGAAGCTTACTTACAAAAGTATATTTTCAAAGAGTAGTATGAAATTTTCTCTGGTTCCTTTCCTATTGAGTTTTACGAGTGGATATCAAGGTTGACTGAAAGAAAGGATTGGTTTAAGAATGATGACCTACAGTGTGGATTTCAAGGGTTGTTGATTTCTAGATTGATGGCATATTCGGAGGATTCATTACTGAGTTCGCAGTAGACTTGACTGTGTCCTACATCGAAACAGAACGATGATTCTTTAAAATAATGTGAGGTAAGTATTTGAAATTTATGAAACTATGGATTAATATGCTTCTTTCTAAAAAGGGTGTTTTACGGATGCAAACAGATTGCTAGTTTTCTTATGTTTGGGAGAAGAGAAATTAAATCCGACCAAGAAAGTGGCGCAATGAAAAGTGGAAAGATATAAAGTGTAGATACCAGAAAGAGGTATCATGGAAAATATCCAAAGACCTTTGTAGATACTGATTATATCCCTCTGTTAAGTGAATTTGAAAGTGAAAGAGAAGAAAGCCAGACCGAGGAAAATTCACAATATTCCCCCTCCCAACCTGAGATTTCACCAAAGATAGAATACAGTAATAACAAGGGTATCGATGGTTTCCCTGCTCCCCTTCCCCCTCCTATCACCCATCCCCCTCCCCTTCCGCCTCCTTCCCCCCCTCAAGAAGAGGTATGGCTAACAATATTAAGCTACCTATTTTTAGAGGAATTGGAACAGAGGATCCAGAGCAGTTTTGGTTTTTATGCGAAGCTGTATGGGCAGCGAAGTAGGTCAATGATGAAAATATAAAGAAGGCGCAACTTGTTACGACACTACGTGATAGAGCATTGACATGGTATATGAAGTTTTCAACTAATCCTAACAAAATGTTTGGATAAATTAAAACAATGTTGTTTGGAGAGCTTAAGAAGCCGGAGTCTCAGTCACAGTGCATCACTGACTTGAAATAGATCAAATGAAAACCTACTGAGTCTATTTGGGAGTTATATCAGAGGTTTAAGATACTATTGGATCTGGTGAGCTTCAACATAGCTCCGCAGCAACATCAAGAATGGTCATAGTTGCGCTACTACCGCGTATCAAAATGCCATTGATGCAACAAAATATAGGAACTCAAGCCGAAGCTTTGGAGATTGTGATGAAGTTGGAAGATTCACCTATAGGAGATACTAATGTAGGTACGTAGCAGATCCAAAATTAGTTGGTGAGCCTGACCCTACAATTATAAGATATCAAGAAAGGTAAAGAAGTTAGAAAAGAAGTATGTTGTACAAAGTGTAGATCCGAGGGCCATTCTAAAGAGCAGTGTCCTGTCTTCTAGGATTACATGGCTAGTGGAGCACCAAATTCCTTGAACACAAGATCTACCATGTGGTGAAAAATATGTGGGACTAGAGGCCAACATCGCTTAGAGGAATGTTACCTGTTGCAAAAATATGTACCGAATCCAAAGAATATATTTTGCAAATTTTGTAAATCAGTAGGACATAATGAGAATAATTGTCGAAGTTATGACCTAATGATGGAGTGCAGTATTGATGCTTATAAAATGAAAGTAGAAGAACATGGCCATGAAGACAATGGACAATGTGGTGTTCAAGGAGGTTACTAAGAAAGAGGTCGAGGAGGTGGAGCTGGTCAAGGAGGTGGAAAAATAATTTGCTATAATTGCATCGAGCCAGGTCATTTTGTAAGAGAGTGTTAGAACCCCACTATGACGTGTAAGTATTGTAAATATTTTGAACATGTAATTGAAGAATGTCATGTACTTATGGCGAAGGTGCAAGAAAAGAGGAATCAATATTCGATGCGGAATATTCAAATGATGACTGCTGAAAAGAGGACTGATGAACCTCGAATTATTATTGTCAATAGAAGTGGAGCTATGACTGTTAGTGATAAGGGGGATGGAAAGAAGGAATTTGAAAATCTAGGCGCGTGGGTAAGAAATATTGTGGAGAAAGTTAATGTTTTTAATATTAGGAAATAAAAAGGAGTATTTATGAAAGCAAAGAGATTTTTTATGGATGTTGGAGCTTCGATCTCTAATGCACAACCAAAGTTTGATCAGAGAACTAACTACGATGTGTCAACATCTTTGACGCAGAATAGAGCTCTCATGCAGGATCAAGCTCCGGTTCAAGGTCAAATTTTTTAAAATCATGTAAGTATTTTAAGGCATTTTCTACAAACTTTTATGAATTTTTTAAGAGATCAAAAGGTTGTAGAAGGGCTTCAGGAGTTGATAGACTCCTTTACATCTAAAGAAGCACCGTGGAGAGAGATTCATGCAGTCAATGACATCCATCGAAAAAATAGAACTGGAAGAGAAATGAGGCTCAGTGCACAGATAGGAAAATATGTGATGGATAAAGTTATTCTAGATCTGGGATCTTATGCTTATGTCTTGATGAATCAAACATTAGAATTGCTGGGTAAGCCAAAGCTACAGTTATCACCTATTTAATTAAGGATGGAAAATCAGCAAAATATCCTCCCTATGGGAATATTAGTAGGTGTCAGAGTGGATATTGGAGGTGTGGGCACTACTACTGATTTCAAAATAATAGATATTTTTGATGAAAATAATCCTTATCCTGCATTACTTGGACTTGACTAGGCATTTGAAAATTTGGCCATAATTAATCTCAAGAAGATACAAATGATATTTGAACGAAACAATATGAGGGTAATTGTTCGCTTGGATCCATCAAAAGGAGTAATATATACAAAACCATTCGGAGAAGAATATTGCATAGCAGATATAGAAAACATTTATCAAATGAAAGCAAAGGAACAAGATTGAATTAACCCTACTACAGAAGGAAAGTTTAGTTGGAAGCATAATAGTTCTTGTACTTCAAATTTGGAAGAAGAGTTGTAAAATTGGCACAATAATTTGCATGATGTAGCCAGAAGGTGTTTTTTAAGAGTTACCAAATCAGTTTGATGTATGAAATCTGAGGTATGTAACCTACCTTCTTATGATGGCATCGGAGATGTGAATACTTTTCTCAATAATTATGAAGAACATGTTCAAGAAAATCCAAGGTTGTCAGCCTTGGATGTAGCCCTGAAAGCTACCCTGCTATATGGTGGAATGCACATAAGAATAATATAGGAGGTTGGCAGGAATATCGAAGATTAATGTGGATAAGGTTTGGATAGATAGAAACAGAAATGGAGATAAAATATAATGGTAAAGCCAATCCGAGGGAGCATATCCAGCTATGCACTTCAGCATGGAAGGGGATTCCACAACAAGAGTGGGTACATGGGTTCATTCATACATTGGAGACAATTCCTAGGAACTAGTACCTTGAAATAGAACTTTGAAATGGGATTGAGAATTGGGTAGACATGGTTGATGGATCATATTAACATTTAGCTTTGTTGATGACTTCCCACACATAAATTTGGCTCTTCAATCAGTCAAGAAGAAGATTTTTGAAAATGTCACCTCAGTGACATGGAAACAACTTGATTTGGCTACGCAAATCAAACATGCACTGGAATTATATAATATTATTGGAGATGGAGAAGAAGAATATCCTCGCAAAATTGACATAGCAGAGTCAGACGAATACCGCAAGGTCATTGGACCTAATATACATATACCAGACATAACAAAGCCACTGAATACTAAGAAGGTAAACATAGGATTAGAGGAGGATCCCAAGTTTGCAACTATAGGAGATTACTTAAACCTCGAAGGTACAACCTAGTGAAGCAGAGATTGATCATCCTATAGCTTTTGCAAGTAGGAAGTTATCTACAACATAAAATAATTACACCACTACAGAAAGAGAAGGATTCGTCATGGTGTATGCTTTGCATAAGTTTAGACATTATTTGTTGGGATCATGTTTTAAGATGTTTATAGATCATTTTTCACTAAAGTATTTGGTTAATAAGCCCATCCTAGTAGGAAAGATTTTCATATGGTTGTTGTTGTTTCGAGAGTATGACTTTGAGATCATTACTAAACTAGGAAGTCCAAATGCAAGACTTGACCATTTGTCAAGATTGGAAATAGGGGAAGAACGAACCACCATAAAAGATAATCTCCCTGATGCACATTTATTTGCAATTAGAGTAGAATATGATCACTTCGAGATATAATTGAGTTTTTGACTACAAGAATGGCTCCTTTAGAGTATACTACACATCAGAAGAAATAATTGGTGGTTAAGGAAGCTAACTTCTCAATAATAGCAGGACACTTATATAAGATGAGACCAGATGAGGTACTGCACTTGTATGTTCCTAAACATGAAAGAAAAATGATTCTATCAGAAGCCCGTCGAGGCACAACTGGTGGACATTATGCAGGAAAGGCTATTGTGCAGAATATTTTGAGAGAAATATTGTGGTGGCCTACACTATAGAAGGATGCAAAAGCGTATTGCAGAGCATGTGATGTATGTCAAAGAACAGGGAAGCCTCCTAGAAGAGATGAGATGCCATTGGTACCACAAGTTACATTTCAAGATTTTTATAAGTGGGCCATTGATTTTGTTGGACCAATCAACCCACCTAGAAAGAGAACTGGTGCGAGGTACATAATTACAACAACTTAATACTTGAAAATATGGGCCGAAGAACAAACAATAAGAGATTAAAGCACAAAAACAGAAGCAAAGTTTATTTTTGAAAATATATTTTATATATTTGGATGTTCAAAGATTTTTATAGATATCAAGGTTTAAATTTCCTGAATGAGACTATTGAAGCATTGATTGAGGAATTCCAAGTCTATCATCAAAAGAGTACCCCTTCCCTTATCACCGTCAGGCCAATGGAACAATGGAAGCATTTAATAAGATTTTGGAGAATTCACTCACTAAGGTATGCAATGTGATTAGAGATGATTGGGATCTTAGGATTCCAACAATGTTATGGGCTTATAGGACCACATGTAAGAAGTTGACAGGTCAAACACCCTTCAGTTTGGTTTATGGGCAAGAAGTTGTGCTACCTATGGAGTACATTATTCCTAGCTTGAGGATTGCAGCTTTTACAAATATGGGAGACCCCGACATAATGGAGGAAATAATGTCGTAGTTTCTTAATTTAGAGGAACATATATTTGTAGCGGGCTTTCATCAGCAGGTGTAGAAAGGAAGGGAAAAGGCCTAGAATGACAAACATATTAAGCACAAGAAGTTCCAGGTAGGAGACCTTGTTCTACTTTATGAAAGTAATTTTGTGAAGTTTCCAGGAAAATTCAAGACACATTGGTTGGGCCCATATATTATCAAGCATATTATTGATGGAGGCGCAATTCAATTAGTGAAGTTGAATGGAGAATTGGTTCAAGGAGGATAAAATGGTAGTAGATTTATGTTGTATAGGGACGATCGTGGCCCTACAATCTCTCTCTAAAGTAGAAAGGAGAAAAGTCTTAGTGCCACCTACAACTGAAAGTGGGCACTGGAATATAAACTATGCTGCAGAAAGAGCTTCGACGTAAGAAATGTTGTTCATTACAATACGAGATGCGTCAAAGTTCACCGAAAAAATATGGTCATTAAAAGGTAAAACTACCATTGAAAGACATGGAAAATTGAATTTATGAAGATAGGTTGGAAAGCTCCAGGGATAGATATGTACTTAATGAAGATAATCTTAACATAGTCTAAGGTAATGATGAGGTTAGAAGTTCAATTTTTTTATTAAAAGTTGCATCTCGCCAAGATTTCTCACTTTGCTGAATTGAGAATTTGAGCTGTAATATTTGAAGTTGTTATATTTTAGAATTGAGAACGAGAGGATTTTCAATTTCCTCTGGTGTCGTAAGATTGTTGTGAATCCGTGAGGTATGCCTCATCATGGCATACCAACAACCAGTTGCGAGCGCATGAGAACATGATGGTTTTCGTGATATATCACTCTGTTGTGAAGTTTAAGGCCGATTTTCACAGAGCATATGTGCAGGTTCAAAGAGATACAGTGAATACATGACATCCTATACTCAATAACAAAAGAAGATCTTATTTCATTAATACAACAATGGCCCACAAAATGGATGACTGTGCTAGAGGAAGAGGCAAAAGGTAGTAAGAAAGATGAGGATACATCGGAGCATGGAGGAACGAGTGGAAAAGATAAGGATAAGGATGAAGAAGAAGAAGAAGAAGAGGAGGAGCATGAAAAGGAACCTATTAGAGGATATGAGCACAACAAAGAGCCAGAGAAGAAAGAGACAGGAAAAGGAAAGAGGAAGATACATAGTATAGCTTCCCCGACGAGTAGAAATAAGCAAAAGGCAAATAGAATGAATGATATAATTCCAGTAGTCCTCACTGAGGGGGACTTGGATCAAATTAGGGACAAAGTTCAGGAGGTTAAAAATGAATCATGGAATAATTTATAAGAACGCTACAACACATTTCTAACTAGTTTCACAGAGCACATCATCGAACTCAAGGTTTTGGCACAGACAGAGACAGTCCGCGCAGAAAGTAGAAATGATTGGAGAAGAAAGAGTAATCCAGCCTACACTTGGAATGTGTTTGACGCAGATACCTGTTGGAGCATTATAGTTTGACTCTGTCAAAGTACAATAATAGGCTAAAGAATGGAGGTATGTCAACATGAATCTCGTAGTAGTACCAGTGCAGAAATTACATGAGTTACATCAAGGAGTTATAGAAGAGCTCAAGCATCATGAGTAGTTCACTTCAAATGTGAAAATTCAGTTAGAGAGAGAATGAACTATGATGAAGCAAAAGCTCGAACAGGAAATCCAAGAAAAGGAGCAGGTAGTGGAGAAGCAGCAGAAATTGAAAGAAGTGGTTGAAGCAACATGTAGGGATATTTCAGACATCAGTATCAAAGAAGAGGAATCAGTAGAGGAAAAGGTCACAAAGCTCATCCTCATGATAAAAGAGTACAAGGACAGAATTGTATAAGTGAAATTTTATTATGAAATGAAGATCAGTGAGCTAAAAATGATGCTGAAGCAAGCCACACCACTAGACGTGCAAGAATAGAGGGAGATTGACCTAAAGGCTACAGTGACAGGCATCTCTGCAACAGTGGAAGAATGTGGAAATTTGTTGGACGACACATTGTAGATTTTGACTTTGGTACAAGAGGATCCAAATTTAAAGAAAATACAAGAAGATATTCTGAAAAATAAACAACAGTTGGAGGAAATTTGGGTAACTGTGAAGAAATTTCCTGTCTCGCAGAAGCTCGTCGCGATTAGTGAAGGAAATTTCCTCCAGAAGAAGATAAAAGAGCTAAGAAGGGAAGAGAAGGTTTTTATGGAGAGAACTCAACCATGGCAAGATGAGGCTCTCCAGTTGTCTCAAGAACTGGATGGGAAGCTCCAAGAGATTTGACAAAGGAAAGGAGCAGTGTTGCAAAATATTGTAGGACCAGTGATAGAGGCACTACTGGAAGAAGTGCGTAGTGAAGAGAAGCGGGATGCAAAGATACTGCAATAGTATAATAGTGCCTACAACAACATCGCAGCAAAAATCAAAGGAAAACCAACTCATTGACTCAGGACAAGTCACATTTAAGTGTTGGGGGCCTGTTGGGCGCAAACCAACTTGGCCTAAATTTTGGCAAAGAATGCACATTTTGTGGAGTGGAGGACTCAGTGGAACTTTTAGTGGAGTGTGAAGTAGACCCTTCAGCAGAATATTTTAATATACCACATGATAGTGAGGGGATTCAGGGTGGGCCGAAGCCCCGTATTTTTGGTAAAATCACACAATTTTGTAACGAGTTTTGGCTATAGTTGATTTTTTTAGGGAGTCCATCGTATTGTACTGATGTAGCCCACAATGAATTGTATATAAAGAGAATAAATGTATCTTTGAGCGATATGGAATGCTATAATGATGAATAATATGATGTTCTAGTGTTGTATCTTTGTACTATGTAGTAAGGGCGAGGCTCTATAGCTGAGTGCGCATAGGTGTTGCATCTTAGTACACAGGTCGAAGATCGGTTGCTTTCAAATATTTTTCATAATAAATAAGAAGTTTTGGGTTAATATTCTGATGTTCTTATGTGTTTTTTGTATCTATTTTCTTAACTTCTGTTGTTGGGAAGTAGTTACAATTGCATGATATGTCAGCACAATAATGGTTTATGAATTTATATGATAGGTTTCTGTGATTAATTGAATGTTGCGAAGTGATTTACGAAGTGTAACCATAGATAATAATAAAATACCACATCTCATAGTCCCTCAAGGCTGTAGAAACCTAGTTCTACATCCACCCATAGTCACTTCGGGTGAGACTATGTTCTGCTTGAAGGTCGTTGCCAAAAGGGCCAGTGATTGAGGGTTTTTTTGGTGCACAGAATAGTTTGAACCTGGGTTAGCCAAAATCAAACCAACACCGTTAGTTAATCCAGGCACTTTAGACAAGTTTGACAACAACTACTTCATAAATCTGTGAAAGAACATAGGGCTTCTACAGTCATATCAAGAACTACTTCCCACATCCGGGGAAACCACCATTATATTATGAATGTATACATTAATAGAAAAAACAAATTTTTTACTGACTTCTCCAAGTCAATGATCAATATGAGAAACATAAGTCCTCTAACAAGTAAAAATGGAGAAATCTGGCTGAATTGCAGGAAGGAAAATGGCTAAACAATCCCAGTACCATGATCTTGTTTCTTTCTGTTTCTAAATGGATATGTTCCTTTTTCTATTTATAATTTGTTGAAATTTAGAGTAACATTGATCATTGTAAATAGTGAAGAGTTTCAAGCATCAGTGGGAACTAAGTGCACCTCTATAACATCGTTCCACACAACAATATCATTCTGCACAAATCCCTTACTTAGCTTTGGTTAGTTCTTAAATAAATTGATCTATTGTTTGTGCTTTGGTTTGAGCTCCTCCACCTCACTCTGATAAGTGGCAAGAATCCTAAAAAAATCTTGTGAATTAGTGAGGACCCCGTAGTAGTAAAAAATCACATTGCAATTTTACGGCATGGTTGTTCGCCATGAAGATAAGATGCAATGTTCGAAGCCATTGAAACATAGATATGAGCTACTAAATAAAAAAATGTGGGGAGGAAAAAGAAACTCATAAACACATCACTTGGTTCCTCCTTTCTATCCAACCAAGATCTAGTTCTTTGTTTAGTTCTGTGGGGAAATTCAGTGAGTTCCCTAAATAAAAAATAGAGCTCGATACCACGTTGGATGGACATGAATCAGAGCTAGACTTGTTATGAATGATGATGGCTTCAACTGAGTGAGATACTTACCCTTGCATGTTTTCAAACCATGGGGCACCTTGCCAAACAATTATTAAGCTGTGATAGCAAATTGAATCCTAAGTAACTGAAACAATTATACCATTTTATATAGTTGATTATTCATTTATGGAGAATACCACTTCTATGGAGTTATTACATAATTATTAAAGCTCAACACCGACATGTTATTAGTAACACAAAAATATGGAGAATATTCATATTACATACTCATTAAAGCTCATAACTTCAAACCTAAACCTGCCAATAACAATTGAAGTTATTATTAGTGTTTAATGATAGTCATATTGCATACTCATTAAAGCTCATAACACCAACATATTATTAGCGAGTTATATTATTATAACGAGGTATAGTATTAGAATAATATATTCTATTTTATTATGTCGGGATAGCTCCACATATGGACAAACTTCCATACCTCAGAGGTTTGCTTGTGTGGAGCTTTCATTGTGCAAAAAGCTCCGCACAAACAAAGATGCTTCATGTGGCCTATTTTTCTTTTAAATCGGTTAAGACCTTGTTCCACTCTGATATTATATTTTTCCAACTATAGTCAAATAATATGGAGAATACCATTGCTATAGAATTATTACATACTCATTAAAGCTCAACATAAACATATTATTAACAACCCAAAAAAAACTATAGAGAATAGTCATATTACATACCCATTCAAGCTCATAAATTCATACCTAAAACTACCCATAACTATTAAACTTATTAGTGTTTAATGATAGTGATATTACATACTCAATAAAGCTCCTAAGATCAACATATTATTAGTAATCTATATTATTATTAAAGAGTTATATCTTTATTAGCAAGCAATATTATTAGAATAATATAAGTTATTTTATTCTGTCGGGGTAATAATGCTGCATATGGATCCACATGTGGCCAAAGTTCCATGCGACATATTCCCATCGAGAAATTGTTATTGGAGGGGATATCTGTGATCCTACGGAGTGTTTGGCTAGACGGAGTGGCAAAGCAATGTGTGTGCTTGTGAGGAGGTGGCGTTGACCGAGCGTCCAAACAATGTCGATACTGTTGACTGTTAATATTTTTGTTATTTATTACTTACTTTTCATACTTTAAAAATAGAATGTTCAAAATGAAATGATATGCAACGTTTTGAAATGACAATTGAAGCGATTACATGACTAATAGTTAACATAAATTTTTATTTTCTCAAAAGTTGTTACATTTTTCTATGATCTACAACAACCAATCAGTGCCAATAGAGATAACAGAGTGGAAATCAATAAGACGGCCCAAACAGATTGTACATATTTGACTCCCTATGATCAGAGAGACCGCAGACAAAGGCAAAACTGAAAAAAAGACGCTACTCCAAATGGAATGTTGAACTCCCCAGAAAATGAAAAATACCCTACTTAATCAACATTCAAAACAGAGCATGCAAACAATAGAAACAAAAGCCAACTTTGCTACCAACAGGCTTAAAGGTATGCAAGAAGCCCTCATACAAAAAGGAAGGAACTAAAGCCGATGATGGAAAGAACATAAATTTGTACCTGTTATTATTATTAACGAGCTATATCTTTGAGGAATATTTTTTTTAAGTAAAACATCATATTAAGAGTATTCAGTCATGCATTTTGAACCACCCAATATGGTTTATTATCATAACTAAAATGAGCTAAATGAGCTATATTTTTATTAGCAAGCTATATTATATGTTATTTTATTTTGTGAGGATAATAATGTGGAATATGGCTCCACATATGGCCAAATTAAGCTTTGCCTGTGTAGAGCCTTCACTTTGCGAAAAGCTACATAGAAGCAAACCCACACATAATCAAAGTTGCTTCATGTGACCTATACTCTACGTGGTCACATGGATAACACATAGCTATGAGAGTTATTAATATAGTTAACACATAGTCCTTGCTATCTTAAATAACTATAGCATGTACTATTTATAGCTAGAGCACTATTATATCAGATAGAGATAAGGATAAATAACAGATATATTACTACAACATATAACACATAGCACATATAACACATAGTACATAGGTAGTTATAGTGGATAAGGTTATTTATTCCGTCTCATTTCCAATCATATCTTTTATGAAAATATGAAATGAATTTGACCTTCAAAATAGTTCTTACTACAATTCAAATTAAAACCTCATTTCTAAATCGATATAAATATTATGAAAACCCTATTTCAACAACAAAAGTGTACAATTTCAACAATGTGAAGATTAATTTGATTTAAAAAACCACCAAAAACAGAACGATGTAGTGGTCATTTTCAAAGACTAAGAAGCATTCAACAATGTAAACTTTGAAATGAGAACTATAAACTCAAAACAAGAACTCTAGCTAAAAAACTCCAAAAAAACATGAAAAATAGTTGAAAAACAAAAATTGTTGATGCTGGAATACTGGAATGCTGGAAAACCTTAAAATTTTGACAATTTTTCAACCATGACATTAAGGAAATTTCTTTCACTAAAAAAAATTTAAAAATTAACACCTGAATGAAAGAGTCAATATTCCATGAGTAGTTTCTTTTTTAAATGCTAAAAATATGATGACTTTAAAATCTTATCCTAAGACAAATGACACATTGCAACAAAAATTTAAAAGACAACCATAAAATTGACACACAGTGTAGGCAAACTAGACCCATTGAAATGAAAACTATAATATCAACCATAAAATTGACACATTGTGCACACAGACTCGATCTTTTACAACGAAAACTTAAAAATCAACAATCAAATTGACATATAATGGGATCTTGTAGAAGATCAACACAAACCCTATAGGAAAAAATAAAATAAATAAATATATAAAATGAAAAATATAAAAGAAAACAAAAATTAAAACATTGAATTTTTTTTATAAAAAAACCCAAAAAGTTTAAAAAATAATAATAAGTAAATAAAAATATATATTAATACATTAAAAAACACTAAAAATAAAAAACACTACAAAATAAAAACAAATAAAAAATATTGAGCAAAATAAAAAGAAAAATACAAAAAATAAAAAAAATTTAATAAGAAGTAGATAATAATATATATTAGAACATAAAAAGAATAAAAAAGATGGCAAAAAAGAAAAAATGTATATAAAAGCATGGAAAAAAAATATTAAAAAAAAAAAAATCAATCTAACATTAAAAAAATGACCCAAAAAATCTAAATTAACTTTAAAAATTTGAAAAGAAAGGACAAAACAAAAAATTTAAAAAACCATAAAAATATAAATAAAAATATAAAAAAAATATTTCAAAACAAACATAATTAAAAAATAAAAAATTAGAAGAATAACCCAAAAAAAAAAAAAACTATTTTATATAATTAAAAAAAACACTATAAAAAAATTAAAAAACCATTAAAATAAAATTAAAAACATAAAATAATTAAAAACATTATGATAAAAATAAATAAAAAAACAATTTAAAAAAAAACCATAGTTAAAAAATAAATTAAAAATGGTAGAAATAACAAAATTAAAAACAAAACAGACTAAAAAGCAAAAAAATAAAGAAAACATAATTTAAAATTTAAAAAATTATAATATAAATTAAAAACATAAAAAAACTTTAAAAATCTATTTAAAATTTAAAAAAAACATAGTTAAAAAATAAATAAATAAAATAAAAAAATTATAATTACAAACCAAACATAATAAAAAAAATAGAAAACTTAATTAAAAAACATTAATAAAATTAAAATAAATAAAAAAATTAAAATCAAGCAAGCCTAGCCTAGCCCTGGGTAGGGCGGCTGTGGGAGCCACGCCGGGGCTCCTATGACCGCTTAGCCTGGCTGTCGAATAACCCTAAGCGGCAGGCCGATTCTGCCAAGCCGATTGTGCACGGCTCCCACGACCACCTAGCCAAGGGCCACTCCGTGGCTGGGTCGGGGCCGACTTAATTATTTTTAAAATTTTTACTTTAATTAGTGTTTATTTTTTTTACTTAATTTTTCTAAATATTTGTATTATATTTTATTTTTAATTATGATCTTCTTACTATTTTTAATTTATTTTTTAGTTATGCTTTCTATTTTTTTTTTAAATTTTTTTGTTATGTTTTGTTTTTAGTTATGTTTTTTTATTATTTTTAATTTATTTTTTAACTATGTTTATTTTTTAATTTTTTTAATTTGTATCATAATGTTTTTAATTTTTTTTATGTTTTTAATTTAATTTTAATGTTTTAAAAATATATATATATATATATATATATATATATATATATTGTTTTTTTTCTTTTGTTTTTTAACTATCTAAAATAAGTTATATTTTTTTGTTTTTTTTGGGTTAATCTTCTATTTTTTTTTATTATGTTTTTTTTAAATATTTTTAAGTATTTTTATTTATTTATTTATAGTTTTTTAATTTTTTGTTTTTTGTTTTTAAGTTAATTTTGTTTTGTTTTTTTTTATGTTTTTTTATGTTATTTTATATATATATATATATATATATATATATATATTTCTGTTTTTTTTCCATATATTTATATTTGTATCTTTTTTTTTTCTATATTTTAAACTTTTTTTTTATTGTAACATTCACAAACAAAATCATGAACAGTAAATAACTACATAAAAAAAAAAATATTTACAACCTCCACAAAATCATTAAAAACATAAGCACAATCTAATTAAACTCCAAAACTAGCACCATAACCAAGGCGCTTAATCATAACATTTAATAAATCATGGTTTTTAATTCCCGCATAGCAAATTGTAAGGTTTGGCCTCGGCTGAGATTTGTTAACCATATCATTCCACATGATCTACGGTCACGAATTGAATGTAATACATGTTAACCATTTGCCTCGATTCCTCCGTAGATTCACTTTGGATGTCCGTCCCACCAGACTTGATCATCGGTCGAGTTGGCGATAGCTTTTCCACTTGGCTCACAACTCTTTCGACAGGTCACGAACTCCTGTAGATCTCTGCAGTCGTGGTACAGGAAGTGTTAAATTATTCGCCAGGTATCATAAATTCCCATAGCGAATCTCGGTATGCGCGAGGGAATTCCCACGGTTATTCCGATGTATCAACTTGGCGTAACATTACACCGCCTTTCCATTTTTCCATTTGCCTCAGGGTTTTCGCTTGGATCTGGCAGGAGGAATTTCTTCGAGGGTTTTCAGGTAAATGGCCCTGTTCGCTTCCAGAATTATCAGCTCACTGGCTTGATTAAGGTTTTGCGATACTGTCCAGGTTTCTTGTTTCTTTTTTCGATTTAAATCCGTCGGATGAATGCTAACGAAGTTTTCTGGTTTTGTTTGACAGGTGGACCGGAGGCTCTGTCTAACCCTGTGTTCATTCTTTGCGGTTGATTCTTCCGCAAGTCCTTGTTTACCTTCTATAGGTGAGAAAATTGAACGAATTCGAAGTCGCTCTTCCTTCCGACTTGATTACATAAAATAAAAAGAGCAGAGACTAAATTTTCCTTTTCAAAAATGTCTCGACATAGAGGAGGGTTACGCGAGGGAGATTCCGGACCCCAAATCTAGAGGTAGACATACAGAGTTTGCCCTACCTACTTTCTCATTCTCGCGGAAGTTTATGTTTTCATTTAAAGTTTTTCCCTTGTTAGGTTTCTGACACTGTTCCAGTTTATGCTTACAGGTTTGCTCACAACTTGGTATCCGCTCTCCCCGAGTCTTTCGAGCTCGTTTCCTTCAGCGTTTAACGTAGCTTCTCTCGACTTGCAGGTACTTCCGGCTTAGTATTGGTTCATAGCTAAATGCTGGGTTATACCGTCAGGTTCCTACCCATGGTTGGAGTTATCTAGCTTGAACGGTTCCATCTGGATACCATTCTCAAAGTTGTGCTTTCCAGAGATTTGGATAAATTGTCAGAATGTATAAACACAAGTTATTTTAATAACAACCATTCTTCCGGCTGATACTGTTTTTCCTTCGCACCAATGTTACAGTTTTAATGTTTACTCTGCACAGTTCTGATGGATTATTCAGGGTTCCTAATACCCTAACTACTTTTAAATGTATTGTCTGTTATACAGTTAATATTAAAAGGTTTTTGCAACTCTTTCCTATCGTTGTTACAATCGTTGCCCTTCTATTGGATTTTTCTTTGGAGTTTGGCCTCTCGGTAGTCTATCTCTATATAATGAAATTATATTAAGTTTACACATGTATTTCCTTGGAAATTTCGGCTATGTGGTTCCGGCTTCTTTCCAGAACACTCTTAGCCTGAAAATTTGTTCCTAAACTACCAAGGGTTTTACCCGGAAACAAATGTGACATTTAAGGTGCATTTTTTTATGTCAAGTTCTGTTCGTTTACTGTACTTAAATTCTTTGTTCGCATGGTTCTTTCAACTTACCAGTCGATGGATTTTGTTTCTTTTAAAAGTACTTCTTAACATTTGAGTTTATCCTAGGGTTTGATTCATAAGTCTTACTTCTGTTCTGTTAAACAATAAAGACTTGGATTTAAGTGTACTTAATTTCTTCACCCTAGGGTTTACGGCACCAGTCCGCTGCCATAGGGCTGTGTATAGCTATTTCATAACCTATCACTCGGACAGGTTGCCGGTAAAGCTTACGGCCTAACCCAACCTGAAAGTCGTTTTCTTTCGCCTCGATGTTACAGATATCATGCTAATATTTGTTTGAGTCCTGTAATCTTAGATTGTCCCGGTGAGGTTTCCTTCTTACATTTATATTCAACATATACATCTTCAGGTTTACTTCTTTTATTTAAATATATAAGCTTACCAAATTCTTTTTACCGAAACTCATTTTACAGAGATTTCGTTACCGGTCTTATTATAAACTTTTGCACAACAAAAATAACTTCAAGTTTTCAGTGCTACATCACTAGCCTTATTACCAAATAGAGTATTTAAATCATGCAAGTTGTCACGGAAATAACATTCTATTTTCCACAGAAAATTCCAGCATTATTACTCAACTCTCAGAACTGTGTTAATAGAACAACCTTTATTCAGTACGGTTTTATAAACAATCTAAATACTATTAGAAAAATAAAGAAAAACAGTAGTGAACAGAAAATTAACCTGCAACTTTCAGGATTTTGAGTTTCCAGATACTTATCTGTTCAGAAACAGAGTTTCCCAAACTGTTGTCCACCCGACCTTCAAGGGAGGCTATGACGTCCTCCGCTTGCCCCCTAGCCTCAAAAATTTGTATGGTGCCACGGGATTACAGTGGAGTAAACTGTTGTGACCTCTGGATTTCCTATCCAGTCACGAATAGATAAATTAGCTCACACAAGGGTTCCAAAGTTATCTCCCACTGGTCTACATACCAGCTCTAGAAAATGCTTCCCCTTACTTGCCAATTTTCCAGAACCCCCCCTCCTCCTCTGGATTCCAACTTTATCCACACAGGAGGGGGTAACTGTTTTCCAACTGTCCCCAACCACCATCTATTCTGAGAAACTAATACCAACAGCTTAGGAGATTCTTTTTCCATTCATTGGTTTCTCTTAATAAATTCAAAAAGATAAAATAAAATAATAATTTTTGTCTCAACACATAATCCTCAAGTCTTTCTGGTCAGAATTAAAATAAACAACTTGTTTAAACTAATCAATGCTAGTTAACTTTAAATAAGGCTGTCACATTTATGTTCTAATATATATTATTATTTACTTATTATTTTTTTAAATTTTTTGTGTTTTTCTTTTTATTTTGCTCAATATTTTTTATTTTATTTTTTGTCATATTTTTATTTTTATTTTTTTTATGTTTTAATATATATTTTTATTTACTTATTATTATTTTTTAAACTTTTTGTGTATTTTTTATATATAATTTTTTCAATGTTTTAATTTTTGTTTTCTTTTATATTTTTCATTTTTATATATTTATTTATTATTTTGTTTTATTTTTATTTTTCCCATAGGGTCTGTGTCGATCCTCGACTAGCAACCCGGTCCCATTATGTGTCAATTTGATTGTTGATTTTTAACTTTTCATTGTAAAAGATCGAGTCTGCCCGCACAATGTCTTAATTTCATGGTTCCTATTAAAGTTTTCATTTCAATGGGTTGATTTTGCCTACACCGTGTGTCAATTTGATGGTTGTCTTTTAAATTTTTGTTTCAATATGTCAAGTTCTCTTATGCTAAGATTTTAAACTTATCATACTTTTAGCATTTGCAAATAAAAACAAAAAAAGAGTTGTTTGTAAAACTGTTGGCTCGAGGGGTCCTAACCCAGGTTCAAAGGTTAAGGTTTGCCAACAAACTCCAATACTATTGGCCCTTTCGGTAGTGACCTGCTTGCAGAGGCCAAAGTCTCACCTGAAGTAGTATGGGAGGGTGCTGGAACCAGGTTTCCACTCCCTGAGAGAGGGTAGGTAAGTCAAGCAGAGCTACATTTTCACTTCACAATTACCAGATCGTATATCAAAGAATTTAGATCTATCGATCCCTTCGCATCCATGTGCGCAATACCAATTATAATCATAGTAAACAAAAAATATAGAACAATAACGCAAATATTGTAGATATTCTTGCATAAAGTATAACAGACAGATTTAGATCAGATGCCAATGTAGCATAAACAAATAACACAGTTACTTTCAGAGCTTAACACAGAGCCATGCATAACATAACCGATATCATAGATTCACTTTAATAGATTCAGATATTGCAACAACCTTCTGCTTTCATTAATCATTCAGATCCTTTTATAATACCCAAAACCCAACCTGCACACACAGCAGCAAGGTCCGCACACAAAAGGACTGAGGATCTCCGCGCACACAGCCAGCGAGAGTCCTTTCCCCCAATAACCCAAAAAAAATATACTAATTCATAATTCATACCAATCTTAATACATTTCCTCCATTGACTCAAAATGTCCTTCTATTTATAACGATCTAGCCTGATCTTTCCTTTGGCCTGCAAACCGTGGTTTGCGAACTCTAGGTCTACCCTTTGACCCATTACAATGCTTTCGGGGCTTTGACCCACCCCAAAACCCCTACGCTAGACTAAAATATGCCAAAAATATACAAATATACTCAAAACTATCCCAATTCACAGCCTTTGGAGGACCATGTTCCAACAGTCCCCCAACACAATATTGTGACTCGTCCCGAGTCACTATGGTGGTGGAGTCTTCACCTGCGCGCGTAGTGCACTGACAGTTGCGACTGGAAGAGGAAACACTTCTTGACTCTAAGCAGTAGCACTTTGCGCAATATCTACGAGCTTCTGTGAGGTCCGTCCTTCTGTTGCAGCAGTGACACTCTCCAGTGTCTGGTTTAGTTGCTTAACAACAACATCAACATCTTGTGAGAGCTGGAGGGTTGCGGCAGCCTAAGGCTTCAAGCATTCTCCAATGACGTGCTTCTTATGGTGAAGCTCCTCAATCTCATCTTGGAGGGTGTTTTTGGTCCTCAATTGTGCCAAACGCTATGCAGGAACCAAGGTGGGTAATGTAGCCTCGATCTGCTCGAAAGCTTCCTCCTTCTACCGCAAGTCTTGATTTATTTGCCGGAGGATCGGATCGTGTTAGACCTTGGTCCATAGCTGCATGGCTGTCTCTAGTAACTGGGTGCCCTAAGCAGTCTACCTTGTAATGGTGTTTGTAGCCGCGGTCACCAGCGCAGCGCACTGGGATCGTACCTCCGGGGGTGTTTCGGGCTGCAATTTGGCATGTAAGTCAGTGAATTACTGGTCTAGCTACGTCTTAATGACCCGAATTTCCATCTTGGAAGCCTTCAACGCTGTGACCAATCCTTCAACCTTAGCCTGGGGGGTGGCTGCAGCCAGGATCTCTTCTGTAACCTCCGTTTAGAGCTGATGGATCAAGGTTTCGGGCTCCGCTTGCTGCGCGATAGCAAGGAGCACTTCCATGTTCTGCTGTGCGATGGTCTGCTCGGCCACACTGAGTTGTTAGTGTACTTGATGGTCTCGATGGTGAATCTCTTGAAACACAGCAGTGTGGAGACCCTGCAATGCTTCGTGGGGCAACTTGGCTAGATTCAACTGCACCCCTGCACCTACTTGGATTTGTATTCCTCGGTCTGGAAAACTGATCACAAGGGCGGCGCTAGGTAAGGAACAGAGTCAGCTTTCTTCCGTAGCTAGCGTTGTACTACTAGATGCCAAGGGAATACATCCCTAAACCATGCTGGTCTGTAGCATGTTTGTCTTTAACTACAGGGTGCGAAGCTCGGCCCGGATGGCGTTGATCACAACCCTCTGTTGTTCCTCTAAAGCTACCCATTTTACTTTTGTGACCAGTGTGACTACATCGGCAATTTGTTCGAGATCTCCTTCAGTCAACGTAACCGTCTCATCTCATTCCTTCTGCTAGGCACACTGCTTCTTTTAGGGCCCCTTGACAAGCTCGCATGTTCACTTTGTACCTTCGATGTTTACTTAAATGACTAATTTAGTCCAGGGATAAAATATATGACTAGATAATAAGTGACTAAACTAAAAGCGACTAACTTAAATGAATAATTTAGTCTAGGATTAAAATATATGACTAGATAATAATTGAAAAAATTAATAATGATTAATGTAAATGACTATTATAGTCCAAGAATAAGAATATGACCAGTACAACAAGTATATGAATTATTCATTTATGTCAATAATTTTTAATTGTGTCACACCATAAATGGAAAATTGCAATTTTGATATCGAAGTGTTACATTTCACTACAAGATTCTCTGCATCCATTTGCAGTGTTAAAATTCTCTCATCTATGTCCAATACTCTTTCTATTAGGTTTTTGATAAGTACTGGATGACAGTTCTCCAAGAAACATTAATGCTAGATACCCTGCCCCTCATTTACCTCAGAGCGATCATACCCATGATTTCCCTTGCCACCACGGGTTCCTGATCCACCCTAACAACTGATCGGCCGCCCGCGCCCTGTCCTGCCTAGCTCGCCCAATTTCTACACAGCACTCTCGTATCACTGAACATGCTCACCAAAATGACTTCACCCGATGCCTTTGACTTGTCTGCCCGCTATGGGGCACACACCCATTCGACGTTGTCGCTCGTCGTGTTCACAAAAACACACGACTCGCCCACCGCTACACAATGTGTCCAAGGTGGGCATTCGCAAATATGGCGCAACTATTGCACATTGTCGTCCCACATACCCAAGTTGGGCGCCCATCATGCCAAGGTGCACCCCCCCACCACTCAGTCATCGCGACACTAAGTCGAGGGTGTGACACTCCCTCATCCTAGCTCCACTTGTATTTACTCATGCTAGACTCCTTCCACGTGTTGCTCAAACCTCACTCCCATTGGAGAGTGTATGAACCTTTGTTATAATAATAATAATATTAATAATAATCTAATTTTAAGGTCACGGCTAAGCGAGACATCAAATTTGTGTATGAGACCCCTTTGTTTGTGGGACAAGGGACCCACCTCCACATAGCAAATTGACTGCTAAGTCTATGAAGCCATACATACTCTACCCCCTCTGGTTTTGAACCTATGACCTCTTAGGAGGAAACACACGCTCTGAACCATTAGACCGACTCAAAATGTGAATACTTACAGACATATAAAATTTATTTATAATATGTTTGACATAGATATATTGTGTGACACCAATTTAATAGATATATTATTTGATATGAACCTTAATTAATTTATTAAAATAATAATTATGAATATTTATATTTTATTTGTTTTAATTATATTATATGAAATTAAATTTTAAATATATTTTAGTTTTATATTTAATTAATAATTAAAATAATAAATATTAATATTAATATTTTAATTATTTAAAAAATATATATTTGAAGATTTGTAAAATACATGGCACATTCGAAGTCTATCAAAGTCGAAGTCGGGGGAGGGCATGGGTGGATTTCATTCAAAATATATCAAATCCGTATGAAAGTCAAAGTTGTCACTTGTCTGGAAGCCCAATAACAAGCCCAAGAATAGAGAGAAACTCGTTGTTCTTACCCGAACTGGTTCATGGAGAACATGTTCTCAGTCTTTGGCACCCAAAGTCGAAGTCGGAGGAGGGCATGGGTGGATTTCATTCAAAATATATCAAATCCGTATGAAATTCAAAGTTTTCGCTCGTCTGGAAGCCCAATAACATGCCCAAGAACAGAGAGAAACACGTTGTTCTTACCTGAACTGGTTCACAGAGACGATGTTCTCAGTATTTGGCGCCCAATTTTTGTAGACAGCTCTAAAATTTAGATAAAAACTGGATGAAAAGTGGACGTGGCGCCAAATTTTTGCTATTTGTGGGAGGATTTTTGCTATTAGCGGGAGGGTTTTGATATATTTCGAGAGAAATTGATAATGTGATTATTATTTTTTTAGGGTTAACACATTTTTATATATAAAGATACATTAAAAAGAAATTGGAGGCTTTTCAAGAGGTGGGCAACAACAAATTCACAATTGAAGTTTGCATATTTGGAGTCACAGGTTAGTTGGATTTATAAGATTATATTTTTTTTATTTCCTGCATTTGTATTTGCTCTGTTTGTTTTAAGATGTTGTTGATTCATACGATTTTTTTGGAGTAAGGATCGACTAGAAATGAATTTTTTCCGTTTGTTCTATGATGCTGTTGGTTCTAGGATTTTTGTTTTTGATGCAATTGGTTCTCCGATTTTTTTTCAAGTACTCACTAGCTAATCAATGGATTCAACCAAATTTCTTCCTCCATCGAGCAGTCTAGCTTAAGTAGCCACATCATTAAAGGAAGCGAATCATTATCATTTTCAGCATTTCCAGGTGCAGACAATATGTTTGGTCCCGAATCTGCCCCCAAATTATGGTTGAGCTTTCCCGTCATTCATAGGTTAGGCCTTCCCATTTGAAACCTCTCTAGTTGGTTCATGCCTAGTTGGTTCAGCATGAGCAAGATTGGATAAAAAAATGACTTTAATAGGTCCTAGTCCAACTGAGGAGTATAATCAGGAAATAGTTATTAATTTCACTGGCTAGGATTCCTTTGATGGTATCATCCATATTTATCTCATCCTATCTAGTGTCTGGGCTCACATCTGAAGAAAAATATAGAATAAGTGGTAGGACCTGTAGACGAATTAAATGATGTGTCTGAGAAATCAGAAATAAAACAGCATATTAATAGTTCTGTAGATCTCTTTTTTAAGGTGGTAGCACCCATTCCCCACATTCAACCACCCTTTACAAGTTGCCACTAGACCAGAGTGAAGTCCGCCAGACTGCTAATGAATTCTTACTGCGACTACGAGAAGACCTATTAGGAGTGGAAGGAGGCTATAACCGAGGAGTAGAACTCTATCCTATAGAATGATGTTTAGGAGATTTGTACGAGACCAGAGGGGAACCATTGATTTATTTTAAGCGGTTGCACGAAGTAAAAACGCAGTTGATGGGTTGATGGTCATATTTAGAAATACAAGGAAACATTTGTTGCAATGAATTCTTACTGCTCAATCTATGGTTAGTAATGGTGATTTAAACTGCTAGATTGTTGTTGGGGCTAAATGATAATAAACCATCCTTATCCACTTAGTATTGAGATTAGCCTCAGGTGTTGGGAATAGACATATAGCAGCAAGGTCAATTTCCTGGTAACCTTTGATGGGTGATCCCTTCTGATCAACTATCCATCTGTTCTTGGAATTTATTTGAATAATTCTGAATAGGGGAAAACAGCAGGCCTAGCTGTAGCCTTGTGTAGCCTGGTTTCAGAGGCCTTGGCATCATCTTCCAGAATTATCAATTCAGTGAATTCTTCATTGTTGAACATTTGGAAAAGTTAATGGTGATTTAAACTGTTGCATCCCTTCTTTCATTTTTTTCAATTTCCAGACTTTAGTTTTGATTCTTTTTTGCTATAGCAACTCTGCCAAAACCTTTTTCCGTTAAGCGAATCCATAATGTAAACAATTACTCAGTTAAGTTATTCAAGCTCATTATCTCAATTGAGTTCCCTCATTCCCTCATGGAATTCCCTAGTAAGATATTAGAAGAGAATGAGAGCTCTAATGATGTATTCACCAAGTTTGTGCTCTTCTCTTTATAGGATCTATCTACTCTTCAAGTCAAGAAAACTGACTCCTTGAACCCAAGTCCAACTGCCTCACCGAACTCAAGCCTAACTGACATCTAGAACTCAAGTGAACTTGCTTTTAAATTTGAGTCAAACTGCCTCACTGAAATTAAGTCTTAGTGAGATAAAATCTCCATGCATGCTCAATTATATTTGCTATATTTACTATTTTTGACCATTTAGAGAATTTTTTTAAGTCAACACTAAGAGAAAGTGAGATTGCCCCTTTGCTTTAGATGTGGGTTTTTTTTCCAAACTGCTAAATTTAGCATAACCCTTCCATATCTAACTTCAATTAACAGATCTTTCTACAGTTAAGCCTTAGGACTATTTATTTTTTTATCATGTGTGGGTGTTTCTATGTATATGTTGATTTCACACTTGAAATATTGAATATAAAGCTTTTTTCTTGGAAAATAAATTCCTTGTTTGGCTCTTCCAGAAGACTAGTCACTCTGCTTCTTCCAATAATAACTAAAGTGAAAAAAGAGCATGCCTATAAAAGTCCATCTTTACAGTCATCCAAAGAACCATGGTGAAAGGAGCCATGTTTGTAAATGAAAAAAGAGCTGTTTGAAAATGGAAACCTACAGAAAACTTCTTATCTTCTTCCACATAAAATTTTCCTCATTTCTATGTCTTTTTTCTTCCAAGAAAACAAATGTATATTTGGCATATGTTATTTCAAGTAGAAATTAAAGTATACATTGACTGTGCCTGCACATAAGAGCTCCTTTCAGACAACTTCCTGATTATAATCGGATTTTGCAAAACATCTTTGTAATAAACGTTGAACATCAAAATGACATTTCCACCTATATTGTTAACATTGCAGACAACCAAAAATAATATCTTAAAACTGTCTGTAAAATTATTTTAAAACAATATTTATGTGAAAGATGAAACCAAAACCCTCCCTCTAATTTTCCATGCATAATCCCTTTGCTGATTGCAATGGGATCCTTTGAAAAATGATCTGCCTAAGAATTAAATTCTCTATGAACATGTTGAATAAAAACCAAATGAAAAGCTTCCTGGAGTTCCTTAACTTAGTGTTGTCAGTGAGAGAGAACCAGACTATCAAATGGCAGATAACCTTTAAAACTCTCATTACCACTTTCGAGTCTCCAACAACATGAAGATTTTGAACACCTTTAACCATAACAAATTTTAATAGGGCCCAAAGGGCTACTAAACTTGCACGAATACTAGTACCACTACCAGATCCAATCCTGAGTTAGAATTAATGATCATAATTGTAATGAAGGAAAATACCAGCAACATAATCACCCAACATTTGACATGCACAATAGAAATAATTCCAAGTAATGTTAGGATTGAAAGAGGCCACATGCCTAAGGTTGAACCTAGAAGCCCCTGCTTTACGCAATTAGTTACACTTGTTATCATTAGCTTATTTTCGTAAGTCTTCTCATCTTTGTTTGTAAGAACATATAAGATATAAATCTTGCCATCTTCTAGAAACATTCTGATCTATTTTCAAGTGATTAGCACAAGATAATGTGCATCTTTGACCCATCCAAGCTAATGTGAGTTGGGATGATTTGAGTTTGGTAACTTGAGTTCCTTTTCCAATTAAAGCAAGAGAAGGTTATTCTGGTTTCCATTATCAATGACCACATATGCTAGTTTGTGCTTGATTTGACAGTTCTATGTACAAAGAGCTTCCTTGTTGCTGGAAAGGCTATCTTTGGGCATTAGCATTAAGTATGGATAAATGTAGATGGGATTGTTGAAATCAACCTCTAAGTCTCCAACCTCTCAATAATTCTTAGAAATGAAGTGAACATTGCATTTAGGGTTGACTTCATCTTATTCATTGTTGTTCCAGTTCATCTCAAGGAAGAACAAGTTTAGTATTGTGAACAAGGCTGAAATCCTCTGTTCCATGGGTCAAGCTTAATTTTTCCGAGGGGTCGAGTTGCCACTCAAGAGGGCCGTATTCACTCTTACACTCATCTGGTCGAATTCTGTAACAAAGGAAGTACAATAACCAGTTACAAGGGAGCTCGAATCTGGTCTTTGTCTTGTGGGCGTGTTTCTAGAAGGAAGGATTGATATTTTTCTCATTTGCTGAAGTTCGAACTTCGTACCTCTTGAGAGTGACATTGTGTTGAAGGATGAGTTTCTAGTCAAATTTCCTTGCCGGCTGTAGCATTATTGTGGGTTGATTTAACCTCTTTTGGCTACTATCACAATATTTGTGCATGGGTTATGGAGATGCCTTAATTACATGTGTGCAGAGGGTGTCATTTAGGAGAAAAAAGGAGCCATAAATGTTGTTGAGTTTGTACAATGAGGAAGAGCTGGTTGTACTCCAGAAATTAAGCTCATAATTCAATGTGTCAAATTTGGTCCACTTCTGCCTTCAGAACTGATATTTTTCACTTATTTATAAGCCTCCAAACTAGGTTCTATTGCCCTTATTCGCTCACTATATATGTTGATTTTGATCTAAGAAATGGTTTGTTTATGACTTGGCACTATCTTCATATTTCTTTATATCAGCAATGTGCACTAAATGGTTCAATTGAAAAAAATGTATCACACTGAGTTACATTTCTCTACTATAGAATCTAGATTCTGACGACATTGGTGCAAACTCATTCACTATTCATAAAAAGTTCTTCATGATTGTAGAATTAAACATCATAGTTTCTCATTGCTTCTTTAACAGAAGCCTTCTTTATGAAAAGAGACTCCTCCCTCTAACTTGTTTTGTGAGGAGACTCTGCAAAGTCTAATTTGCAGCATCCTCTGTTGTGCCTTTCTAGTAATATCTGAATTTCAACTGTTCATTTAAGCCAATTATACATTCAATACTTTATTTTCCATAATGACTTCAAAGTTGAAGAAGGCTAGGCTTCCAACATTGCCAGGTTCTCGTATGGTTACCTTGCATGGGACTTTGGATAATAATTAGAACTTGCCTCAACAATTGGGCCAAGGTTTGACCACACTATCATAAGCCACCATATAAATCCCAAAATTTGGGCACATCATACATTGTCATGGAAACTATGATGTGGCTAAGGTTTCACTAGATTATCATAAGCCACCATATAAATCCCACAATATGGGCACATCAGAAATTTTCATGTAACCATGGTGTCAAATACATTGTGGCTGATTTGTTGTTTTTCTTGTTTACATTACTTTTCCTCATCATAGTATGGGAAGTTGGGCACTTGTGAAATTTGTCTTAACTAGTCAGATTTCCAAGCTTGATTGGCCACATTCCTGCTGTAGCAAACCTTCTTGTTTGACAATGTTTGCAAGTGCAATGGCCCAGTGGAATTTTGGATTGTGATGATTGGTGGCTACCGCTATCCACTAGTAGTAAATGAAACCTTCTTTCTTAGTTGTTTCTCTGGGTTTTCTAATTTACATCAAACATATGGGATTTTAACATTTTTTTTGTTTGTGATTTAATAATTTTTGTTTTCTATGTTTTCTGATCCTAACCTTGCCACCTTTTTCCAGTTTTCGCGAGCTTCAATACTAAAATTTGAAATAATGACCTACAAAATCACTAAAGTTTCACTTTGTTTTACTTCATTAGTGGTTGAGAATGCTCTCATAACAAAATGTAGGTGCAACAGAGAGTTCCTGAACTTCTGGCCTATAAACCAACACTTAGGCTACCATTGGAAAAGTAAAAATATCTTCTCAAATACATAAAGAGGATGACATGTCATGATAGGCATTGGTCTCAGTTGAGTATCTGTAGTTACTGTGGTCAATATATATCAAAAAACTCTAGAATATTGAATATTAATAGATCAGATATGTTACTACTGTAGACAACTGCAAGAAAGTGTGAAACGCCCACAAGAGACCTTTATAATGATGCAACTATTTTTATTTTACCTTGGAATTTTATACCAATACTTATTCCCCAAACTGCTAGTAGCGTATTAAATATATTGCATGAAACAGGTCAGTTACTTTAAGGTTGTCCTTTCCTATTGTATGATTTGTCAGTTGTCTTATTCTCATTGTTTTTCCCCAACCAAAACCATCTGATCATAAAAGGGATCTACTCTTAAGTTCTTTACAATGATATCCTCATTCGTCCTTTACGTTTAGGAGTGTGGTGGAAACTGAAGCTTAAATTTGGGCATTGATTGTATTAACTCTAACTTTCCTACCTCTAGTCTGTCAACAATTATTTTTTCTAATTGTCTAAATACACGATTTTACTTCACAAGTTCTTGAGATCTTGCCTGAGAAAGTAATTATATTTATAGCATAGTGCGCCTTTAGTTCCTTCTCAAAAATATATCTTCCTCTAATGTGTTAAGAAAACACTGGTAAAAGCATAATAGAGCTCTCATTCTCTCCTAATATCTTACGCATCAAGATGGCTAGTGTTTAGTGTTCTGTATCAAGTCTTGTGCTATAATCATAACTCCATTGAAGTTATATGACAGGCCCAAAGCCCCTGTTTTTACTAGAATAAGTTTCCTCATCTAATAATCACATTTAACACTAGAAGAGAACCATGAATTGTAAGTTATACATATCCTTAGTCACATTGAAAATTTTTGCCAATATGGGATTTGCAAAGAAGCTGGCAATGATTGAGATATATTCTAGCATACTCATGAGATCTTGGAAGAAAATTTTACTTATGACAAGTTCAATTCTCCAAATGATATATAATGAGTATATTATCTTATGTTTATGTTTTAATTTCATTCAAATTAGACATAGTTCAACTTTGACCATTCATCTTTGTAAGAATAGAAACCGCTAGCACATTGGACATTAATTTCTTATGCAATGATGTTGAAGGTAAAGTTAGTGGCAGAAAAGTAGTTAGAACATGATAATATTCTTGAAAATCTAGATAGAGCTTCCCTGTCATGTGCTAACAAGCTTGAAGGCCATGGATAAAACAAGTGAAACATAAAATCCATATTTGTTACACGTTGTTCATCAATCCACTTCAAAATTTATAGTTGAGATACATGAGTGTTATCTATAACAACAAAGCTCTGTCTAGTCTTACACTGTCTTGAGTTATGCCTGAATTTGCTAAATGTGTCTATGACTCATCTCTAGATGTTACAACTCTAGTCCAAGCTGTTGTGGGCCAACTAGCATCAACATTATTTTGTGCCTTCTTGGTCATCACATTATTTTCAGAAAAACATGGATTTGACAATATTGGATGATTTCCAATCTCATCTACTTTGTATCCTCCAAAAAACCATGTTTCTTCTTTGAGAGGAAGGTTTGGGATTTTCTTTGCATTTACATAATATGACTATTTGTTCATATATGATTCTTCCATACTGGTAATTGGAGAAAAATTGCCCCGCTGAATATTCACACATATATTGAAGGAAATGTGGGATAATTTTGAGCATGTTGTGACAAATCAATTGTTTGAGACACATACAAGGTGTCTCACTTCAACAATAAGATAATACCCATTATATTAAGTCAACTTGTGGTGTTTCTACTCAGATCATTAGTTAGAAAAATATGGGTAATATTTTCACAGATAGTGTCTTCTGTGATCATATTTGTGTTAATGTTGTTTTCTAGATATGAATTTTATTTTAGGTGCTCTTTAACTCTTCAATTTTGTCTATACAATTTTAATGCCTGATCAATTTTGTGGTTTATCTGTGATCTCTCATGTTGACAAGTGAATGGTTGGTTAGTTTTTAGCTTGTGCTCTAACTGAATATGCATACAAATCTTACCGTCAACTTTGTTCCTGTACATGTTTGTCTTTCCATCCTTTACATGATTTTTGATGGAATAAAACAGTCTCTACCATTAGATAGTCTATTAAACTTTCCTCTATTAAACATATTTGAGTTATGACTAGTTTCAATGTTTATATTGGAGGAAATAAATAAACTAATTACATTTTCCATATTATGCAAAATAAATATGAAAACATGAGGCTCATCATCTCATCAAATATGACTTATTATCTATGTGGACCATATACTTAGCTTTGAATTTTTTTTTCCCTTTCCACCATCACAATGGAAATCCCACCCTTAGCCCAGAGGATTAGCTCAATTGGTTGAGTCACCCTCAATTGGTCAAGTCCCCATAGTTAAAACACATTTATCATAAGATTCAAGGTTCAAACCTTATTGGATCAAGTCAAAGAAAAAAAAATCCCAACATAAAATATCAATTGATCTATCTTCCCAAACATTGGAACCTACCCTATGCAAAGACTTGCCACTGGTTACCATATATTCTTGGTTCACAGATAGATTAGCAGCAGGTGGGTCATTTCCTCTTCAGCCTCACTACAGCATGGATATCTTTAGGGACCTTGTAGGCCTCTTTTTTGGTGTTGATTAAAACAACTTGCGTTTCACAAAAGACTTTGAATATATTGTTGTATGTTTCTATTAAAAAATTGAAGATGATATTATTGTCTGTATTTGTTGGGATAGAGGCTTTAACATGGTCATACTTTGTAACATAGATTAGCTTAGGAAATTTAAGTTAGGAGTACTTTATCTTATAGAGTTGTGTTATGATGTAATAAAGTTAAGCTACAATGGTTAAAATTAATTAAGTCACATGTTGGTGGTTGGGCGTTGAAGGTTTTATGTAACTTGTGTCTACTTCATTCAAATGAAGGCTATGTAATGTTTCTCATGCCCTATGCTTAATGAATCATGTTGTATTTCTCCCTTCTATCTGAAACTTTGTGAATATGTGTGTATGTGTGTAATTATATAGGAACTAGTGAAATCTTTGTGTGTTTGCATGGCAGAACTGTTAACAGAGTAGGCCTTTGATTTTCCTATTTCTGAGGGATTTTTGTTGTTTTAATTAGAATGTTCTCCAATATCACAACCGGAAGGGCTACCTCTAAAAATTCAAGATGCCAAAGGCAAGGAGTGGATCTTTCAGTTTTGATTTTGGCCTAATAATAACAGTAGGATGTATGCTCTGGAAAGGGTGACACCATGTATTCAATCGATGCAATTGCAAGCTGGTGACATAGGTATATGCCAGTTACTTGTTAAGTTTTGTTCGAAGACATTTCCAAGAGGTTTAAACATGGTTTTCCAAAGTAATTAATACTAAGACTAGGAAGAAGTGAAGGGAAGGAGATTTTGTAGTGTTTAAAGCAATTCCAAAACCCCACAAGATAGGCTTATCCGACTGTTACTATCTCTGTTTTATTTAAACACAGGCATGCATGGCCACACAGGAGGGTAAGACAGAGCAAAGTAAAACCACCCTGCAATCAATCAACCATGGGTTTACAAGTAGGCCCCCCATTTCCAGTTATTCTCCAAGCAACCTTATTAAATTTTGCATAGGTTACTTTACAATGAATAATTTCCTTAGTGGAAGCATTCCTATGGAGCTTGGCATATGTCACAAATTGAAAATATTAAATCTAGTAGGAAACATGCAAAATGGGTCAATTCTCCCTAGTCTTTGGTCAAACCCATGAAGCAAGTAAACCAAAAATTCATTTTATCTAGGGTAACTAGGTAACTAGGTAGGTCTACAGGTTAGAAGAAATATAGGTCCAAAAATTCCATCCAGGGGTCTAAAAATATGTCTCGTTTATTTTCTCTCCTACACTATTCTTTAGCTTCTCTTCACCAAGATAATATGATATTAATTGATGCTTATTCGATTTGAACATTGGTTCTTATATATTTGTCTTCCACAATGGAGGTAAATGATTATTGGAGAGGCATTTCATGCCTACATATGTAAGCTAGTATTCTTTCATGTTTGATCTTAAAAGAATAATTTTTATTCAATGAAAAGGAATTAGGATGTGTATGAGCACTCATTTAAAATATTATAAATTCCTCTCCAAGCTGGTGTCAAACCCATGAAGCAAGTAAACCAAAAATTCATTTTATTATTATTGACTTCATCTTTACATGAGTACATAATTACATAGTCATTATAATGAAGACCTACCTAGTTACATAGTTAGATCTGATTTGTTATACCTTCAAACTAGTTCTTTCTTTTAGTTGGTTCTTGCACTGTCAATTTCATAGGAAATAATTCAGATTATTTTCATAGTGACAGAGATTGACCTTTCTTGTGAACTTGCACCTAGCTTAATTATTGGACTGTCTTACCATGATTTGAGCCCTTTTGACATAGGTCCTTTTATAATGTTGAATTTTCCTCCAATAGGTCCTTGTAGAATGTTGATAGGAGTCTATATGTATCCTACACATAGGTCCTTGTAGAATGTTGATATGAGTCTATATGTATCCTACACCTAAAATAGGCCAAAATTAAAATGGCCATAGGGCTAAATTCAGGCTTGAAATAGGCCAAAATTGTGGATGCTACATTGGCCTAAATTTAGAGATTAATGTGCTTACTACAGGTCTACAGGTTAGAAAAAATATAGGTCCAAAAATTCCATCCAGGGGTCTAAAAATATGTCTCATTTATTTTCTCTCCTACACTATTCTTTAGCTTCTCTTCACCAAGATAATATGATATTAATTGATGCTTATTCAATATGAACATTGGTTCTTATATATTTGTCTTCCACAATGGAGGTAAATGACTATTGGAGAGGCATGTCATGCCTACATATGTAAGCTAGTAGTCTTTCATGTTTGATCTTAAAAAATAATTTTTATTCAATGAAAAGGAATTAGGATGTGTATAAGCACTCATTTAAAATATTATAAATTCCTCTCCAAGCTGGTGTCAAACCCATGAAATAAGTAAACCAAAAATTCATTTTATTATTATTGACTTCATCTTTACATAAGTACATAATTACATAGTCATTATAATGAAGACCTACCTAGTTACATAGTTATATCTGATTTGTTTGACCTTAAGTGTGCAGCTAAAGTTCCTATGGAGTTGCCCATATGGCATTCCCACCAAAGGTGTGATCCTGAAACATTGGCTTGAAGAAGTAGAAAAGAGTTGTTGAGTCTTACGGTGGAGAAGAGAAGACTGGTTGATACTCTGACCCATTTCAGGCATGCCTTCAAGTTTTATAACAAGGTAAAACTCAAGAATTTTTTAGCTCTGGATTCCTCAAAAGTTATAAATTGCTAACCCACTAGTTGAGTAATAATGTAAAATTAAAGTGTTACCCAGTTCAGTAACAATGCAAACTATTGACTGTTATTGAATTTGGCAGTTACATCAATACGTTGTTAATGCTTACATTTTTTTAAGTGATAGCCCTTGAAGAATGGCGGACGAAAAATCTTGAAGAAGCTAAGAAACGTGAAGCAATGAAAGCCAGTGTGAATTCCTCCACAAAAGCCAAAAATACGGGTATGCATTTTTTTTATTCAACTTATGTGTGACTTCAACTAATGGCTTGTCCGTTAGTTGTGGTGGCATACTATTTTTTTGTGACATTAGGTTCTTTTCCTCCCTGCTCCTTTTGGTCCATAGCTCTCAAATTTGGGCGTGTGTTTATACATTATGTATTGTGGTTCCCATGAACAGAGATGGTGGCAAAATTATTGGAATTACCTTATGTGCACTTAGCCTTGGGTATAATTTCCTTAGTGGAAGCATACCTATGGAGCTTGGCATATGTCACAAATTGCAAATATTAAATCTAGCAAGAAACATGTAAAATGGGTCAATTCCCCCAAGTCTTGGGTCAAACCCATGAAGCAAGTAAACTAAAAATTCATTTTATTATTATTAACTTCATCTTTACATAAGTACATAATTACATAGTCATTATAATGAAGACCTACCTAGTTACATAGTTAGATCTGATTTATTATACCTTCAAACTAGTTCTTTCTTTTTGTTGGTTCTTGCACTGTCAACTTCATAGGAAAGAATTCGGATTCTTTCAAACTCAATGTAAGAAACTATTCTGAGATCCTCGAATGTCCTATTTCACTGTGTATACATATTACTATTTTGACCTTATTTTATGCTTCGATTGTAAATACTTCACTGTACATATCTCTGACTTCTGTTGACCATTTCTATGAGACCCTATGTGATACCATCAAACTAAAATGGCATACTTCTCATCAAGCTGGGATGGAATCGAACCAGTGAGACCTTTCTCACTGTGGTAGCACGAAACAGTGATAGATTTTTTATTGTGGTAGTTCCAAATTGTAGTGTCATACTTATCATGTGTTTGATTATACTGAGACTGTAGTTGACCTGTGATTATAACACTGAAGATCTCCACTGTAATACGGATTATACTGATACCTTTTGTCACACCGAGCCTTAACTATAAATACACCTTTATAATTCATTCTCCTCACTGCTGTGGTATCGAAATAATCTTATAAGAGTAGTACTGAATTGAGGCAGAGGCAATTTCAACACTGATGTCATTGGGAATGCGATGTTACCGAGGTCCTTCTTTTCATAGTGACAGAGATTGACCTTTCTTGTGAACTTGCACCTAGCTTAATTATTGGACTGTATTACTATGATTTGAGCCCTTTTGACATAGGTCCTTTTAGAATGTTGAATTCACCTCAAATAGGTCCTTGTAGAATGTTGATATGTTTCTATATGTATCCTACACATAGGTCCTTGTAGAATGTTGATATGAGTCTATATGTATCCTACACCTAAAATAGGCCAAAATTACAATGGCCATAGGGCTGAATTTCAGGCCTGAAACAGGCCAAAATTGTGGATGCTACATTGGCCTAAATTTAGAGATTAATGTGCTTACTACAAGTCTATAGGTTATAAAAAATATAGGTCCAAAAATTCCATCCAGGGGTATAAAAATATGTCTCATTTATTTTCTCTCCTACACTAATCTTTAGCTTCTCTTCACCAAGATAATATGATATTAATTGATGCTTATTTGATTTGAACATTGGTTCTTATATATTTGTCTTCCACAATGGAGGTAAATTATTATTGGAGAGGCATGTCATGCCTACATATGTAAGTTAGTAGTCTTTCATGCTTGATCTTAAAAAAATATTTTTTATTCAATGAAAAGGAATTAGGATGTGTATGAGCACTCATTTAAAATATTATAAATTCCTCTCCAAGCCGGTGTCAAACACATGAAGCAAGTAAACCAAAGATTCATTTTATTATTGTTGACTTCATCTTTACATAAGTACATAATTACATAGTCATTATAATGAAGACCTACCTAGTTACATAGTTAGATCTGATTTGTTATACCTTCAAAATAGTTCTTTTTTTTAGTTGGTTCTTGCACTGTCAACTTCATAGGAAAGAATTTAGATTCTTTCAAACTCAATGTAAGCAGCTATTACGAAATCCTCGAATGTACTATTTCACTATGTATACATATTACTGTTTTGACCTTATTTTGTGCTTTGATTGTAAGTACTCCACTGTACATGTCTCTGAATTATGTTGACCATTTCTGTGAGACCCTATGTGATACCATCAAACTGAAATGGCATACTTCTCATCAAGCTATGATGGCATCGAATAAGTGAGACATTTCTCACTGTGGTAGCACGAAACAGTGATAGATTTTTTACTGTGGTAGTTCCAAATTGTAGTGTCATACTTATCATGTGATTGATTATACCAAGACTGTAGTTGACCTGTGATTATAACACTGAAGAACTTCACTGTAATACGGATTATACTGATATCCTTTTGTCACACCAAGCCTTAATTGTAAATACACCTTTATAACTCAGTCTCCTCACTGCTGTGGTATCGAAATAATCTTATAAGAATAGTACTAAATTGAGGCAGAGGTAATTTCAACACTGTGATGTCATTGAGATTGAGATGTTACCGAGATCCTTCTTTTCATAGTGACAGAGATTGACCTTTCTTGTGAACTTGCACCTAGCTTAATTATTGGACTGTCTTACTATGATTTGAGCCCTTTTGACATAGGTCCTTTTATAATGTTGAATTCGCCTCAAATAGGTCCTTGTAGAATGTTGATATGAGTCTATATTTATCCTACACCTAAAATAGAAAACTACATTTTGGCCATGGGATTAGCCAGATAGTTGTATTAAATTAAAACCAATTTTTAGGGAATATTTATAGCTCCCTTTTTGCTTCATAACAGAGATTTCAAAGCTTTGCCTTGAATTCCAGGGCAATCAAATATCAAGGGAAATTCCTGCAGAGGTACTAGGGCATTATAAATCATTTAAGTGCTTAGAGACCTCACATAATCAAATTAAAGGATCAATATCATTCACCCTTGGGAATATAACATCATGAACGCCCTCTGCCATATGCTATGAGTTCTCTAGCATATATTCCACCTTTCACATAACTTCTAACAATTGACATGTGTGAGCTCATACATTTTCTCATTATATAAATCTCAGTGACTTTTTAGCTCTGGATTCCTCAAAAGTTATAAATTGTTAACCCACTAGTTGAGTAATAATGTAAAATTTAAGTGTTACCCAGTTTAGTAACAATGAAAAATATTGACTGTTAAATATTGAATGTTTTAGAATTTGGCAGTTACATCAATATGTTGTTAATGCTTACATGAGATTCACAATGAATGGAAGAGCTGCCAATGAATGGAAAATTAGTTCAGCAACATCCGCACATCGAAAATTCATAGCACTTTCATGGGTTTGAATACTAAAGCTTATTTATATCTATAATCACAGAGATATGTTACATTTTGATAGCAAGAAGGAATTCTTCTTGTCACAATCAGTGTTATCAAAACCAGACGAACCAGATCAGAACTGGCCAGTCTAGACCAATTCACACTAGAGAGAGAGCGAACAGGACTAATAGACCAGTTTCATCCAAACCAGCTAGATCGACCAGTTTGGCCATCAGTTCTGATTTGGAATTTCCTTCAGAACCAAGTCATAGTGGTGCACCATCATACCTAAGTAAATGAAAATATGAAATAAAATAGGAGAAAAAGGCCTTTAGGCTTTGATGCTATATGCATGTGCAAAACTTTGCATATTTGGTGTCTAAAAGTTTGGATTTACATTGAAGTCTCTCTCACACACAATATATATATATATATATATATATATATATATGATTACACATTTATGTATTTTTAATCAGTATAGTTTTCCAGCTGGTTCTGGTCCAGTCCCAGTCTGGCCCTCAGCCAGTTCCAGTTCCGGTTCTAACAATATTGATCACAACAGGCTTGTAAATGCAAAATACAACATCACGGCAGCAATAAAACCATATAAATGCTTGAATCCATTCCATCAAGTCACCATAACTTATGATATACAGTTCCAAATTTCATAAATGAAATGCCAATATCTTGCCCGATGATTGGAGACAACAAACAATTACTAAATGCAATCTCCACAAGTACCAGCATTTTTTTGTATTAGAATCAATGACTTGAGGGAATGCTACTAGAAATTGATGCATGGATCAAAACCTAGAACATAGATAAACTTGGGAATGATGTAATCAGTGGAAAACCCTTAATGCAGTGGTGGGTTCAAGTCTAAAACTTGAATGACCACAATAATTGCATAACATTTTTTGATTATTTCACTGCAAGCATACGACTATTGACTATTTCGATAATTGTCTAAGGTTGTATGGTGATATTCACAACTCCAATGGCAAGCATCTTACCAATGGTGTAACATTGTATGTAATTCTATTTTTCTTCTATATCATTCATTATAAAGTTTGTTTGAGGCAAATACCCATCTTCTTTCATCTTCCCAGCTAAATTTTTTCAGCATATTTAAGGTTATTGTTATGTTGCTAAATTTAACAATTTGATTACTTACATGTGGGAGAATGGAATTCAGCATTTTTCAGTGAAGAACTGTTAAAATTCAAAGTATTTTGTTTTAAAATTTATTTTCTTTTCCACCTTTTCCCAGGTGTGTTATTTTTGAATGAGTTATATTGTTTCTTTGTTCAATTTGTCCAAGGGCAGCAAGGGTTTGGAGAATCCTACCTTAAAATGGTGCAATTAAAGCTTGATGCATAGTTTGATATTATTTCTGCAGAAGATGGAATCATACCTGGCAGGCCACTTCCTTTTGAATGCCATATAGAACCACATATAGACTATGACGGAGCAGCAGTTAAATGGGTCAGATGCACCATAAAGAAAGTGCTGCAGATTGTTGTCAGGCTTGCTTAGACCAAGGAAAAGGTGAAAAGAAGTGTAACATTTGGGTTTACTGTCCATTTGAACCTAGTTGCTATTCTCTAGATATATATCAGCACAAGCCTCAAGAATGCTGGCTAAAGCAGGTAGAATTCTCATGCTTCCTCCAAAACTCTAGCTATAAATTTTAAAATTGTATATTTATTTTTAAAATTGCAATATGTTAAAACATATTAACATGAATGTTTATTCAATATCTCAATCTTGCAAATGTTTCACTGTTTAGTCAATATCTCAATCTTCCAGTTACTTCAACAATTACTGACCTTTAGCTGCTTCTGTAGAATACGTCCTTCAGTTACCTTGGAAGTTGTATCATTCATTTCTTCATTTAGATAGGTCTACAATAAAAATTGTTCTTGTATTTGCTATCTTTCAAACGCTGTCACCTTCAAAATTGTTCTTGTATTTGCTATCTTTCAAACGCTGTCCTTAGATCTGATTTGTTATACCTTCAAACTAGTTCTTTATTTTAGTTGGTTCTTGCACTGTCAACTTCATAGGAGAGAATTCAGATTCTTTCGAACACAATGTAAGTAGCTATTCCGAGATCCTTGAATGTACTATTTCACTGTGTATACATATTACTGTTTTGACCTTATTTTGTGCTTCGATTGTAAATACTTCACTGTACATGTCTCTAACTTCTGTTGACCATTTCTGTGAGACCCTATGTGATACCATCAAACTGAAATGGCATACTTCTCATCAAGTTGCAATGGCACCGAACCAGTGAGACCTTTCTTACTGTGGTAGCACGAAACGATGATAGATATTTTACTGTGGTATTTCCAAATTGTAGTGTCATACTTATTATGTGATTGATTATACCAAGACTGTAGTTGACCCGTGATTATAACACTGAATATCTTCACTGTAATACAGATTATACTGATATCTTTTTGTCACACCGAGCCTTAACTGTAAATACACCTTTACAACTCATTCTCCTAACTGTTGTGGTATCAAAATAATCTTATAAGAGTAGTACTGAATTGAGGCAGAGGTAATTTCAACACTGTGATGTCATTGAGAATGAGATGTTATCGAGATCATTCTTTTCATAGTGACAGAGATTGACCTTTCTTGTGAACTTGCACCTAGCTTAATTATTGGACTGTCTTACTATGATTTGAGCCCTTTAGTCAATATCTCAATCTTCTAGTTACTTCAACAATTACTGTAAATTTATGTAGATGTTCTATGCTTGATGCAATTTTACTTCTATAACATCAATCACATATACAGTTAAGTAAAATGATGATAGAACATCCCAGTGGATCTATAGAAGACAAACCAGAAACAAGAGAATGTGTTTGTGCGTTACGACGGTAAGAAGGATGCTTAAACAAGCAAATTATTCTTAGTCAACCAACCCAGAATGTGTCACAATAGTCCTCAAATCAGTCACCTAGTCAACTCAAAGTCCACCCCATAAAAGTCAATGTAGTCCAGAAAAAGTCAACACAGGGCAACAACAATAAAGTCAGCGCAGCTCCAACTTTGGTCAACCTTTTGACCTCGATTTTTGTGCCAATGAGTATGACCTTCAAAAATCGAACTCTCCAAAAAATTTCAGCCAATTCAGACCATGCGTTGACCAAAGTCAATGCTGGTCAAACTTGCCCAAAAACCCCAACTGTAGAAAATTTGCTGCAATAAATTTCGTCCTTTTTGGTGCAGTAGATTTAGTTCTTCTTCTCACGTGGGAGATGAAACTGCTTCTCAGATGCTCGTATATAATCAGAGGAGAAGATGTGTGATGTTGAGTGAGTGAAAAGCTCTCCAACGTTGACTGTATTTATATCCATCATTGAGGTGTGTGACACATTTGCTAGGGGTGTAAAACCTTAAGGCTGACCTGCACTTAAATTTATTATAAATAATAAATTCAAAATAAATGTTTTTCTCATCAGATTAAAATCAATTTTATATCAATTTTACACCTCACGGAAAGAGGAATCCAATACAAATATTGGTATCTTCATCTGAGCATCACAAGATGGAGTTTGGACCTAGTTGTCCAAATTTAACACTCCCTCTCAACTAGGGATAACTCCATTCACCAGTGAAATCAAACATCGTGTGTCATCCCGCCGTAACTTTCTTTGCTGGCCTCTTTATTTTAGAACAAAAGTGGGTCAGTCACAAAGACATCATCCCTTGACTGACAAATTCAGCCCAAAGGTACGAAACCTCTATCGGACTCACAAATAATCTCCAACCAACCCGAAGTTATTTCATCTGACCTGAAGTCAGGCTAAGGTTTGAGACCTCACTAGACTTGATCCCAGATCAAGTGGTTGGACCATGCCATCCTAGATATAGAGTACGACAATCTCTGATGCGTCCTTCAGTCTTTGCTACTAGTCTCTAGCTTTTCCCACCTCATTGGCCAAATGAGAGGTACTTCCCATGAGCCCTGAACTCAATGAGTAGGATGCATACGGGGCACAGATAATGAGAGGTGAACCAAATCAATAATCAAAATGGTGGGGTCCAAGCACACCGACAAGGTTTGGAAAGCCTAGCCTTGTGGTTGCTCATAGCTCCAAGAAGCTATCCCCAAATCCCCCCCGAGCTCCTTGAGCTCATCGTCCAACAGGACCCACATCATAGGGTCGTTCCATGATACCAAGTCTCTCACGGAAGGTTAGGAACTTGACCTTCCCCAAGGGCTTAGTGAGAATATCCGCAACCTGCTCATTAGTTCCTATATGATCGAGCCTTATGGCACCTAGCTGAACCATATCCCGAATGAAATGATACCTGATATCAATATGCTTGGATCGGTCGTGGAAAATAGGATTCTTAGTCAAGAAAATCCCACTCTGGTTATCACAGAGTATCACGGTGGTATCTAGCACATGTCCAAACAGCTCACTAAAGAGCTTTCGCAACCGAACTGATTCACAATAGGCCATACTTTCTACAATGTATTTGGCCTCTGCGGTGCTCAAAACCACTGATTTCTGCTTTCCGCTCATCCATGAAATCGAAGAAAAACCAAGATTGAAGTAGCATCCCGATGTGCTCTTACAATCCACCACACTGCCAGCCCAATCGGCATCAGTATATCCAAGGAGTGTCATGCTCCCGGCAGCGTATCTCAACCCATGGTTTATCATGCCCCGAAGGTATCTCAGAAGATTCCTGGCACCAACCCAATGAAAGTGATGAGGTTCAACCATCTGTTGAATCAAAGTGTTCAGTGCAAAACATATATCTGGACGGGTGTTCACTAAGAACATCAGGGCCCCTACTAGTTGACGATACTCAGTAGGATTTGCCAATACGGGCCCAGTAGCGCTGCCACTCAACTTCTTGAAGTTGAGTTCCATTGGTTTTGACACAAAATTTCAGTCCACCATACCAAATCTTTCCAGAAGTTTCACAATGTATTTTCCTTGACAAAGGAAAATCTCTCTAGGTCTCTGCCAAACCTCTAGGCCTAGGAAGTAGTGCATCAGTCCTAGGTCCTTCATCTCGAACTCAGCATCGAGCTCCCTCTTGCATTGATGAATGAGAGGGTTAGCACCTGTCAGAAAGAGGTCGTCCACATATAGCACCAGAATGAGAGGCTTCCCCTGGACAACCTTGAAGTAAAGGTTCAAATCAACATTACTTCGAGTGAAGCCCAGCTTCATTAAGTAGCTATCTATCCTCTCGTACCAAGCTTTGGGTGCTTGCTTCAACCCATAGAGGGCTTTCTTCAACTTGCAGACATGAGTGTCCTGATCCTGGACTTCAAACCCCAGAGGTTGTTCTACATACACCTCTTCTTTTATTGCACCATGCAGAAAAGCAGTCTTGACATCCATCTGATGAAGACTCCATCCTTGTGTAGCAGCAAGGGCTATGATTGATCGAATGGTGGTATATCATGCCACAGGTGAAAATATGTCATCATAGTCTATTCCTTCCTTTTGATAGAAGCCACGAGCAACAAATCTTGCCTTTAACTTTTCAGCACTTCCATCAGATCCATGCTTGATCATGTAGAGCCATTTTACAGTGACAACTGATTTGTCCTTCGGTCTTGGAACCACATCCCAAACATCATTCTTCATTATGGACTCATATTATTCGTGCATAGAATCCTTCCAGACTTGATTCTTTATGGATTCCTCAAAAGATCCAGGTTCAGATTGTACAATAGTACTCATGGCAGCCAGATACCCTTGGTATCTACATGGCTTCTTACTTTCTCGGAATGTCCCCCTCGGGGCAGCATGTCCCTCAACATCTTTGAGAGTGTCCCTGAGCCATGATGGTCTCTTTCTCATTGAAGCAGATGGATTGATTGGGTCCATTGGTCCTTCAACATTAGGCATTGTCTCATCCTACGGGTCTTCTTGATTTCTAGGCCTTGCTTCATGATTTTCCTCGGATCTCGGAAGATCTACTACTTTCTTTAGGGAAGCATCTTCGTCAAAAGTGACATAATGACCTATCTCTACTTCCCTTTGACTAGGTACATAGAGTCTATAGGCCTTAGAAGTTTCGCTATAGCCCACAAACATTCCTTTCTTCCTAGAAGCATCCATCTTCTCTTTTCTTTTGGCACATGAAAATAAACAGGACATCTAAAATTCTAAAATGTGATACGTCAAGTTTCTTACTAGTGAAAACCTCTTCGGGAGTTTTGGAGTCCAGGGTGAAATGAGGGCATCGGTTTTGAATGTATACAACAGTATTCGCAGCTTCTCCCCACAGAAAATTCGGTAGACCCTGGTCACATAGCATGGCATGGGCAGCTTCCACAATGGTCTTATTCTTTCGTTCAGCAACACCATTTTGCTCAGGGGTATAGGCAGTAGTAGTCTCCCTCTTAATGCCAGCTTCTCTGCAAAAGTCCTTGAACTTATTTGACTCATATTCAGTGCCATTGTTGGTCCTCAAAATCTTGATCTTCTTCCCAGTCATATTTTCCACCAAGGCTTTGAAGGTACGGAACCACATGAAAGCCTCATCCTTCTTCTTCAAGAAGTATATCCAGGTTTTGTGGGAGAAGTCATCAATGAATGTCATGTAGTAAGAACATCCTCCCATGGATGTCAGGGATAGCATACCAGATAGATCAAAACGCACCAATTGCAAAATATCAGATTTCTTTGTGACACTTGAGGGGAAAGGTCCCCTTGTATGCATTCCTTCGGCACAACCCTTACATAAACCTTCATGATTATTTCCAAAATCGGGCATCCCTGTCACCACCTTCCTTGCTTCGAGAAGGGCCTTGTAATGAAGGTGTCCAAACCTCTGGTGCCATAGTTCAGTTTTTCGGATAGTATCACATGTCATAGCTCCCAGGGGACTTCCTTAAACCTGGTAGAGTGTTCCAACTCTAAAACCAATCACGATAGCTTCCTTGAGATTATTCTTCCACATGCACACCTTTCCATCAGTGAATTCCAGATTGAAACCTTTTTCTTCCATGGCTGATATAGACACAAATTTCTTCTTCAATTTTGGTACATAGAGTACATCCTGCAAATGTAGGACTTGTCCTTGAGACAAATGGAGGGTCACAGTCCCTGTCCCTTTCATGGGATATGTGGAATTATCTCCAAGGATAATTTCCAGATTAGTATCCTTCTCAACCATGTCATAAAGTACTTCCTTGAACCCAGTGATGTGTCTTGAGGCACCACTATCTATCACCCAGACATCCATAATGTCGGGCGGGGATGCAGCAGAGGGTAGATACAAGAATGTATTCATTTCTTTTATCAACAACATTTGACTCCTCATACCTGGAGTTTCTAGATCTTTTGAAAGGTTGATTGTTTCCGCCAGAGGGAGCCTTCCTCTTTCCTTTGGACCTATTGTTTCTTTGATTTCCATTCCTCCGGTTGTTGTTGTTGTCATCACTATCGGGAGAATCCTTCTTGAAAGGACATCTCTAGCATGATGACCTGGCTTATGACAAGTGAAACACTTTCCCTTCTTTCCTTGGGCCCCTACTCTTCCTTTTTTCTTTGGACCACTAGAGTTCTTCTTTCTAGAATGAGCAGCGTAGGCATCATTTCTGTCATTTTTGTATTCCTTCATTCTTGTCTCTTATTGCATGCATCTTGAAAGTAGCTCGTCAAAGTTAGGAATTGTATTATTATTGAGAATGGTAGTGTTGAATACTTGCCATTCATATGGGATCCCTCCAAGTGCGGTGAGTACCATCTCACGATTAGCTATTGTCTCCCCAATAGCCAGCAAATTGTTCCTGATCTCAGTCAGTTTCTGAAAGTATGTTTGGACAGATTCATCCCTACCTTTCTTCAGATTTTTCAATTGATTCTTGAAGAATAGCACCTGGTTTTCATTTTTTACTTTGAACATTTATATCAGCTTATCATACGTCTCTTTGGATTTTCCTAGCTCAGATATGTAGGCAACCAGACTTTTATGTATGGATTCCCTGATCTTTAGCTTTGCTTTGATCTCCCCCTTCTTATACTTGGTTTTAGAAGCACTAGTAGCAGTGGGTGGAGGTTCCTGTATCTTACCTAGTACATAGTCCATGAGATCATGGTCTTATAATTTGAGATCTAATATCATCTTCCAAGCATGGAAGTCATCCCTTCCAGTCAGCTTGTCATCCTCCTTGAAGTCATAACTTGTGGAACCCATTTTTCTCTTTTGGTGATTGCTAAAATTTAGGGCTTGTCTTCACCTCACCTCTGATACCATGTAAATTTATATAGATGTTCTATGCTTGATGCAATTTTACTTCAATAACAGCAATCACATAAACAGTGAAGTAAAATGCTGATAGAACATACTAGTGGATCTATAGAAGACAAACCAGAAACAAGAGAATGTGTTACGGCGGTCACCAGGATGCTTCAACCAGCAAAGTCTTCTTGGTCGGCCAAACCAGAATGTGTCACAAAAGTCCTCAAATCAGTCACCCAGTCAACTTAAAGTCAATGGAGTCCAGAAAAAAGTCAACACAGGGAAGCAACAATAAAGTCAACACAGCTCCAACTTCGGCCAACATTTTGACCTTGATTTTTGTGCCAATGAGTACAACCTTCAAAAATCAAACTCTCCACAAAATTTCAGCTAATTCGGACCATGCGTTGACCAAAGTCAATGCTAGTCAAACTTGCCCAGAAACCCTAACTGCAGAAAATTTGCTGCAGTAAATTTCGTCCTTTTTGCTGCAGTAGATTTCGTCCTTCTTCTCACGTGGGAGATGAAATTTCTTCTCAAATGCTCGTATATAATCAGAGGAGAAGATGTGTGATGTTGAGTGAGTGAAAAGGTCTCCAACGATGACTGTATTTATATCCATCATTGAGGTGTGTGACACATCTGCTGGGGGTGTAAAACCTTAAGGCCGACCTGCACTTAAATTTATTATAAATAATAAATTCAAAATAAATGTTCTGCTCATCAGATTAAAATCAATTTTATATCGATTTTACACCTCTCGGAAAGAGGAATCCAATACAAATATTGGTATCTTCATCTGAGCATCACAAGATGGATTTTGGACCTAGTTGTCCAAATTTAACAATTATTAACCTTTAGCTGCTTCTGTAGAATACGCCCTTCAGTTACCTTGGAAGTTGTATCATTCAGTTCTTCCTTTAGATAAGTCTGCAATCAAAACTGTTCTTGTATTTGCTATCTTTCAAACGTTGTCACCTTTATCAAACAGTGAAAAACTGGAGTTGCACAGTTGGGGAATTGTTATAGACTTAGTTTCATTTCCCTGTTTCCAAATATTTTAGATGGAGTTATCCCAATAGAGATTGACAAACAATCCATGCTTGAAATGCTAGAATTTTTAAGGAACTCCCTCACTCATGAGATTCACAAGGATCTGGGCAATTTCCATGAGCATTATGTACTTGTGTTCACAAATCCGTTGGACTACACCCTTGGAAAAAATTATATTGATTCTGAGCCTACTAGTGGTTTATCAAATAGTGAAAAATTGGAGCTGAACTATTTTCAAGGAGATATTCCTGCCGATCTTAGCACACTTATTTGGGCTCTACATAAAACTCAAAATGGAACCTTCCCTGAGGGTTGGGGTGAATGTTTAATTTGTGTCAAAATCTTTTTTTTTTATTTTTAACTGAAACGTTTATAGGTTTTTTTTATTTATTTATCTGAAAGACTGTGGGGTCTTTTCCAATCTATCCCCATATACAATGCAGATTTCTAAATTCTGCCTATTTTTTCTATTACAAATATCAGGGCATTTGTATATAACTGTCATTGTTAACAAAAATTAGCCCTTTCATGAGTTCACTGCCTTTATTTGCCATTTGGTCCGCTTCACTGTTTAATTTTATGAGAATGTGATAAAATTTGAAGCTGTCAAAATCTTGGAGCACTCTTTTCAGTCTATCCACAATTTTGTTGAGGCTAGGCTTGTTGAATCGAGCTCCCTTGTTTAAATTTTTTATTATTAGCTCTGAATATCCAAAGACTTGTAGTTTTTTAACACCTTTGTCTCTAGCTATTTGGCAGGCTTTGAGAAGCCCGAAGAGCTCAGCTTGGTTGTTGGACTTCTGACCTAACCCCCAGTAGAAGATATCTTTGGAAAATCCGTCTGTTGAATAGATGACTCCCCCAGCACCAGCTGCCCCAGGGTTCCCTTTTGACGCCCCATCGAAGAAAATAGTGTATATGTTTTGTGTTCTCCACCAACTTTGAAAAATTTCCTCTTCATCTCTTAAGCGCCATCCCGGATTTCCACTTTGAGGTATAGGGGGGTTTCTGCCCGGATAAGGCACAAGTTCCCCTAACCACATCTTTTCTTCTTGCAGCAAAGTAGTGTCTTCTTTTATATACTGATGTTTGGCCACTTCCATCAGAAAGGCCTTGGCTTTTGCAGCTATTTTCATCGGCGAATGCCTCACCTCTTTGAAGATCAGTTGATTACGTGCCAGCCAAATCTGCCAACAAACATATTTGGGTAATGCTGTCCAGATTCTGCTCCAAAATGATTTTTGGGGGATATGATGGGGATAGAGCTGCCTCCAAGAGGCAAAGAGTTCAGTTGCTATGTTAAAGGTTGGGACAGTGATCTGCAATTCCATTAAGATGAGCCTCCAGACATCCTTTGCCACGCTGCAACCTATGAACAGATGTTGGACTGTTTCTGAGTTGCTATTACACATCACACACCTGTGAGGCCCCGCAATATTTCTTTTCTCCAAATTATCTCCTGTGAGAATTTTATTATGGATCACAGTCCAAATAAAAAAATTCACTTTAGGTGTGGCAAATGAGTCCCATACGATTTTCCAGAAGTCTGCTGTGTGATTACTGTTTCGATTGCCCTGCATTACTTTATATCCAACTGCTGTGGAATAAACACCTGTTGGGCCCCAACCCCAACTGTCTCTTGCGACTCTATGGACCGGTGCAGCGTCCTCCAATTGGTCTTCGAGCTGTGATTGTTGATGTATCAATCGATCTGGAACTCCATGGAAGTCCCAGACCTCCCATTCCCCACGCTGGTTCCACTTTGCTAACTCATATAGGCGTTTAACTCCAGCACGCTCCAGCCATGCTTTAAGCTCTGTTATATTTATGTTTTCTTCCAGAGGGGCGTTTCCCATAATGCGATCCTTCCACAGGTGTATACGTTTTCCGCTACCTGGAATTCTATATAACTATTTTAAGAAATGTTTGCTGCTCTTGCAGCAAAGACTCCATACATCCGTGCTCTTGTTTGTGGTTCTGTTTAACATATTGCTGAGATCGTTATTTACTCCATACTTTAACCTCAGCGTGCTGCTGACTGGATGAGTGGGATCATGGAGTATATTCCACAAGATTTTTCCTCCTAAGGCAAAGTTAACAAGCAGGGGATCCCTTATTTGCAGTCCCCCTTCCTCCGTTGGCCTTTTGACAACGTCCCAACTCACCAGGTGCATTTTATTTTCGTTGCCTTTTCCTCCTTGCCACAGAAAATCTCTGAGTAGTTTGGAGATCTGCTCCATAACGTTTCTGGGCGCCAAAAGAAAATCAGCCTGGAATATGGGAAGCGCAGACAACACTGATTTGATCAGTATTACTTTGCCTCCCTTGGTCAACCAGTAACCCCCCCATGTAGCAATCTTGCTTTTGATTTTCGAAATTATTTCGCTCCATAGGTCTCTTTTGTTGATTCCTGAGATAATGGGCAGGCCAAGATACTTGAATCTATCCCAGTTTGCTTGTCCTTTAAACCCAAGAAGTGTAGTTATGGCTTCAAGTTCTTGCTGTGCAATATTCCAGCTATACACTTCACTCTTACTTTCATTCACTGCAGCTCCAGATACTCTACAATATTTTCTGAGGACGGTGTCAAATGCCCGAGCGATTCTTGTGGAGGCTCCTCCTAAGAGGAGAGAATCATCAGCAAAAAGTGCATGATTCGAAGAGTCAGCTTCTGTTGATGATTTGAGGCCTGGAATGTTCTCAGCAGCTTTCTCAGCATTGAGCTTTCGGCTTAAAGAGTCCGCCATTAGAATGTACAGGTAGGGTGAGAGAGGGCATCCCTGCCTAATGCCTCTCTTGGCTTGGAAGAAGGGTGTTGGGCGACCGTTGACTAGTGGTGCAATCCATGGGTTGTCAATGCAGGCTTTGATAAGTTGAACAAAATAGGGCGAGAAGCCAAAGGAAAGAAGAACTTTACTGAGGTAAGATCGATTCACTCTATCAAACGCATTTGCCATGTCTAATTTAATCACCATTCCTTTCTCTTTCCTCTGTCTGCTGGAGTGGATTGTTTCCTGGACCTGGATTACATTGTCCAGGATTTGCCTCCCTTCCACAAATCCACTTTGAGAGCAGGAGATCACCCTTTTTAACAGTGGTTTAATTCTGTTTGCTAACAACTTAGCCAGTATTTTATAAGATGCATTACACAACGAAATAGGCCTGTATCTAGAGAAATTTTCAGGATTAGAATCTTTGGAAATTAGAGCTAAGTAAGTAGAGTTGGTTCCTCCACCGATCTTTGCTTTTGCCATAAATCCACTTATCATTTTCTGCAGGTCTGCCTTTATTATATGCCAGCAAGCTTGAAAGAAATGGATTGTGAATCCATCAGGGCCCGGTGCCTTGTCCGGCTCCATGGCCCATATTACATTTATGATTTCCTCCTCCGTTGTGGGTCTGCAGAGGTTTGCATTTTCTTCTGGGCTGATGAGGTTAGGAATATTTGAAAGGAAATCACCAGATTCCTCCTCATTACTCTGTACATCTGCATTGTAAAGACTTTTGTAATAAGCTTCAACAACTGCTTTGACTTGGTTGAACCCTTTGCAAACTTGTCCTTCTGCTGTTTTGATTTCTGCTATATAATTTCTTGACAGTCTTTCTCTGTATTTCCTGTGGAAGAAAGGTGTATTCCGATCCCCAGCCTTCAACCACAGACTTCTAGACTTGATTCTCCAATATTCTTCTTCCCTTCGAAAGGATTGATATGCTGTTCGTTGAACTTGTATTTCTGTTTCCAACAATTCTGTTGTAATATTTTTGGCTTCCATGTCATTTTGCAGGTCTTGCAATGTTTGAACTGCCTCTTTTCTTTGTTCAGGAGGAGCATATGTTGGCTTCTTGATCCATTCTTTCAAGGCATATTTTGTCGCTTTCAACTTCTGCTCCCAAACATAACTTGTGGATCCGGTGATAGGTTTGGACCAAGCTTTTTTCACAGTATCTAAGAAACCATCTCTCTCGATCCAAAGAGGGCTGAATCGAAAAGGAATGGGTCCAAGATCTTCTTCTTCTTCAAGGAGGAGTTGTATTGGCTTATGGTCAGAGGTAAGTTTTGGCAAAATTTTTGTGATGATAATTTTATTATTCATCATAATGGAGCTTTGCACCAGAAAGCGATCTAGTCTTGCTGAGATGTGTTCCGATCCAGTCCGATTATTGGACTAGGTATATATGCCACGAGCTGGGTTAAAATCCATCAGTTCCCAAGTCTGAGAGAGCTCCTCCACCATTGGCAGCAAGGGGTCTCTGCTACTAATTCCCCCCCTCTTCTCTTTTGCTTTCAATATTATATTTAGATCACCTGCTATAATGATATTGATGGGGGAAGTTGCTTCTAAAAAGTCCGAGAGGTTGTTCCAGCACTCTCTTTTTTCAGTGTAAGAGACTGGCACATAAAGATTAAAAAGAGAGATAGTTAACTTACTTGCTTTGTGTTTCAATTCTGTGAAGATCCAATGCTGGGTTTCATGGGAGTTGATCAACTGAAATAGGTCTTCGTTCCAAAGAGTTGCCAGTCCCCCGGAGGTTCCCCTTGCACTAACTGCTTTGCCTGCTTTTCTATGCCACTTTAATCTACTGGTCTCTAGAAGGGCCTGCCCTTCTATTTTTGTCTCTTGGAGCATGAGTATGTCTGAGGGTTCAGCTTTCAAAAGATCTTTTACAGCCTCAATTTTGGAGGGATTCCCCAGTCCTCTACAGTTCCAAGAGACTAGCTTCATTATTTATTGTTTTGTTGGATGTGGCCTCCCTTGGAGGGCCTTGGTCTGGTGTTTCGCCCAATAGACATTTCTATTGTAGGCTGGCTTCCTTGTGTTTTGAGCCTTTCTGCCTCCTCCTCCCTCTTTTCCTTTCTGGATTTCCTTCCTGCTTTTTTTGTTTGACGCTCGAAGGTTTCGTCCTCCGATGTATTCGAGCTCTCCATTGGTTTTTTTCTTGCTATATCCGCATATGATAGGTTTATTGGGTTGTCTTGGTTTGGTTCGCTCTGGGTGGCTTCCACTCCCTCTTTGTTTGGAGGTGTAGTTTCTTCTTGCTCCTCATTCTCCTGCGTTGAGTTAACTTGATGGATCTGCTGTTCACTTTCTATACCATTTGGGTTTGCTTCCTCTTCTTGATTTGTTTTGGATCTGCTGGTTTCTCCATTCTTATTGCCTTTTTCTGTACCTTTTTTTGAGTTTGCATTTTTCTGCACTAAGGTCCATTGGTCCCCATTTTGTTTGTCACCTTGTTCCTCCGCCTTCTTCTTGCAGTGTTTTGCAAAATGGCCGTGTCCATGGCAGTGTCTGCATTTAAAAGGCAGCTGCTCATAGTCCAACTCTTGCACATATGTCCACCCAGCTACAGTAAGTTTAATTGCTTCTGGTAACCCTTCTTCCAGATCCACTTCAACACAGATGCGTGCGCATGAATACTGATCCTTCCTAGCAGCTTGATCTATGTATTTTCCCAACGCATTTCCTATGATCTGCAGGGTTTTGTGATTCCACCAGTGGAGAGGCAGATGGGGAAGCCGCACCCATACCGGGACAGCCGAAGGAACGTCCTGAGTTGGGTCAAAATCTGGGGACCATTTGTTTAGGTATAAGCCCTGGGGGCCCATGAAATAAGGTCCATTTCTGAAAATTAATCCTTTATCATCTGGATTTTCAAAGACAAAAACAAAGTAGCCCTTACCCACGAAATAGCTTTTGACTCCCTCTTTAATGAGAGGCTTCCAGTTTCTTTGAGTCCATTCCTCGACCGATTTTGGCGAAGGCCAGAGGCCCGTGAACTGGCCTATGAGGCCTCTTTCAGCCAGATTCAGAGCAGCTCTGCAAGTATCTTCTTCGGGGAGAGCTACTGTAGGAATAGAGTCCATCTTCTTCACAAACCTCTTCAGAGACTCAGAGGGAGGGCGCTTTGGGCCAGAGGCAACTAAAGATTTGAATGCCAGAACCTCCGGTGGCAGAGGAGGGGAGACAGACTCCCCATCGGCCTCCATGGTAGGCATACACCCAGATCAGGCCTTGCTAGGGACGCAGAGACTGCCACACAGGGACGGCCATCCACGACCACTGCACAGGGAGGCAATGCTCACCCACGGACAGAGCAGCAGCGAGCAAAAAAGAGAACAGCCAAGGAACGAAACCTGTAGAAAAGCTCCAAGCTGCAGCAAGAAAGCTCCAAGGCCGGGCCTGAGCGCCACTCCGGCAGCCCAGCAATCCGAGCCGAGCAACCAGAACAACAAAACGCGATCAGTCAAAAGTTGCAGAGCGCGACCATTTTTTATTTAATTCTTCCTCTATTCTTCACAATAGTGCACAAGTCCAATTCCATATTTGTGTCAAAATCTTTTGACTAGTTGAATTCTTATAGTTTTAAGTAGATGTAGGAACTTGTATTTCTAGCTTGAGAGGCAATCAACTTAGAGGGATGATTCCTGAATTTCCAGTTTCTTTTATGATTTTATTTAATGTTAGTGGAAACAAATTATCTAGCAACATTTCAACTTGCTCGAATAATAGCTTCACCAAACCACCACTGCTTTCAATAAATGAGTTTTTCGATAGTTCGCAAGCTCAGGTCACCTTTGCTGCTCTTTATTCATCTCTCTTTGTGTGTGGTCTTGGGGAAGAAATCCAGATAATTCCATTTTATCTAATCTCTTTATGTGTGGTCTTTGGGGAAGCAATCCAGTCACTTCCATTCTATCTAAGGGTTTGATGGTGCTTCATGATTTCAAACAGTAACAACTTCACTGGTTTGCTTTCTCCACCACTAATAGATGAAGGGATAATGAAAGAACAACCATCTTATGGATTATTATTAAATGACAGCCAATTTTTAGGGAATATTTATAGCTCCCTTTTTTCTTCATCACAGATATTTCAGAGCTTTTCCTTGAATTCCAAGGCAATCAAATATCAGGGGAAATTCCTGCAGAGGTACTAAGAAATTATAAATCATTGAAGTGCTTAGAGACCTCACATAATCAAATTAAAGGATCAATATCATTCACCCTTCAGAATATAACATCATGAACGCCCTCTTCCATATGCTATGAGTGCTCTAGCATATATTCCACCATTCACATAGCTTCTAACAATTGACATGTGGGAGCTCATACATTTGCTCATTATATAAATATCAGCGACTTTTTAGCTCTGGATTCCTCAAAAGTTAGAAATTGTTAACCCACTAGTTGAGTAATAATGTAAAATTAAAGTGTTACCTAGTTCAGTAACAATGCAAAATATTGATTGTTAAATATTGATTGTTTTAGAATTTGGTAGTTACATAAATATGTTGTTAATGGTTACATTTTTTTTAAGTGATAACCCTTGAAGAATGGCGGACGAAAAATCTTGAAGAAGCTAAGAAACATGAAGCAATGAAAGCCAATGTGAATTCCTCCACAGAAGCCAAAGATACTGGTATGCATTTTTTCTATTCAGCTTATGTGTGACTTCAACTGATGGCTTGTCCATTAGTTGTGATGGCATAGTATTTTTTTGTGACATCAGGTTCTTTTCCTCCCTGCTCCTTTTGGTCCATAGCTCCCAAATTTGGGCATGTGTTTATACATTATGTATTGGGGTTCCCATGAACAGAGATGGTGGCAAAAGTATTGGAGACTCACTAGGACCCTATATTGGAGGAAGCTGGATTCTCATTACCCCATGAAGCTTCAAGTGAGGATAGTGGAAAGATGCTGGAGGATGGAACTAAGATCAGTAATGAATATATGGGCAATCTTAGTTTGGTGTTTGCACTTTTGATTTCTTGGGATTTTGACTACTAGGTTAGCATCACCAAATTATTTTGTCCTCTTCACTACATTATGTCTTGAGAGAGTGTTTTACAAAGTATTCATATAGCAGTCTTATCTATTTTTAAGTTTATGACTTGAGGATTATGGTTTCTTGACAATTTCTCTAGGTTCCTTTTTTCAGCATATTTAAGGTTATTGTTATGTTGCTAAATTTAACAATTTGATTACGTACATGCGGGAGAATGGAATTTAGCATTTTGCAGTGAAGAGCTGTTAAAATTCAAAGTATTTTTTTTTAACATCTGTTTTATTTTCCACCTTTTCCTAGGTGTGTTATTTTTGAATGAGTTATATTGTTTCTTTGTTCAATTTGTCCAAGGGCAGCAAAGGTTTGGAGAAACCTACCTTAAAATGGTGCAATTAAAGCCTGAGGCATTGTTTGATATTATTTCTGTAGAAGATGGAATCATACCTAGCAGGCCACTTCCTTCTGAATGCCATGCAGAACCACATACAGACTATGACGGAGCGACAGTTAAATGGGGTCTAATGCACCATAAAGAAAGTGTTGCAAATTGTTGTTAGGCTTGCTTAGACCAATCAAAAGGTGAAAAGAAGTGTAAAATTTGGGTTTAATATCCATTTGAGCCTGGTTGCTATTCTCTAGATATATATCAACACAAGCATCAAGAATGCTGGCTAAAGCAGGTAGAATTCTCATGCTTCCTCCAAAACTCTAGCTATAAATTTTAAAATTGCAATATGTTAAAACATATTAACATGACTGTTTATTTTGTTTAAATTTACACAAATTCACAACATGTATATGTAAAGGGAGAAAAAAAGAAAAGGAAAAAGAAGAACCTATGTTTTCATTTAAAACAAAAATCCAATACATATTCATATTAAGCTTAGATCCAAACAGAAAAGGTCAAAACATCTAGCCCCATTGGAAAATTTTCCACATAAAAAGACACCAAATACTACCTGAAACATGGATGCTGAGTGAGCTATTATCAAATGGCTATCATATAAACCACAAAATTGAAATTTTGTGTTTGTTCTTATTCAAGTTCGAGTTTATTTCAAGACTAATACAGTCTATGGTCATCTGCGATTATGAATTATATGTTGAGAATTTAAGGGCTATAGAATAATACAAATTCTCTTCTTGATAACTACTTGTGAGCTTGCTGAGTTAATCCTTCATCAAGTCAATTATCAAAGTGGTTATACAAATGTAGAGACAAAATTGATCTTTCTTGTAAATGAGTATTTTGCAATATAGTTAGGAAGGTAAATATTGATCTACCTTCCTTACTTGAGGTTTCTGACTTTTACAATTCTTTCTTCAGAGAACTTAATCATATCCTTTAGTCAATATCTCAATATTTCAGTTACTTCAGAAATTACTAACCTTTAGCTGCTTCTGTAGAATACATCCTTCAGTTACCTTGGAAGTTGTATCATTCTGTTCTTCCTTTAGATAGGTCTGTAATCAAAACTGTTCTTGTATTTACTATCTTTCAAATGCTGTCACCTTCAGACTTATACGTAGACAATCTTGTCCTTAGATCTGATTTGTTATACCTTCAAACTAGTTCTTTCTTTTAGTTGGTTCTTGCACTGTCAACTTCATAGGAAAGAATTCAGATTCTTTCAAACTCAATTTAGGAAGCTATTCTGAGATCCTTGACTGTACTATTTCACTGTGTATACATATTATTGTTTTGACCTTATTTGGGGCTTCGATTGTAAATAATTCACTGTACATGTGTCTGAATTATGTTGACCATTTCTGTGAGACCCTATGTCATGATACCATCAAACTGAAATGGAATACTTCTCATCAAGCTGTGATGGCACCGAACCAGTGAGACCTTTCTCACCATGGTAGCACGAAACAGTGATAGATTTTTTATCGTGGTAGTTTCAAATTGTAGTGCCATACTTATCATGTGATTGATTATACTGAGACTGTAGTTGACCTGTGATTATAACACTGAATATCTTCACTGTAATACGGATTATATTGATATATTTTTGTCACACCGAGCCTTAACTGTAAATACACCTTTATAACTCATTCTCCTCACTACTGTGGTATCAAAATAATCTTATAAGAGTAGTACTGAATTGAGGCAGAGGTAATTTCAACACTTTGATGTCATTGAGATTGACCTTTCTTGTGAACTTGCAACTAGTTTAATTATTGGACTGTCTTACTATGATTTGAGCCCCTTTGACATAGGTCCTATTAGAATGTTCGAGTCCTTTCAAACTGCCTTTGATCATAACCATAGATCTGAAACCATGTTGAGAATTTAAGGGCTATAGATTAATACAAATTCTCTTCTTGATAACTACTGGTGAGCTTGTTGAGTTAATCCTTCATCAAGTCAATTATCAAAGTGCTTATACAAATGTAGAGAAAAAATTGATCTTTCTTGTAACTGAGTATTTTGCAATAAGTTAGGAAGGTAGATCTCTGATTTACCTTCCTTATTCGAGGTTTCTGACTTTTACAATTCTTTCCTCAGAGATAACTTAATCATATCCTTTAGTCAATATCTCAATCTTCTAGTTACTTCAGAAATTACCAACCTTTAGTTGCTTCTGTAGAATACGTCCTTCAGTTACCTTGGAAGGTGTATCATTCAATTCTTTCTTTAGATAAGTCTGCAATCAAAACTGTTCTTGTATTTGCTATCTTTCAAACGTTGTCACCTTTATACTTATACGTAGACAATCTTGTCCTTAGATCTGATTTGTTATACCTTCAAACTAATACGTAATTCCTGTCTTTCTTCCACCTTTTTTTAACTTCAAAATTGACTGTAATTGTTACTTAAATATCCGCAGTACCTCAGAGACAGATCCGCAAATCTGTTCTTTCTTTTAATGTGTTCTACCCCAGACGTTAACTTAATCTTTGCTCCCTTCTTTACGCTATGTTGCCTCAGTAGAATCCTAAAAAATTTCTTCTTTTGCACGTTGTATAACCTCAGTATCATCTGTAGATATGTTCTCTTAACCGCAACATATGTAGGGTATATATAGTAGTTCTAGCTAAGTAATTAAGCTGACGTTATAGCCATTAAGTAGGCCAACTTTAACATTTCTTTGTAGGCCAACTTCATAGGCATATCTTCAACGTTTGTAAGCCATTCTTCTGCAACGTCCTGGAGGGTATTCTTCATGCCTTTTACATGACTCTTAACTACACTTATGTACCTAATAGACATCAAGGAGAAGTCTATAGACCTATACTAAGAATCTTGCTCATGAAACCCATGAAGCAAGTAAACCAAAAATTCATTTTATTATTATTGACTTCATATTTACATAAGTACATAATTAAATAGTCATTATAAGGAAGACCTACCTAGTTACACTCTTCAACATTATATCTATATATAATTTTGATGTTTCTAGGTTGGAGATTGTACTATTTTCATTGGAGGATGCTACTATTGATTCACACAAGGCTCTTGAGTTACTTGGTTAGACTCTCGCAAAATTGGTTGTTGAAGGGATATTATTTATTCAAGATATAACAAGGGAAATCAAGGATGAAGGTACATATCCAGGAAGCTTATTAGAAACGAGGGGATTTTGAGGCATTTCTCAAGAAGAAAATTTCAAGGTAGTCTGCTCACAATTTTAATGCCTAATAAATTTTGTGGTTTATTTGTGATCTCTCATGTTGACAAGTGAATGGTTGGTTATTTTTTAGCTCGTGCTCACATTTGTTGGTTCCTGAAGCTCGGGCACTTTATAACAAAAATAGGCAAAGTCAAAAAACACAAATGTTCCACTAGCTCTCTTTTCATTTGCTAATATTATAATGAAGTTTTATTAGAGGAACTGTTTGTTTGTTTATTTTGGTTAGAAAAGGGTTTTCTCTTGGTTTTATGTGATTTTCAATTTATCGTATGTAGCATGTTGAGAAATGGGAAAGAATAACGTGAAATTTATTTTGCAGAAATTGATGCTGAAGGAAAATTGCTTTGACATTGTTGATGTTAAGGTATATGTTGTATAAACTATTTATAGTCTAATTTATGTTATATTCTAGTGTTCATTGTCTTTCATTTCTTACAGTGCATTGTATTTTCTTTTGTTTTCAGAAAATGAAATTAATATTGATGGTAAGAAGCATGAATTGAAAAAAGAGAAGAGCAATAACAATGGAGCGACAAATGCAAAAAGAGAGAGGAGAACTGGTCTAGTGATACCCTTAGAACCAATATCTCGCATAAGACACACATATAAAGACTGATGATCAAGTCTAAAGATTTGGTGAATTCACCTGTAATGCCTTGACAACACAACGATAATGTTTTGAAGTGATGAAACATCATTTCATGTGTAAATTGTAGTCCAACTATTATAAAGTTGGAAACTCATATTGTAATATTTTAACATTTCATATAATATAATTTATGTGGTTGAAATTATTTATAGTTGCACTTGATGTTGTTTAGTTTTGTAATTAAAATATGCGACTTTGTGTTTTCATATTAGATGATCATGCACATTGTATGACATTTTTAAAATCATACAAATTAATTTATGTTGATTAATAATGAACACAAATAAAATGAATATGCGACTAAATTAGTCATTTATAATGATTATTAATGAAATGAATATAAACTACTAAATTAGTCGTTTATATAATGAATAAATGGCTACTGCAAATCATAAATTTGTGACTAAAAATGATGACTAAATTTTGCATATATACGACTATTAGTAGCTAATTTACAGTATCTTATAACATGACTAAAATTTGCATATATATGACTATTAGTAGCTAATTTACAATATCTTATAACACGACCAACATGTTGGTCATAGTTCTTTGGTCATTAATTGGTTTTCTCGGGTGATCATATAGTAATATATTTTGTTATATATTTGGTCATTAATTGTGACATTTAATGACCAAATCAAAGACCAAATGAATGACTAAATGAATGAATAAATCAGTGACCAAATGAATGACTAAATCAGTGACAAAATGAAAGACCAAATGAATGACTAAATTAGTGACCAAATCAGTGACTAAATCAATGACCAAATATACAACTAGATAACAAAATTGAGATAACCAATTAATGACTAAGCTAAAAATGACCAAAAGTTGGTCGCGTTATAAGATACTGTAAATTGGCTACTATTGGTCACCGACCGAAAATTAGTCGTTTATATGCAAATTTTAGTCATTTTTTTAGTAACAAATTATCCATTTTGTACTAGTGTTCCAGGCAGGAGGCCATAGCGCAATCACATTGTCAATTTCCTTGTCTGTGACCATATAAGGAAGTGACGTCCATGTTTTATCCTTGTCATTGTGCATCTGAATGTTGTGCGTGGTAACCTGGAATGCTGCAATACTTTTGTATTTGTTATATACTATGGGGGACAACCAAGGTCGAGCATTGATGGCTGCGGCCACGCTACTCGGGAAGAGGACCCAAAAGACTTGGTTATCCTCTATGCGTTGCACGTACTTGGAATCCCACAAATGGGCATACCGATCCCCTTCGCACATATCTGGGGTGAGATCGGGGAGGACCGACTCCACAGGGGTCTCCCAGGAAACTAGGGCTATAAGGAATAGTAGCCAGGCATAGCAAAAGGCTTTTCCCTGCTCTTGAGATTCGCAGATGTTGGTCTGGAACTCGTCGCATAAGTATTGGGCCTAATTGAGGTAGACCCCCTTCGCACACTAACTGCTAGCTGAATGACATAAGCAGGGATGGTTGCGACTTGGCACTTTCACATTAGCGTGCATGCTAATAATATGGTACCCATCTACGTCGCGGGGTCGCTGATAGATTTGATGATGAAGCCCCACATGTTTTTTTTCACATGGTAGGTCTGACGCACATATTCAGTGGTTTCCCCCTCATATTTCTTTCCCACACGCTCCAGAGGGTGTAGCCCATTCATGGGAAGGCCCATAATTCTGTGAATCAACGCAGTGTCAATGGGGAATCTGTCCTGAATCCATAGACAACCATCGTGAATTAAGGTGAGAAACTGTCGGGCTAGCCGATCCGTGACGTTGTAGTGGCCAAAGTGGGGCATCCACGGCAGGTTCAAGATCTTGGATCTAGCCAATCCACTTACCCATTGCCGAGTAACGACTGTGACCCCATCATTCGCATAAATTGTGTCGAAGTATAATGCGGGGGCCAGCTCATGTAAGGCTTCATAATTCACCAAGTCATGATCATCGAATTTGACCTCATGGAGCTTTCTGCAAGGGTCACTAAGGACAGGGTCCTCTCCCAGGGTTAGTGGCATCTGCAGATAGGTAATCAGGCCATCGAGGTTCTTTCGTGTGCGCTTCGAGGGCCTGCGTGGTCGGATGAAGGGAGGTAACCAGTTGATCAGAATGGCGGGCAAGGCTTCCTCCTACGTAGCCTGAGTCTGAGGCGTTGCTCGTGGGGACTTGGCATGCCTTGAGGAAGTCCTAGGCTTCCCCACAGCCCATTTCACAGCTTTTGGGGGCTTCCTTGAGCCCTACGCCTACTCTTTTCCCTTCCTTGTGATCGCTGTCGAGAGCAATTCTTCATCCTCAGACCCAACCTCCATTACTTCCTCAATTTTTGGGGTAGTAGGTGTTGAGGGCTCAACAGGGTTAGTGGTTGTCATCCTAGTGCGGAAAATGAATCCCGACTCTGGGTGGCTACTGTCAGAAGGGGGAGGTTGATTAGACATGAAAGGGACAGTGTAGACCCAAAAAATATTACAACTCAAGTTTGTTTGAGATAAAGATGATAAGTACAAGCTATGCAAGTGAGGCGGAAACCTTGTCTAAGCTATCCAGCCCCTTTTATAGTGGCTGCGGGCATCCAACGATAGGGTAAACTTGACCTAGAACTTACCATCAGGTAAATAGTAAAAAATCCTCAAAATATTCCCCATTAAATGCTAGTGGCCCGCTCCTTTGAACAGTAAATTTTTCTTTTTACCAGATGTTATTTTGCCAACGACTAGTTTTCGCACCTCTTGTGTGCTTGGCATACCTGCTATGCTTAGGATAAAAACCTGTACCTCCTGCGCATCCTCCCCCAACACAGGCTTGATCCCTAGGTACTTCAAAACTAAAGACATGTTTTTTAGACATATGTCATCCCAACAGAATCGGGCCTCCTTTGTAAGCAAGTCTTTCAGAGGTGTTGTGATCAGTGCATACCTCCGAATGAAATTTTTGTAATAACCTGCATGGCCAAGAAGTGAACACAGATGTCCCATTGTTGTAGAAGTTTCCAGATATATGATAACTCTACCTCCTATATCCTCACCCCCAATCTTAGCCAACATGGGGTGCATCCCAATGCTACCCGTCGGCAGCCTGAGCGGTCCGGTAACTATGCACATCTCATCCAATTCTGAGTCAGAAACAACTTGTGGATCATCCTTACCTTCTTTTGGGGCTAGGATGTAGTAGTTGACCATGCTTAGTACCCGTGGTTCCCAAGTGGGCACTTCAGGTGAGACATACAGGTGTGATTCACCCAATGCTACAGAGTTAATGTCCCGCAGAGCTGCGTCAAGCGCCTCTATCCCACCTACTAACCCACATGTTCCTAGAAATTCATCCTTCAAAGTATCCCAGTGGCAGGTGCACTGATGGAGCTCCGCATATAAGTACCATGTAGTGGGAAGCAGTCCCACGGCATGAATAAGCATATGAACCCACTCTCGGGCAGTCCTGTCTCACCACTATTTTATCCAAGTGAACAGATATTCACGTGGGTCTTCTATTCCAAGGAACGTTTTGAATCGTATGTTGGATAGAGCCTCAAATCGTAGGATCATCATATCCTGACACTCCTCCCAATCTTGGAATGCCTCCTCATGCGTCTCCCACCATCACGCAGGTATTCCACACATGGAAAAATTACAGGCCCATAACCTTCATTCTTTGGGAACCTTGGCTTCAAATGCTCGCAAAAAGTCCCTAACATTACTAGAACCATCAAATTAAGGTAGATATATTACCTTTGAGGAAATGCAAAGGAATTTCTTTGTGATCTGAAGACATTACAGGGCAGAGACATCATGTAACCGGTTTTGCCAATTCTCTATTTTCCCATCGGAGTCGGAGAAGCATTCACTGTCATTTTCCCATCAGAGTACTCCATCCGTCGTGGGGTTGATCCAATCTTCATCCCGCGCAGTCAACTTATAGATGTGATCCACATCCTCTTTTTCGTGCACCAGTTCTGTGCATCGTTCTCCTTCTATAGGATCTAACGGTACCATTACCCTTGTACCGTTATTTTCGAATACCATGCTTCTCTTCTTTAGGTTAATGATGCCTCCCATATCGATAGCCCAGTCCAAACCTAGGAGCACAAGGTAGGGGTCCACATCTTCTACAATCTAAATTACTTCAAAATTAGCTTGGACCTTGACCCTTGTGATATCCACCATGATCTTCGATAGTCTCCCCAAGGGTATGATCTTCTGTTGATTGGCCATAAACAACTGGATAATGGACCATTCCAACTTAGGTTATCCCATTCGTTGCCAAGTTTTTTTATGTAATACATTCCCATCAGACCCTAAGTCCAAAATAACCTGATCCATCTCATAATCACCGATCTACGCGGTCAACCACATCTCCCTACTAGTGCATTTCTTATATCTATATAGCTTGTGTACATCCTTGATTTCTGATGGGAGACTAGATCATGTTGCGCAACTATCTATTAATGCATGAATATTTTCCACAGCCTTTGGGTTGCGTAGCAGCTTCATACATGCTTGTAAAAAGGGTTTGACCTCCTCATCTGCCTTGAGGTCTCCCAGTGGCTGCGAAGTAGATGCCTCTGTATCAGTAAAGTCTTTGCAAGATGCGACAAATGTTTCTTTCTCCTTTTTTAGATCCAAACCTTCCTGCTTGATAACTGCTGGTCGTATCAGACGTTCAGTCATAGTATTCTCCTTAGGCCCCCTGGTGGCCATCCTGTTGCATGTTATGACATTTAGACTTGGATCTTTGTCACGTAGTTCGACCTTAAGCCTATGCACATTCTGCGTAGGTGTCGGCTGCTTCTCTTGCATTTTTTCTATCAAGATTAGATAATCTTCTATCGCATGGTCCAGCTGTCTGCAATACTAGAAATACTGCCTTGTGGGGTTTGGATAGTTCCTGACAAAATGTCCTACTTCTCCACAGTTATAACAGATTAGTTTCCCTCGTCCCCAACCTGTGCTTCCACCTCTTCCGCCTCCCCTGCCCCTGGCTGGGGAGCCACCTGTGCTCGAGAGGGATCTTGGCGAGGATGGATCCGACTGTACCCTGTAGAGGTTCCCTCGATCGATCATCAAATCATACATCTGATAGTTCTGCTCATCGTGTCCTACCGACCTGCAGAACCTACACCATTGCTACTTTACTTTTGGGACATATGCAACAAGCGGGGACAGTGGTTTGTGTCGTGCAACCCTGCAACGCAACAATCCTCGCACCACAACGCCAACCCACTTCATCCTATAACTTCCCTAGGGCACAACGGACTAGGTCCCCCAGCCTACATGTAATCTACTAACAGAGGGTAGTTATCCTTGGTGTGACCATTCATCCTACACCATCTTTTAGGGCTAACCTCTGCTCCTCGCTTCTTTCATAGATTCTGGATCTCCATGTGCATTGCCTGTAGTTGTCCTTGGATCTATTGGACTCCCAGCTGGGTATCATCTTTGGGCGCAACCTCTAACTTCATAGAAACCTCCAGGGATTTTTCCTACAATTCTAAAGTTTGGTGACCCATAAGTGCGCGCAGGTGAGGCAGCAACATAGAAATGAACCATTCCATGTGCTGCCTGTCATCATACTGAAATCCTCCTTCTTTGATTACCTTCTTCAGTCGTTGATCGACCTCCCACACAAACTTAGAAGGCCCTTGCTTGAAATCCTTTAGATCAACCACTATTTTAGAGTAGGACTTAGGCTTCTTGAACTGTTTCCTCAAGGCATTCTTAATTTCTTCAATGGTTGTGTTTGCATGTTGGCCGATGTATCCCATGTACTATTTCAAATCCCTTCCTTCGAAGGAAAGGGACAGTTGTGCCCTCTTCACCGCATCACTAGCTATGTTCTGTGCGGTCCATACCGATTCTATGACAAACCAAAGCTGATTCATGTCTTCATCTCCCACACCTTTAAAGGTAGGCAACTTCATGTGCGCAACCATGTCGTCTTTTGGTGGTGGCAGAGGTGTAGGCGAATTTTTACCCCTATGCTGGTTTGAAAGTGGTGTGTTTGGAGGAATCTACACAACTACTTCTCGTATCGAACTGTAGATAGATCTATCTCCTTCTTGGTTGGTCCGATAATATTTTCCACTTCGTGTCATACTCTCGTCCAGATCATAGGTCATTCATTCGGTGTGGCTGCATAGAATACTTTTTTCGCACAGTAATATCTTAATCAACAATGGTAAGGTCTTCAGAAACTTACCCCAGAATCCCTTAAAGAGTCTTTTCTCTGCTTCAGAGTAGGAGACGAGCTGATCGATGGAAAATTCTGTAACGAACCCTCCTAGCACACTGTCCACCCAGTGGTCCACCGTGCGAGTGATGGCGTTATCAGTATTTTCTAACTGTTGGATTAATTCTGGGGTCCACTGTGTGACCCGCTTATCCTTCCAACACTTCTGAAAATCGACCAACCTTGCAAGCCACTCCTGTAGCTTGATCACAATTGTTACAAAGAAGATCTTATAACTCTTCGTGAAAATATACTTATTCTTCCACTCTTCGATGGTCAACCTCTTACTGCAATTTTCTTTTGCTGTAAATTATTGAACCTTCTATTCAAACCATTTTTCAAATTTTTTTCTTTCAAGTTTCCAATACGGCCTTGGCATTACCTGATCCCACTCTCAAAATGCTCCTGGTCCTGACAACAGAACCATTTGTTGGCTCGAGGGAACCTAACCCAGGTTTGGAGGTTAAGGTTTTCCAACAAACCCTAATACTACTGGCCCTTTCGGCAGTGACCTGCTTGCACAGGCAAAAGTCTCACCCGTAGCAGTATGGGAGGGTGATGGAACCAGGTTTCCGCACCCTAGGAGAGGGTAGGTAAGTCAAGAAGAGCTGTGTTTTGAATTCACAATTACTAGATTGTATATCACAGAATCCAGATCTATCGATCCCTTCGCATCCACGTGCGCAATACCAATTATAATCACAGTAAGAAATAGATATAAACCAATAACGCAACTATCGTAGATATTCTTGCATAAAGTATAACAGACAGATTTAAATCAGATGCCAATGCAGCATAAGCAAATAACACAGTTACTTTCGGAGCTTAACACAGTGCCATGCATAACATAACAGATATCATAGATTCGCTTTAACAGATTCAGATATTCCGAAAACCTTCCGCTTTCATTAATCCTTCAGATCCTTGTACAAGACCCAAAACCCAACTTGCGCACACATCAACAGGGTCCGCACATGTCAGGACTGAGGATCTCTGTGCACACAACCAATATGAGTCCTTTTCCCCAATAATCCAAAACAGATCTACTAATTCGTAATTTGTACCAATCTTAATACATTGCCTCCATTGACTCAAAATTTCCTTCTATTTATAACGATCTAGCCTAATCTTTCCTGTGGTCCATAAATAATGGTTTTTGGACTCTTGGACTCTAGGTCTACCCTTTGATCCATTACAATGCTTTCAAGGCTTTGACCCACCCCAAAACCCTTGCGCTAGACTAAAATATGCCAAAAATATACAAAAATACTTAAAACTGTGCCAATTCGCAGCCTTTGGAGGACCCTGTTCCAACAAAAACCCTTAAAAATATATATCCTAGGACAAAAAACACTAAGAGACAAGACACTTGAAAAATTGTTAAATAATCAACATTTAAAAAAATTTGTGTATACTTAGGACATAAGTACATATAAAATGTCAAAAATTTCTATAAAAAATAAATTTTGATGCTTTTCAAAATTTGCATGAAAATCATAAATGTTTAAAAAAATAAATCAAAACTTAATACATTAGAAAATTTAAAGTGTAAAAAATAATCCCTTTAAAATTAGGGGTCGATGCTGCATCAACACTTTTCAAAATCAGCATGAAAATCACTAACATTTAAAAACAAAAGAGTATACTTGATACATAAGATAATTTAAAAGTGTCAAAAATATTCTCCCAAAAAAAGTGTATTCTGGATGAGCATTTTTCAATATCGGATTTCTTTTTTCTACCTCAAAAAAGTGGGTACTCGTTTTAGTTCCCATTTCAATGTTTACATTGTTATTCCTTTAAAATATACACATAAGAGTCTCAATAATTGGTTATCCACATCAATGAATTGATTATCAAAACCAACATTTTATGCAAGGAATTTGTCCAAATATTTGTAATATACAACATCAAATACAACGACTTATTCAAAAAATGAGATTACATCATGCCAAATCCATCAGCGAAACTTGCAACTACATTAAAAAGTGAGAAAGAAAACCATAAAACAAAGAGAAACTCCTTAAACTTCACCCCTACTCCCATCAATCCACTTCAATTCAATTCATTGATATATGGTATCCAATGTGTCGATGAATCTTCACAAAAATACACTCTTTCACTCCCTCTCTTTAATCCTAACGTGGCCCCAAACATCCACACTACATATATCATGTCCTAAAATAACAAATTCGAATAGGATTTCAATTCAGGCAATGCTCAATAAGATCCAATAAAGGTGAATCCTCATGACCAACAACATGTCCTCTCATGGCGATACCAAAATCATGGCTCCAATGACCTAGTTGTTGCGATATATTGAGGCCTTAACAATTCTTGGAGTAATTATCTCATCTCCTCCATTATTTTCTTTATTGTTCCATTCCTAATGTCTCTCATACATGCATATATTAGAATTGAATTGTCTTGGAGATGCTAATGTTTTTAATTATCATTTTTCATATTACAAGTTCAGGTGATTGTTTAGAATGCTAATATGAGTTTCGAAGAGAGTTGTGACAAAGTTTCCAACATGTGGGGAATCTTTCTTTGGATCTAAAGGGCTCCTTATGCATAACTCACCTCCAATAATGTGAAGAAAAATTGGAAATCTCGAAGAAGAAGCATCATTGATGGCGAGTGGAAGGATGCAGGTCATCAATGGCATGTGTGAATTAGTAATAAATAATAAACAAAAAGCCACACCAGAATTAGTAATAAATAATAAACAAAAAGCCACACCTAAGAATAGTTTCCATTATGATTCGATGAAAAGAACACGAAAAAAATATCTACATGGTGGAAATTGAAAAATTAAGAAAAACAAAATCTACAAGAAATCAAGGAGCAGTGGAATTTTTGATATAATCATAAGGAATTTTAAGTCATAGCAAAAAGTTCTAGAATCTTCCCATGCTTTACTACAAATCTTCGTCTTGTATAGGTTATTTGAAGTAATACACAACACATGAACAAACGTTGGCAACTTTTACATAACTAGGTCGAGCCACCGCTAAATATACGAGATCTTGTATTCCGCACAACTTAAATGGAGAAAATAAGAGTTGCCATACATATTGGAGTCCTCTAGTTTCGAAACCCTGTAGCGATTTTGAAACCAGATCATTGTTGTGATGGAAACTATGCTGTAAAACAAATAAGTTTTGTCCAATGGTAGTTTTCCGTATGGCCTACTCAACATTTAATTAAATATAAAAAAGACTCCATCGCCAAATACCAACAATATTTTGGTGAAGTAGTTCCATTTAGTTTTAAATTCTCCCATGTAGAGGTCCTTGCATGGAAGTTCAATGCGGGGTGCATCTCCACACAATGGACTTCTGCATAAGTAGGGACCACCACCAATCAAATTTTCATTGTGTGGAGGTCTTTCTGTGGAAGTGTTTATGCACAAATACCTCCGCACAATGAACTTCCGCACCATGTTTTTAATTTAGTGGATGATGGGTTTATTTGTTTATAAGTGTTCTAACAACAACTTCTCCTAATGTTTCCTTTGACACTTATACCAATCTGTTTTTTTTTCATCATACACAAGTGGATGATGAAAGAAAATGATCCATTCTTCTATAATTATCTTCCATGTAGCTAAACTTGTTGTGGACTTAATGGCCCATTCGTTTAATTAATTGTTAATAATTAATAATTAATGAATTCCATATTTATTGATTATACTAACAATAATAAATTCAAGGTTAATAACATTATATTATTGTTCAATAATTAATTATTAATAATCTTAATTATAATAATTAATATTATTATATTATTATTCGTATGTGAATGTTAGTGGTAAATAATATAAATGCTAATAGCTATATTTCTAGTTAATTAATCAACTAATTTGTGATTATCTGCTGACTAATTAGTAATAACACTATTAATTAAAATATAGTATTTATGTTTCTTAGTTGAGTGTTGGTTACTGGTTAGCATTTACATTGTCGGATTATCAAATTATGGTTGGATTGTTGTTAAGCGTGATTTATTCATGAAATCCAGTGTCATTGATGATCACATTGATTCGCTTTAATTGCATCTAAAATGGTGTTTACAGGTCGATGAACCCTTTGCAAAGAGGTATACTTCACTAGTGGTTCATGTAAAATCGCATGTACATGGCAGTGAAGCATGTGCAAAGGAAGGTATAGGGAGGTAAAGTGTGTGCAAAGGAATTTGTGTGGAGTAAGTGTGTGTGGAGGTGGTGGTGTAAAGGAACCATGTGCAGAGGTCGCTGTGTGGAAGAAGTTGTATGGAAGGTGGTTGTGCAAAGGAAACATGTGTGGATACGATGGCCTTAATCAATTACATAGTGGCAGAGGCAAGGACTATGCTACTTTCCATCTATCAATCTTGTTATAGTAAACATCTCACCACAAGTGTAGTATAATTGCTTTATGTTTAAGTTAATTTTCGTGGTTACATTCTAGTCAATTTTGCTAGCAGCGATTTCTTCATTAAGATAGTTTATTTGGGCTTGCATTATTGCACACCAAGTTAGAAACTTAGATTTCTATTACATTTTGGTTGTTTGATTCAATAATAAGGGGGCACACATCATGATACCATCTTGGTTTTTTGATTCAATACTAAGGGGGCACACATCATGATTACCATTTTGGTTGTTTGAATATATATAATGGGGTGCACACCATGGTAGACTAGGGTAGACCAATTGTTGTTACTTATTTGGAAATTTAGGTCCCTAGTCATCATATTTATTAGAGATGATGATCATATGGTCATGATTAACTGTATTTAAATTTCCAAATGTAAATGATCATTTAGAATTAGTTGTGTATCCTAAGTGGATTCATGCCCTACGAGTCTTATGTGATATTAAATATTATGGGGTGAGAACTAAATCTTTCATGTGGGTTAATGCTAGATAAATCCATTATATATCACATAGGAATGGAGTTAATCATAAGGTGGAACGAATACATAAGATAATTTTTCATAGGTAGTACAAGATAATATTTTCCATGTAAATAAGGAAGAGCACTTTTGGCATGAAAAAGTCTCACACAAAATAGTAATCTAGTGGAGAGTGCATAGTCTCTTGGGTTGAATAAATTCTTGTACTTGTGTGTCTTTAGTGCAATAATTAAAATAATATATGTGGTGTGTTAGAGTTCTTGATTATTTAGGGATCTTCTAATTTGATAATTAATTTGTATGATTTGTTAATTTAATCTTTGATTCATTCAATTTCATCATAAAGGAATTACACATAAGATCTTCAATCATAGAAACTAGGATCATAAAGAGACAACCAAATCAAGAAAACAACCATTTACCGTAGGAAAATCCATATGGGGGAAAAACCTAACAACCTTTTCCTTAGAAAAATCATCAAGTTCAACAGAGATACATCATTCAAATAAAATGTCTAACAAACCAACAAATATAGCTAGGTCAAACATGGGCATGTTGCCCTCTAGTGTTGGACATGGTACCCCTCAAAGAAATAATTTAGAGAAACTCTGCAGATCAAGGTGTGGAGTGCGCAATGCAAAGTAAATTTTGACTCTTATGGGCTTTAGGGTTGGTCAAAGCCCCGTAATTTTTAAAGGGATGGGAATATCTTATGAACATTGAACTCTGCTCTTGGTTTTCGGACCATGGTATTCTAATGTAAAAGACTATATAAGGATTCTAGGCTATAGTCAAATATAACATAGAAAGAAGATATATGAGATGCACTTGGATGTAACATTTTTTTGAGTTTGAGTCTGTGATTTTGGGTTAAAGTAAAGGCTCCTGCATTTGAGTGCATGGATACCTTAGGAAATCTACAACTAAGTGTGCATACCCCTGCAGCTGAGTGCACAGGGTGGAACTGATTGTATGAGAAAGATATGAGAATTAACGAAGTACTTTTGAAGAAAGATCAGTGTTTTGAGTTGATTTGTTTTCTTTAATTGTATTTTATGTTCTCTGTGCTAAGTAAGTGTTTTTATCTATAATTGTATAGCAAAGTTATGTTTGTGGTGGTTTACATTGTTTTATGCTTGAATAAGTAAGATCGCGCAGTCTGCAAGTGAGTTTAATATATGTGTTGAACAATACCGGTATAGTTGATATATATCTGTTCTAAGAAGATCTACCAAGTGTAGAAAGGAGGTGAAGCCCTAAAGCCACAGTCCATTGTCCTTATGGATGCAGAAACCTGGTTCTAGCATCCCCGTATATTGCCTCGGGTGAGACTTTGATCTGCGCAAGAAAATCGTTGCTAAATGGGCCAGTAATAGAGGGTTTTGTTAATTCACGCAACCATATTTGAACCTGGGTCTAGGTCCCATCAAGAAAAAAAATGGTTCCATTTCCACGATGGGATCTGACTGAGGGACATATGGATGTGGCATCCATCTAAGAAAGAGATTCAAGACTAGGTAGATCTAAAAGAACATGAGTGTTTTTTTCAAGAAAACAGAAATCCACGCATATCTACTGAAGAGTGGTTACAGAGATATATTTTTATAGATCAATACGAGATATTTTTCTTATCATTTTCTAGCGATTTGTATGAGTGGTTATCAAGAATATCTGTGCAAATGGGCCATTTCAACAATAAGCCTACTTCATGGACCCCAGACCTAATCAAGCAGTTGAAGAAGACTAATAACGAGATCGCGAGGGATGTTGATTATTGGATGGATAGTATCCTTTGAGGTTTTATCACTAAGTTCACGATCTATACCTCAGTATCCTATAACAAATCAAAAAGAAAATTTTTCAAAGGTCGATGAGGTAAGTACCTAAATTCACTGAAGTTCAGGATTAAAATGCTATTATGTGAAAAGGGTGTACTACAGATACGATCAGATTGATGTTCGAAGAAAGAGAACCTCGTGCTACGCGAAGTGGAAAACTATTTAGGACAAATTGGGGTACTTACGTTGAAACTGAATATAGTCTATTGTTTGGGTCTAAAGGAGGGTAAAGTAACCCCACTACCTTGAGAAGTGTGTCACTGAGATCTGAAAATAATTAGAGCATTGATTACCCAACCTTCCACTCTCGTAATCACCCACCTCCATTTCGTTCCTCCACTTCCACCTCCACCTTCCCCATTCACCATGGCCCAACGACCAAGGGTTCCCATGTTCAAGGGATCGGATGATCCATAAAAACTCTGGGTTGTTGCAGAAGCAATATGAAGTTCACATAATATTACAGCTGAAAATATGAAGAAAGTGTAGTTGGTTACAACACTGAAATAGAGAGAATTGTCCTTGAATATGAAATATACTACGACGAATGCAAATGCCACATTGGTTGAGATGAAGGCTATGTTGAATGATGAGTTCAAGAAACCAAAGTCGTAGTCTCAGTGTATCACAGAGATCAAATAAATTAAGAAGCTGGCTACTGAGACTATGTGGGAGGTCGACCAAATATTTAACTGCTAAACCAGATTAGCTTCAAGATCCCTGATGAACATCATAAATAATGGTTCATTGATACGTGTTACCTCACCTTAGATTGCTACTATCACAAGATAATATTTCCACCCAAGCAAAAGCGTTGGAGATAGAGATGAAGCTTGAAGCTTCGCCGGTAGCTGATACTGGCGTAGGAGTTCAGCAGATTCAAACCCAGTTGGCGAGCTTGCATATGGAGATCCAAGATATAAAGAAGGGAACGAAGGTTAGGCATAATATAAGGTTAGAAGTCACGTGTATCAAGTGCAAAGAGACGATCACTATAAGGAGAATTTCCCTATTTATAGGGATTGTTTTGGCACTGGGATGCCAAGTCCATTGAATCCTAGATCGATCACTGGGCTAAGTGTAGGGCCTAGTGTCCAGTGTAGGATATGTGAAGTTGCAGGTCAACATTCCATCGATTATTGTCATCTGTTGTAAAAATAATGTAGATCACCGAAGAAATTATTCTGTAACTAATGCAGTGTTGTGTAACCAGCTCCAAAAAGAGAAGAAAAGAGATATCAACGCCTTAGAAATGAGCCTCTTCGAGGGGGCAACCTCCAATACATTACATAAATGAACAATTCTTGGATGATACAATTTACAAAACCTCCTTTCTATATATAGGAGTCCATGGGGCCATGATGTAATCCTAGTGGGCCACAATGTAATCCTAGCCGACCTAACAATAATAATTTAAGGGCACAATAATAACAAAATGGGGGTTACAAAGGTACAATAATAACAATAAGGGGTTTACACTAACAATAATAAGGGACTATACTAGTGATATAGGGACCTAACATGCCCCTCTCCTTCAAAAAAGTGTTGTCCTCAATGCTTGAGTAGCTCCGGGTGCTTCTGTATAAAATTCTCATCCTCCCATGTAGAATCTTCGGTGGGTAAGTTCTTCCACTTGATGAGATACTCTGAAATTGATCGATTCCGTAGCTGTCGAGTTCTTGTTTCCATGACCACTTCAGGTTCCAATATGATTTTTCCTTCCTCATCAAGTTCTGGCAATATTGTTTGAACTGGAAGATTTTCACCTATAACCTTCTTTTAGCATGAAACATGGAAAACTGGATGTACTCGCGAAGAAGCAGGAAGCTCCAATTTGTATGCCATAGAACCAATCTTTTGCAACACCTTGTAAGGACCATAGTACTTTGGTGATAATTTATTATCCTTCTTGGCTTGCTTGAGGGACATTTGTTTGTATGGTTGTAGCCGTAAAAATACCCAATCTCCTACATCAAAACTTCTCTCACTGCGATGTTGATCTGCCTGTTGTTTCATTCGATTTTGTGCCAAATTCAGGTCATCCTTTAAGAGTTGGAGAACTTCTTGTGTATGCTCGATGTGATCTTCCACTGCTTGAACCTTAGAATTTTCTCTTAAAGATGATGTGATGGATGGTGGATGATATCCATAAAGTGCCATAAATGGGGTCATTTTTGTTGCAGTATGGAAGGAAGTGTTATACCACCATTCAGCAAGAGGTAACCACTTGACCCATTGTGTTTGTTTATCAGATACAAAACAACAAAGATATACTTCCAAACATTTATTTACTATCTCAGTTTGACCATCAGATTGAGGATGATAAGATGAGCTATGAGCTAATTGAGTACCCAAACAAGAAAATAACTCTGTCCAAAAATTTCCAGTAAAAATGGGATCTCTGTCGCTCACAATAACCCTTGGGCTTCCATGTAGCTTTTGAATTTTGTCCATAAATGTAGTAGCAACTGTACTTGCTTTAAATGGATGAGATAATGCGCAAAAGTGTGCATACTTGGTAAGTCTATCAACTACCACCATGATGACATTCTTTCCTTCAGACTTAGGTAAACCTGTGATAAAATCCATTGAAATCTCCTCCCAACGCTGACTTGGAATGGATAAAGGTTGTAGAAGTCCCGGGGTCTTAATTGTCTCCACTTTATTCTGCTGGCAAACCAAACATTACGCCACAAACTTTTGAATATCAGATTTAAGGCCATCCCAAAAAAATTCTTTCTTCACCCTGTGGTAAGTTTTTAAAAATCCTGAGTGTCCTCCTAAAGGAGAAGTGTGCAATTCGAGAAGAATCTTTTGTTTTAGTTGGGAATTCTTACAAAGATATAAGCGATCTTTGTACCATAAGGAATCATTTTTCCAACTAAATGTATCAGATGTACTAGGATCTTGCTGCAACTTTTGAATGAGTGTCCATACATCTTTTTCCTTCTTCCATTCATCTCTTGCTTGAGTTATCCAATCTGGTTGGATAATAGAAATGGCACAAAGCAATGCTTCCACCTCTTCATTCTTTCTTGAGAGTGCATCTGCAACAACATTAAGCTTTCCTTTTTTGTAGATTATTTCAAAGTCATAACCCAACATCTTTGTGACCCATTTTCGCTGCTCTTCTGAAGATAGTCTTTGTTCCAAAAAGTGTTTAAGACTATCATGATCAGTTTTTACCTTGAAGTGTCTTCCCATTAGGTAAGTTCGCCATTTCTTTAGTGCATGCAGTATTGCTAACATTTCCTTCTCATTAATAGGTTTCTGTAAATACTTTCCTTTGATTGGATGACTTTCAAAAGCAATGGGTCTTCCTTCTTGCATTAAAACCTCGCCAATTCCATTTCCTGAGGCATCGCATTCCACAATAAAGGTTTTCGTGAAGTCTGGCATAGCTAAGACCAGTGCTAGGCACATTGCCTCTTTAAGACGTTCAAAGGCCTTAGTTGCTTCAAGAGTCCATGAAAATGCATCTTTCTTCAATAATGTTGTTAGAGGTGCTGCTATTCTCCCATAATTCTTAACAAACTTGCGATAATACCCTGTTAACCCGAGAAATCCTCGTAACTTCTTTATGGTTGTGGGGACTTTCCATTCCTTAATGGCTTTAATTTTGTTAGGGTCTACTTTAACACCCTCGTGAGATACAATATGACCCAGATATTCCACCTCTTGTACTCCAAAGAAACATTTGGATGTTTTTGCACATAATTGTTTCTCCTGCAATAGTTTGAGCACCCTGTCAACATGTTCAACATGATCCTTCCAAGACTGCTATAGATTAGTATATCATCAAAAAATACTAGCACACATTTTCTAAGGGTTTGAAAATGGAATTCATCAACCCTTGAAATGTAGAAGGTGCATTGGTAAGGCCAAAAGGCATGACCAAAAATTCATAATGACCCTCATGAGTTCGAAATTTTGTTTTGGAATATCTTCAGTCTTCATTCTAATTTGATGATATCCTGAACGAAGATCCAACTTGGTAAAATAAATTGCTCCATGTAATTCATCCAATAATTCATCAATCACAGGAATGGGAAATTTATCTTTAATGGTGAGCTTATTGAGCTCACTATAATCTGGACACATTCGCCATGATCCATCCTTCTTGTGTACCAATACTACGGGAGCAGAGAAAGAACTTTGACTAGGTTGAATTATACCCGCCTCTAACATTTCTGCAATCATACGTTCAATTTCGCTCTTTTGGAAGTAAGGATATCTATGAGGCCTGATGTTTGGAGGAACACTTCCTGGAATCAAATGAATAGCATGATCATGATCACGAATAGGTGGGAGTCCTTTGGGAGTTTCAAATACCTTGGAATGATTGTCCAAGACTTGTTGGAGATCTGTAGAAATAGATGATTTTGATGTCGGAACTTCTAGGGAGCATAATTGTGAAATTACGCCTCGTTGTTCTTTCTTTAGAAGCTTTGTCACGACATTAGAGCTTATTATCCTTCCTGGCTTCCCTTCAATACCCCGTAATTCGACTTCCTTTCCTTCTGAAAAAATTTTCAAGAAACGTTCTTGAAAATTAAAAGCTACCGTCCCCAAAGATTGTAACCATTGTACTCCTAGTACAACATCAACACCTCCCATAGGAATGGAAAGCATTGGACTAGTCAATACATATTCCCCATGGTTAGCTTGATATTATGGCATTTTCCAGAGCAATTTATAGTTCCTCCATTTGCAACCATCACTTGACATTCTGGTGTTGGGTATAGGAAACAATTTAATTCCTTGGCTACCTTACAATGAATAAAATTATGGGTGCTACCTGAATCAATCAGCACTATTACCTTTTTCTTCTTGATCTGTCCTGCTATCTTGAGAGTTTGAGGAGTGGTAATTCCTGCCAGTGCATTACATGATATGGTCGGATTCATTTCTTCCTCTTCTATGGTTGGTTCTTGGTGTGTATCCTCTTCTTGTTCATTTTCTTCTTCTTCTTCACAATCTATGTAAAATAATTTCTTTTCAACACACTTATGACCTTTGGTGTATTTGCTATCACAACTGTAGCAAAGCCCTTTTGCTCTTTTTTCTTCCAATTGTTGTGGTGTCAACCTTGTAGGTTGTGGAAATATAGGCGTAGCAACACTTCCTTCTTTATAGAATTGAGTGGTAGGATTCCTTGTCGCCATAATTTTACATTCAACTTTTCTTGCCAACCTGAATGCCTTCTCCAATGAATCAGGTTCCAAAACACGAACTTCATGTTGGATGTTATCCTTTAAAGTACCTAAGAAGAGATCAATCCTGTGTTCCTCTGGAATATTAGTTACCCTTATATTCAATTTTTGGAAGTCCTCAATGTGCTGCCCCACTAAACCCTTTTGTTTGAGATTTATCAATTGGCTAAAGAAGGTGTTGCTCTTTGTATCCTCATAATGTGCTATCATTTCCTCCGTAAAAATTGACCAAGTGACAATTTTTTTACGGGAGCAAAGACATTGATACCATACAAATGTATTTTGTTCTAAATGTAAAGTTGCAATGCGTACCTTTTGTGTGTTTTGTACGTTATGGAGATCAAAATATTGCTCCATCTGTAGTATCCATATTATAGGATCCTTTCCATCAAAATTCCTTATATCCATTTTTGGAATATGGTGGTTCTTCTCGCCAACATTAGAGTTTATCAAATCACAATTAACATTGATTTTGTTCTCATCATGAGGTTCTTCTACTATCTTTTCACCATTAGGAAACCGTTCTTATATCAACTTTGTCAAACCTTCGATATCTGTTTTTAGATCATTCTTCATGTTTTCCATCTTAGCTTCCATGCCATCCATCTTCTCTTCCACACCTTTCTTCAAAACCTCCATTTCATTTTTTGTTGCTCTTTGCGAGAGTGAAATTTGTTGCACATGCTCTCGTAATTTTGATAGACCATGTTGCAATTTTTCATCTTCATGAGTCATAGTAGACCCTTCTGAAGGCTTAATGGGTGTTGAATTATTTTTATGAGGCATATTTTAGAACCCAATACTGATATGCCCTTGGAATCAATTCAAATTGATTCTTCAAACAAGACTTATGCAATTCGGAAAAACAAATACACACCTTTTTCTTGCTTTTGAGGAGCTCGATATTGAAATTGGATTATCTCTGTAATTGAAAATCTTCAATATCTGAAATTAAACCCTATAGTAGCCCTTTGAAGCTTATTTCAAATGCCACAGGTCTGACCTAATTTGGATTCTCCAAGGAAAATTTGTGTCCAATCTCCCACAATGACCTAATTCTAGACTGGTTCAGTAGAGCAAACTTGTACGACTTGCCACGTGTCACTGTTTTTTCATTTGTCTCTGAAATTGATAGCCAAGAAACTAAAGTCCGTGTACTTGCGACCAATTTTTATGGCACTCAAATCCACTACCCAGAGAGATATTTATTGAACTTTTCCCACAATCACCTCTTTGAGATGCAATTCTGGATCCTGAAAAAGCACTACCTTCCACAGATCATATCTCCAAAAATATTGCGAACCAAGCTCTGAAATTTTTTGATGAATTTCCTCAGGATTTCAGCTTCGCACCATACGAATTTCAGATTTGTAACCTTCGTAGAAAAAGTTGTATAGTGAAAATGCCACGATGACCTGTTTAGGAGCTTGAAAAAAGACCTAACTTCCACAGATGATATCTCCGAAAATATTGTGAACCAAGCTCTGAAATTTTTAGAAAATCTTCCTCAGGATTTCAGCTTCGCACCCTGAAAATTTCAGCTTCTGAAACTTCGTAGAAAAAACGTTATAGTGAAAATGCCACGATGACCTGTTTGGAGCAGCAAAACCCTAGAATCCAAACCTCTGATACCAAATGTTGTGTAACCAGCTCCAAAAAGAGAAGAAAAGAGATATCAACGCCTTAGAAATGAGCCTCTTCGAGGGGGAAACCTCCAATACATTACATAAATGAACAATTCTTGGATGATACAATTCACAAAACCTCCTTTCTATATATAGGAGTCCATGGGCCATAATGTAATCCTAGTGGGCCACAATGTAATCCTAGCCGACCTAACAATAATAATTTAAGGGCACAATAATAACAAAATGGGGGTTACAAGGGTACAATAATAACAATAAGGGGGTTACACTAACAATAATAAGGGACTATACTAGTGATATAGGGACCTAACATGCAGTTTGATGGGACATGATGAACAACATTGTCGAAGCTATGATCTCATGATGCAACACAGTCCTAGCGCATATCGAATGCAAGTAGAAGGTCGAGAAGATCTGGGTTCAAAAACAGTGCAAGGAGGTTTCTAAGGCCAAGGGTATGGTCGAGGAGGAGGCGTTGGTCATGGAAGAGGGAAGATTATATGTTACAACTGCGGACAACCTGGACATTTTCCCAAGGATTTTCAGAATCCTACTGCAGCTTCCTGTAAGTATTGTCAAGAATTTGGTCATGAAATCGAAGATTTTCCCATTTTATTAGCTAAAATGTAGGAGAAGTGCAACCAATAGCCAACTTGGAACATAAAAATGATGCATTAGGGGAATTTTTAGGTCTAAAATAGGCCTCTTAAGGAAATTATAAAATAATAGTGGAAATAATAAAATAATATTTGATTATATTATCAAATTTTATAGGGAAAAAAGAAAAAACTACTTTTTAAACTTGTATTTTGAACTTATCTCCCTAAGGTTTCACTCAAATTTTGAGCAGGAATACTCGTTGGATGTAAATTTAGTTTCCCATTCAAGGAGTAACCATGTTGGATACTTTTGATGGACTCTGCTACACGAAAAATGAGAAATACATGAAAAAATGTGATTCCAATCACATTTTTTCATGTATTTCTCATTTTTCATGTAGCAGAGTCCATCAAAAGTATGCAATATAGATACTCATTGGATGAGAAATTAAATTTTGCATCCAATGAGTACTCTTTCTTGAAATTTGAGTAAACCATTAGGGAGATAAGTTGAAAATACGAGTTGAAAAAGTAGTTTTATTATTTTATTATTTTTTAATCTTTTTACTTTTTTACTCCAAAAATGGTGAATCATCCCCCATGGTTGAAGTCATCATCTTGAATCCTATTGGTTCTCATAAATTTTATTTTGGCTGTAAATTTTTCTTAGGAGGCCCATTTTAGACCTCAAAATTCCCCTAATGAGGTTTGAACCCCGCGAGGCTGATCTGAGCATTAACATAGTAACGTGCAGAGGTGTGAATACTAGAGAAGAGCACGCAAAAGGAAAGTAGCCTATGAAGGAGACATGGGTTTGGAAATCTGGAGAGAATAATGTTGGGTTCAATATAAAACACGAGAAAGAGACATTCATGGAAGCAAAGAATACATTTATGACTCCTGAAGCTTCGACATCAATCACGTAGAGACAATTGTTCCCAGTGAAGAATAAGCGTGAGGAGAATAATGAAGCAAAGGAATTTAATCCATCCATATTGGTGTCCTTTTTCTAGACGAGGATGAAATTGCTAAGGAATCAGAAGGCTATAGAGGGGTTATAGGAGCTGATAGATAACTACGCTAGCAAGGAAGAGCCACAATCGAAATAGTGTGTAGTAAACAAAGTGTAAAAAACAAAGAAGAGAACTTTCCAGGAGATGCGGTTGATTGCGCAAATCAAATATTATGAGATGGATCAAGTCATTCTGGATCTGGGATTAGATGCCAATGTTTTTCCAAAATAGACATGGGAACAGATGAAGAGGACTAAGCTGCAATGGTCATCGATTCAACTTAGGACAGAAAACCAGTAGAAGATCATTCCTGTGGGCCGATTGCAGGGCTTCAACATAGATATTGATGGATCAAGAGTGTTATCCAACTTCTAAGTTGTTCAGATCATTGACAATAGCAATATCTATCCTGCGTTCCTTAGATTTGATTGGGCTTACGACATCGATGCTATAATCAATCTCAAGAATAAGAAGATGGTATTTGAGAAGGATGGTACCCGATTTGTTTTTCCATGGGATCCCTCTAAAGGTGCACACTATATAGAGCCTATTCAACATGAATATGGTGAAATTGATAAGATCTATCAGTTTACTGCACAAGATGAAGACTAGATCAATCCCACCGTTGATGGAAGAATGTGTTGGGAACGTGATGGCACATGTGTGCCAGACTCTGACAAATAATTGGAGTAATGGCAGGACCACCTGCATGAAGTGTCTACTAAGAGATGTAATAGAGTTACAAAATACCTTTGATGTGTCATGTTGGAAGTGAAAGACTTGCTGTTTATGATGGAACGAGGAATTTTGTCTTATTTTTGGAAGAATTTGAATAGAAGGTGCATGCAGAACAAATATACAAAGCTTTGGACATCACAGTGATTTCCACGCGGCCCCGATGGTGGGGTGTGCACAGAGAAAGTTTAGGAGGATGGAAGGAGTTTTGAAAATTGATAAGACTCGGATTTGGCCATGTAGACACTAAGATCACATAGAAGTACAATGGCAGAGATGATCCTCGCAAGCATTTATATCACTAGACCGCAACTTGGGGCGAAGAACCTCAACTAAAGTGGGCAGACATTTTCTTTCATTCCTTGGATATGATACCTTAGCAATAGTATCTTGAGACGGAACTATGCCACGATACCAAATATTGGTATGAGATGACGTAAGGGTTTTTATTGACCTATGATTTCACTAATGGATGGGATTGTATTAATAATGCTCTTCGATAAGTCAAAGTAGGAGTATTTTGAATTACCAATAAGCCAAGGGCTTTGGTACAGCCTAATTGGGCTGCGCAGTTGGAACAAGCTCGTGAATGTTACAATCTGATGATGGAAGATGGTGAGGAGGATCCACGTAATGTTAATATTCCTGAGTCTGAAGGACAACACGAGGTTGCAGGTCCTGAAGTAGAAATTACAGACATGACACAACCTGTCAAGACTCGGCAAGTCAACGTAGGCTTGGAAGTGAAGCCCAAGTTTGTGAATATTGGAGACTATTGGGATGATGATGCAATGAGAAAGGTCACTAAATTGCTACATGAATACTAGGATCTATTCCCCACGAAGTACTCAGAGTTGAAGCGCATTGTAGGAGATTTAGGAGTTATGTACATCACTTTGAATCCTGATGCGAAGCCGGTAAAGCAGCGCCCATATCAGCTTAACCCAAAATACAAATACAAGGTGCATGAAGAGTTAGACAAGATACTTAATGCTAGCATAATTTAACTGGTTTAGGAGTTTGAGTGGGTTAGCCCTATGGTGGTCCAAGAGAAGAAAACTAATGGAGACATAAGGATTTGTGTTGACCTCTGAAATTTTAATGATGCATGTGTCCATGAACCATTTCTGACACTGTTCGCAGACAAAGTATCGGAGAATGTTGGAGGGTAGGAAGCCTATTCCTTTACTAATGGATTTTTCAAGATATCATCAGATCTGAATAGCATCACAAGATAGGAGAAATACCACTTTTTCTATTGAATGGGGGTCATTTCAATACACAGTCATGTCATTTGGATTAAAGAACACTCTAGCCATATTTTCCAGAGTCATCATCGTAGCATTCAAAGAGTATATCCATAAATTTATGGAGGTGTATTTTGATGACTGGACAATCTTTGGACTGCTGAAGAGGCATGTTTCTAGTCTGTGCCTAATGCTGGATAATTGTAGGAAGTACAAAATCTCCTTGAACCTGAATAAGTGCATTTTTTGCTTACCATATGGTATAATTTTGGGACACATTGTCTGTAAGCAGGGGTTGATGGTCGACCCTGCAAAGATATCTGTGATTATCAATTGGAGCATCTAACAAATGTGAAGCAACTATTGGTGATGCTTGGACATACAAGATATTATAGGAAATTCATTAAGGCCTATGTGTAGATCACTGCGACGATGGAGAAACTATTGAAGAAATATGCCAAGTTCTGTTGGGATGATGATTTTCAAAAGACCCTTGACGTACTGAAATAAAAGATGGTAATTACGTCCATTCTAATCTTTATAGACTGGAATAAGGAATTTCATGTACATGTCTATGCATCCTGCATAGCTTTGGGAGTTGTGTTAGCACAGTCTGGCAAAGGAGATATTTATCACCCAGTAGCTTTTTCAAGACAAAATGTTTCTCAAGTGAAGAGGAACTACTCCACCACAGAGCATGAAGGGTTGGAAATGGTGTATGCCCTGCAAAAATTCAGACACTATCCATTAGGTGCGCACTTCAAAATGTTCACGGATCATTATACTTTGAAGTACCTAGTCAACAAGCCTGTGTTGGGGGGGATTATTTTTCGGTGGTTACTGTTGTTCCAAGAGTATGATTTTGAAGTAATTGTCAAACCAAGACATTTGAATTCCAGACCAGATCATCTGTCTAGGATCAAGAGAGGGGAGGAACCAACGAATCTTGAGTAAGGCTTACTTGATGTGCAATTGTTTGCTATAAAGGTTGCAGATGAGCATTTCCTAGATATCATTCAGTTTCTCTCTACAGGAATTGCACCTACGGAGTACACTACATAGTAGAAGAAAGAGTTGGTAGTAAAGGCGATAGAATTTAATCTAATTGTAGGACATATATACAAGGTGGGGGTTGATGATATTATGTGAAGATATGTTCCTGAGCATGAACGACAAAGTATTATGGTTGAATCACATGTCGAAGTAGCTGGAGGTCACTACACAGGAAAAGCCACTGCGCAGAAGACTCTGCATGTTGGATTGTGGTGGGCCACAGTACATAAAGATTTGAAGGATTATTGTAACACATGCAATGTTTGTCAGAGGACTAGAAGACCGCCATGAAGAGATGAAATGACACTGCAACCCCAATTTACGTTGCAATATTTCGATAAATGGGCGATTGAATTTTTGGGACCAATCAGTCTGCTAGAAAGGAAAACGAGTGTGCGATGCATTATTAATGCGATAAATTACCTCACTCAGTGGTATGAGGCGCAACCAGTGAAGAATTGTACTACAAACATGGCAATGAAGTTCATTTTCAAGCATATTGTATCACGATTTGGTTATCCGAAAATCCGGATGAGCGATAGGAGCACACATTTTCTGAATAGCACTATTGAAGCCTTGACTGAAGAGTTCCAAATGGGTCACCAAAAGAGTATGCCATATCACCCCAAGGTGAATGGCACGATCGAAGCCTTCAAAAAAATTCTAGAGAATGCAATGACAAAGGTGTGCAACGTGTAACAGGAATGACTATGATCTACGCATTCCTACAGTTTTATGGGCATACAGAAATACCTTTAAGAAGCTAATATGCCAGACCATGTTCTGATTAATGTATGCCCAAGAAGAAGTGATGCCGATGGAGTATATTCAACCTAGTATTCTCATTGCAATAGTGATGAATATGGTGGAAAATGACATTATGGAGTAGATATTGGCGCAATTTCTCGAGTTGGAAGAGGATAGGTTCATCGTTAGGTTTCACCAACAATTCTAAAAGGAGAGGGAGAAGACCTGACATGAATGAAATATTCATAAAAAGACGTTCAAGGACGGGGACCTAGTTCTTTTATATGACAACAATTTTGTGAAGTTCTCGGTAAAGCTGCAAATGCACTGGTTGGGTCCTTACATTGTCAAGAATGTCTCAGAGGGGGGCACAGTCTAACTCACGAAGCTGAAAGTAAATTTGTTCCCTGGACGTATTAATGGGAGCTAATTGAAACTATACAGGACAAATCCATCCCTAAAATTTCACAATGAATATATGGTCAGTGAAGAGTCTTAATGCTCCACATAATTGATTAAGGGAATAAGACTATAAAATATTTGCAAGTTCAGATGAGCATAGTTTAGGCAAGTGTGAATCAAGCAAGTAGGCTCCAGAAGAGCGTGGCTCAAGAAAGCAAGGTCTGAGATTTTGAAAAGCAGTGCACCAAAGTAGTTCCACCACTGAAGTATTCATTGAGTGGCATGAAATAAAATATTGATGGAGCACCTGAATTGTGACGAAGGATGAGCCACAGTTTTGTGTTGGGGGCCTGTTAGACAAGGTACCCCTCGAAGAAAGAATTTAGAGAAAGAATCTGCAGATCAAGGAGCAGAGTGCACAATGCGAAGTAAATCTTGATTATTAGGGGCTTTGGGGTGGGTCAAAGCCCCTTATTTTGTAAATAGATGGGAATATCTTATGAACATGGAACTCTTCCCATTGTTTTCAGACCATGGTATTGTAATGTAAAAGACTATATAAGAATTCTAGGCTAGATCTCAAAGATAACATAGAAAGAAGATAGATGAGATGGAGTTGGATGTAATTTAATTTTCATACTGAGTTTATGGTTTTCGGTTAGAGGAAAGGCTCCTATAGTTGAGTGCGTGGAGACCTTAGGAAATATGTAGCTAAGTGCCAGGCCCCTGTAATTGAGTGCCCAGGTTGGAACTGATTGTATGAGAAATATCTAAGCATTAATGATGTATTCTTGACAATAGATCAATATTTCGAGTTAATGTGTTTTCTTTACTTGTATTTAATTTTCTCTGTGCTAAGTAAGGGTTTTGATCTATAATTTCATAGATAAATTCTGTTTATGGTTGTTTACATTGTTTTATGCTGGAATAAGTAAGATCGTGCAGTCTGGAAGTGAGTGTTGGCTCTAAGGGTCCTGACCCAGGTTCGAAGGTTAAGGTTTTCCAACAAACCCCTATACTACTGGCCCTTTTGGCAGTGCCCTGCTTGCGCAGGCCAAAGTCTCACCCGAAGCAGTATGGGAGGGTGCTGGAACCAGGTTTCCGAACCCTGAGAGAGAGAGTAGGTAAATCAAGTAGATGTGTGTTCATAGCCTATCGAGTTCACACCAAAAAGATCTATTCGCAGGGCTGTTAACAGTATAATCACAATATAAATATCTAATATCATGCACAAATCTAGTCAATAACTTTGCATCCACGTGCGTATCAACAGTAATCAACACATATCATCATAACACATCATCAAAAAAGTATATGTATACCATAACATAGGCAGATTCACAGCATAAACAGATAACCAACAGCATTCAGAACAGATCCAATAGTTCGCATCAACAGAAATACCTTAGATCAGATAACACAGAATTACTTCAACCATATCGTCATATATTAGTATCCAAAATTTAATACAATATGGCACCACCTGCGCACACAGCCAGGAGGGTCCGCACACAGCAGGATTGAGGATCTCCGTGCACACAACCAGTAGGAGTCCTTACCCTAACGACCAAAAACAAATCTAACAATTCTCACTTACCATCTAACTTAATTCCTTCCTACTTTAAGACTAAAAAATGTTCATCTATTTATATCAAATTAGCATACTCTTCCAATGGTCCGCAAACCATGGTTTGCAGACTCTTGGTCTACCCGTGACCCATTACATTGCATTCGAGGCTTTAACCCACCCCAAAACCCTTGCACTAGACTAAATTATATCAAAAATATACAAAATTATACAAAATTCGCAACTTTTAGGGGACCGTATTCCAACAATCCCCCAACACAATCTTGTGCCTCGTCCCAAGTCACTGTGATGGTGGGGTATCCACCTACATCTGTAGTAGTTTGACCGCCTCGACTAGTGGGGATAGCACTCCTTCACTCTGAGCAGTAGCATTCTGAGCAATATCTACTAGCTTTTGTGAAGTTGGTCCTTCTATTGCAGCGGTGACACTCTCTAGAGTCTTGTTTAATTGTTTAACAACAACATCAATATCCTGGGAGAGCTTGAGGGCTTCATCATCCCATGGCTTAAGAAGGTCACTAAGTCTTCTTCTTCAAGTGGAGCTCGTCGATATCATCTCGAAGGGCATGGCTAGTTTTCAATTGTGTTAATTGTTGAGAAGGAACCAGAGTAGGTATCGTCGCTTCGATCTGCTCGAATGCTTCTTCCTTCTATCGCAGGTCCTGGTTGATTTCACACAAGATCGGGTCACGTTGTACTTTAGTCCATAACTACATGGATATATCCAGTAATTGGGCACCTTGGGAAATATTTCTGGTAATCACATTTGTCGTTGCGGTAACCAACATAGCTCGTTGGGCCCAAACCTCTGGTGGTGTCTTGAGCTGCAACTTGGCTTGTAAATCTGTGATTTGCTGTTCCATCTATGTTTTGACTACTTGGATTTCTATTCTTGAGGCTTTTAATGTTGCAACTAGCCCCTCAATCTTGGCCTAGGGAGTAGTCGTGGCTGGTATCTCATCTGTAACATACATGCATAGTCTACTAATTAAATGTTCCATCTCCGTCTACTGTGCGGTGGCAAGTGTGCATGCAGCCTGGGCCTGAGATACTTCAGCAATTTTTTCTTCAATCGTTTGCTCGGCTGCATTGAGTTGATGGTGCACTTGGCAATCCTGATGTTGGATTTCTTCAAAGAGCACAGTGTGGAGCAGCTGCAATGACTCATGAGGTAGTCGTGCTATATCTAACTGCACTCCTGCACAAGCATGGACTTGTGCACCTAAGTCGGGGGAAATCATTATGAGTGCTGCGCTAGGCAGGAGACAAGGACGGCTTTCAGCTGTAACCACGGTTGCGCTACTAGTTGCAGGATGCAACCTCACCTGGGTCATGCTAGTCTACAAGTTATCTTCTTGGAGCTGCAAAGCTCGGATCCCTGCCTGAAGTGTATCAATCGCAACCTTTTGCTACTCCTCGAGAGCTAGCCATTTTTCTTCTTCCGCCAAGGTGACCGCATCTCTGATCTTCTTCATATCATCTTCGGTCAGTGTAACTCATGTAACTCATTCTGTTCGGATGGCGCGTTGTTTCTTGTGTGACCCCTTAACAGGCTCACTCGTCTGCTTTGTGCCTTGGGGGGGAATTAGTACCTCCCACCTCCTAACCTTCAGTCCCGAGGTCTTGCTACACATCCGTCTATGCTACGGTGTCCATGCCCTTTTCTATACTCTGACCGGGATGAAAACCCTTCTATGATGCAGCTCCAACGCCCTTCCTTGTGCTCTTGCTCAGTCCTCTATTATCCTTGGTGATGACAGGTGGGATTAATTTCATCGTTATAGTTCCTTCGGTGCCCTTCGCACCTATTTTGAAGCCAATCTTCTAGTGAGGAGGCCTTAGCACAATTACATTGTCAATTTCTTCATCTAAAACCATATAAGGGAGCGAAACCCATGTAGAATCCTTGCAGCCTCAAATTTTGACGCTGTGCATAGTCACTTGGAATGTAGCAATGCTTTTGTATTTATCATAGATAGCTGGTGACAGACGTGGCCGAGAGTTGATAGCTATTGCGACCCACTCTGGAACAACACCCAGAAGACCTGGATATCGTCAATGCCCTGTGCATATTTAGAGTCCCACAAGTTCATATATCGAGCCCCTTCGCACATGTCTTGGGTGAGCTCAGGGAGGATTGATTCCTCAAGTGCTTCCCAGGTGACCAACACAATGAGGAACAAAAACCAGGAATAACAAAAGGCTCGACCCTGCTCCTGGGATTTTTGGACATTGGCTAAGAATTCATCGCATAATTATTGGGCCCAATTGAAGGAGACCCCTTTCCTGCATTGGCCTGCCAACTAAATGAAATATGTAGGGATGATGGTGACCTGGAATTTTCACATCATCTTGCATGCCAACAACATGGCACCTAACTGCGTACCAAGGTCACATATGGACTTGATCATGAAACTTCAAGTATTCTGCTCCACATGGTAGGTTTTTCCACGTATTCAGCAGTCTTCCCTTCATAATTCTTTCCAACACACTCCAGGGGGTTTGGTCCTTTCATGGGAAGACCAGTAATTCGATGAATGAGTGCAACATCGATGGAGATTCGATCCTAGATCCACAGGAAGCCATCATGAACCAAGGCGAGCAACTGATGTGCCAGGTGATTCGTGATGTTGTAGTGGCTGAAGTGTGGCATCCTTAGGAGCTTCAGTAGCCTAGACCTGCCCAATCCACTCACCAAACACATGGAGATAATATTTATCCCATCATCTTCCTGAACTTTTTCAAGGTATAACGCGGGTGCTAACTCAGGGAAGGCCGCCAAATTGGCCAAGTCATGATCATCAAATTTTATCTTGTGGAGCCTTGCAAAAGGGTCACTAATGACGGGGAATTCTCCTAGGGTCAGTGGAATCTGCAGGTAGGTGATCAGGTCATCGAGGTTCTTTGGCATGCATGTCGAGGGCTTGTGTGGCCGAACAAAGGGTAGTAACCAATTGATTGGTGCGGCAGCTTGGGCTTCTTCCTGAGTAGAGCGTGCCTGGGGCATCACTCGTGGAGATTTTACATTTCTCGGGGAATTAGGGGGCCTTATCTCGGCCCATTTCACAGGTTTTCCTAAACCTTGAGCTTTTTCCTTTCCCTTCTTCTTGGTTGGACTCGGCATGGAGATAACCTCTTCGGCCTCGAACTCAATCTCCACTACTTCCTCCGTTTCTTGTTCTGCTGAGGTTACTGGTTCTGAGGGCTTAGCAAGATTAGTGGCCATCATTCTGGTGCAAAAAAAAACTTGTGATGGCTACTGTGAGAGGGGGAAGCGCGCTCGGACATCAACAAAACATAAAAGACACAAAATCGTACAAAGCACAAACTTGACAAGTACAAGATATTCAAGCGATACTGAACCCTTATCTGATCTATCCTTCTCATTTTATAGCTTTTTGATCGACCAATGGTTGGGTAAAATTCACTTGGAACTTACCATGAAATAAATGGTAAAAAATTTCCCGAAATAGCCTCATTAAATGTCGGTCTCCCGCTCCTGTTAATGTTAACTTTTGATTTTTACCGATTTTACTATGCCAACGACTAGATTTTGCACCTCCTGTGCACCCACCATAGACCTACACTCCTAGAAAACCTCTTGCACTCCCAGCACACCTCTGTGCTTCCAGCAGACCTTCTACGCTTTGAAAATTCTCCTGCGCCTCTCGTGCATCCCTTCGGTCATCAAATTTGGCGGCCACGCCTTGCACATATCATCGTACCTTCCGTTCTTAACTTCCATGGTGGGCATGGCCCATTTTATACAACTACTCTAGCCATGTAGTCATTTGATCCTATACAATTTGAGCTGTCTGCCATTGACATAACCAGGTAGCATATCACCACGTAGGGTGGCTAATCGAACAGCTCTGCCATCCGTGATTTATTTAACTGCGTAGGGCCCGAGCCACTGCTGTCGGAAATTCCCTAGGTGTTTCGCAAACTGGATATCATTTAGTAGCACTAAGTCACCCTCTGCAAAGGACTTTTGTCGAATATGTCGATCATGCCATGCCTTATCCCGAACCTTCTGAACCTACTGATGGAAATTAGAAATGAAAGGGTCTTCCTCCAAAGCCACAAGTTATGCTAACCACTCCTCCATGATATTAGGTTCTGCCATATTCATAAAGGCTGTGATGTGTAGGCTAGGAACAACATATTCCATGGGCATAATGGCCTCCTTGCCATAAACCATCCAAAATGGTGTTTTCCCTGTCAACTTCTTACAGGTGGTTTGGTAGGCCCAAAGAATAGAGGGGATGTGCATGTCCCAGCCACTGCGATAAGCATTACAAACCTTGGTCAGTCCATGGTCGAAGACTTGATTAAAAGCTTCGACCGCTCCATTTTCTTGAGGATGATACGGAGTTCTTTTCGCATGAAGGGTCCGAAATTCTTCCGTCAAGGCCTGTATTGTTTCATTGAAAAAGTGCGCACCTCTATCGCTCATCAAGATTTTTGAACATCCAAATCTGGTCAGAATATGCTCAAAGATGAAGTGTGCACCGATATCTGCAGTGAAATCCTTTACGAATTGTGCTTCGGCCCACCTAGCTACATAATCAGTAGGATTTCTAATGTAACGCGCACCTATCTTTTTTCCGGGTGGGTTGATAGGTCCGACAAAATCGATGGCCCACTTGTCAAATGCTTGCAGGGCCATTTTCAATTGAAGGGGCATTTCATCCCTGAAGGGCAACCTTCTAGTTCGTTGGCATGTATCACAGGCCTTAAAATAGTCGTGAGAGTCACTATGTAGGGTAGGCCACCATAATCTAGCTTTTAAGATCTTCTACGCCATTGGTTTCCATGTGTAGTGGCCTCTTGCTACCCCATCGTGGGTTTCTGCCAAGATAGCATGCCATTCATGTTCCAAAGCATACCGTTGCAACACTTCATCTGCTCCCATCTTATATAGATGACTTGCGATGATGGTAAAATCCACAGCACGGGTTACCAACTCTTTCTTCGGTTGCACCGAATACTCCGCGGGTGCCTTGCCTGTAGTTAGGAACTGAATGATGTCAGCGAAGTGTGCATCAACGACCTTAATAGAAAATATCTACACATCAGGCAATATTTCTTCCAGGTTGGTTGGTTCCTCGCCAGTCTCAATTTGGGACAAGTGATACAGTCCAACATTCAACTTCTCCGGCTTGACAATGGTTTCAAAGTCGTATTCCTTGAACAGCAGTAGCCATCGACAGATCTTCCCCCCCAACACAGGCTTATTCACTAGGTACTTCAAATCCGAATGATCTGTAAACATTTTGAAGCGTCCTCCTAACAGGTAGTGCCGATAATTCTGTATTGCATACACCATCGCCAAGCCCTCTCGTTCCATGGTAGAGTAGTTGCTCTCTACACCAGAGAGTTTCCTACTAGAAAATGCAACCAGATGATCAATGCCTCTGTCTCCAATATGTGTAAGGACCACTCCTAGGGTGATTCTTGATGCATCGATGTGAACATGGAACACCTTCGCCCAATCAGGAAAAATGAGGATAGGAACAGAGACCATCTTTTCTTTGAGTAGATCGAAGCTCTTCTGACATTCGTCATCCCAAAAAAATGAAATGTCCTTCTTAAGTAGCTTTTCCGTAGGTGTTGTGATTAGCACGTACCTGTGAATGAACTTCCTGTAGTAGCCTGTGTGTCCAAGAATCGAACGCAGTTGCTTCTCAGTTGTGGGTACTGCCAAATTTATGATGACTGCAACTTTGCAGGGTCAATCACCAACGCCTGTTGGCACAATATATGTCCGAGAAACATTCCGAAGGGTACGTAGAAGATACACTTCTTTATATTTAGGGAAATATGGTGCTTTATACATGCATCCAACATCATGTGCAGGTTTGACACATGCTTCTTTACTAAGCCGAAGATAGTCCAATCATCAAAGTAAACCTCCAGAAATTTGTGGATGAACTCTTTGAATACTATGACTACTACCCATGAAAAGACAGCAAGGGCATTATTATGTCCAAACGTCATCACTGTGTACTAGAAGGATCCCCATTTAGTGGCAAAAGTAGTATTGCTGTGATCTTCAGGTGCGATTATGATCTGATGGTATCCTGAGAACCCATCCGTGAAGGAGTACACTTCCTGCCCTCCTACGCTATCAAGGATTTCGTTTGATAACGGCGTAGGAAAGGGATAATGCATGCAAGCATCATTCAATTTTCACAAGTCCACACAATTTTGTATCCCTCCCTTCGTCGTTTTCTCTTGAACCACCATTGGGCTTACTAGTTTGATTGTTTGGCCGGTTTGATGATACATGGGGTGAGAATTTTATCGATTTCTTCCTTAACCTTTTTCTTATACTTAGGATTTAGACAATACGGTCATTGCTTGACAGGGCACACATATGGTTTTAGCATGATGCGCATGACCCCTAGGTCCCCTGTGATCCCCTTAAGCTCTGATAACTTCATCAGGAATAAGTCCTGGTATTCTATGAGTAGTTTGGAAACTTTTCCTACTGTATCATCATCCCAATAATCCATAATTTTAGCATGTTCCGTAATGTCCACAGTTCGTAGTGAAGGTCCCGCAATTGCGCGCTCTCCCTCTGACTCTAGGATAGAGACACTACGTGGATCCTCTTCACATTATTCTAAGGTTATATTGTGGCAGTTGGAAATATCCTGCATCTATGTTTCCTATGTCAATACCCCAAGTGGTGTGTAGGGGCATGGTTCATAAAAAACGAAGGTATCTATATCCTACAGAGCTTCATCAAGCACCTTCATTCCCCCTGTCAGCGAAAATGTCCCTAAAAATTCATCTTTTAATGTTCCCCAGTGGCAGGTGCACTGATGTAGCTCCATATATAAGTACCATGCAGTGGGAATTGGTTCCAAGGCATGAATAAATAGGTGAACCCATTCTGATGTAGTCTGGTCACACCATTTTTCCATCCAAGCGAATAGATGCTCACGCGGGTCTCCAAGGCCAAGAAATGTTTTTACGTGCAAGTGGTTCAAAGGTTCGAATCGTAAGATAATCATATCTCGACACTCTTCCCAATCTTGGAATTCCCCCTTATGCGTATCCCACCACCTCGTAGGTGTTGCGCACATAGCTAAATTAAGGGCCCATAACCTTCTCTCTCTTGAAACTTCAGCTTCAAATGCTCACAAAAACTCCTTAATGCTACCAGTTCCATCAAAGTAGGGAAGTTCTCTTACCTCGGAGGAAATTCATCGGAAGTCATTGGTGATCCTAAGGCAACGCAGCGTAGATACATCATGTAACCGATTATGCCAATTTTCCAACTCTCGATCGGACTCAGAGAAACATTTGCTATCCTTTCCCCAGCAGAGTACACCATCGGCTATGGGATTGATCCAATATTCATCCCACACAGTTAACTTATAAATATGATCCACACCTTATTCTTCACGCACTGGCTCTGTATACCATTCTCCTTCTGCAGGGTCTAATGGTACTATCACCCATGTACCTTCATTTTCAAATACCATGCTTCTTTTCTTCAAATTAATGATATCTCCCATATCTATGGCCCAGTCCAATCCTAGGAGCGTAGTATAGGGGTTTGTATCTTATAAAATCTGCTGACCTCAAAGTCAGCCTGGACCTTAAATCCTGCAATATATACCATGATCTTTGATAATCTCCCCAACGGTATGATCTTCTGCTGATTGGCCATGCGCAACTGGATAGTGGAACATTCCAACTTGGGTTCTCCCATTAGCTACCAGGTTTTATTAGGTAGTATGTTCACATCTGAGCCTAAGTCCAGAATAACTTGATCCATCTCATAATCACCAATTTGTGCGGTTAACCGAATTTCCCTACTAGTGCGCTTCTTATGCTTGTACGGTTTGTGCACATCCTTAACTTCCATGGGTGGGTTTGTTCTTTCTGCACAGTCGTCTATCAAAGCTTGGAGGTTTTCTATGGCCCTTTGGTTGTGCAACAGCTTCATACATGCCTGTAGAAATGGTTTGACCTCATCATTTTCTTTGAGGTTCATGGGGGCTTGAGGAGTAGATACCTCAGCTTTAGCAAAGTCTTGGTGAGCCATGAAAAAGGTTTCCTTTTCCTTTCGTAATTCCAAACCTTCTTGCTTGATGGCTGCTTTTTGGATAAGAGGCTCCGTCTCAGCTTTCTCCATAGCTCCCCGGTGGCCATGTCGCTGCGTGTTATGACATTAATGCTTGGTCCTTCATCCCAAGGTTCTGCCTTAACCCTTTGTACATTCTGCGTAGGTGTCTTCTGATTTTCCTACATCTTGGCTATCAGAATCGGGCAGTATTTGATCACATGGTCTAGCTGTCTACATTATCTACAGGATCGTCTCGTAGGGTTCATACAGTCCCTTGCAAAATGCCCTACCTCTCCACAGTTATAGCAGATCAATTTTCCTCTTCCCCTACCTGCGCTTCCACCTCGACCCCCTCCCCTACCCCTAGCTGGGGAGAAAACCATACCTGAAGGGGATCTTGGTGAAGAACGGTCCAATTGTACCCTATATAAGTTTCCTCGGTCTATCATTAGATCATAAGTTTGGCATTTTTTCTCATCGTGTCCTAATGACCAGTAAAACATGCACCATTGTTGCTTTAGTTCTGGGACATATGCACCTAGGTGGGGGCAATGGCTAGTATCATGCAGGCCGGCTACGTGACAATCATCACACCACAACGTAGGTCCACTTGGTCCTAGGCACAATGAGCTGGGTCCCCCCACCTGTAGGTAGTCTGCCAGTAGTGGGCACTGATCCTTGGTATTCCCAGATACCCTACATCGTATGCACCATATGTATAGACTAGCTTCCTTTCCTCAGTCCTTTCGCAGGTTCTGGATCTCCATGTGCATCACCCGCAACTGCTCTTGGATTTTCTGTACTGCCAACTGGGTATCATCTCTCAGCGCAACTTCCAAGTTCATAGAAATTTCCAAGGCTTTTTCCTACAATTCAATGGCTTGGTGACCCATAGGTACGCGCAAGTGAGGTAGTAACATAGAAAAGCATCATTCCTTGTGTTTCCTGTCATCATACTGAAATTCTCCTTCTCTGATTACTTTTTTTAGCCATCGGTCAGCTTCCCATACGGACTCAGAGGGTCCTTTCTTGAAATCTTTCAGATCGTTCACTATCTGGGAGTAGGCCTTAGGCTTCTTGAACTGTTGTTTCAAGGCATTCTTAATCTCTTCAATTTTCGCATCCGCATGTTGAGCTATGTATCCCACATACCAGTCCAAGGCTCTTCCTTCAAAGGCAAGGGATAGTTGCGCCCTCTTCACAACATTGCTGGCCATATTTTGTGTAGTCCATACCTATCCTGCAACAAACTAGAACTGATCCATATCTTCATCCCTTATGCCCTTTATGGTAGGTAGCTTCATGTGTGAGGCCCTCTCGTCTTTTGGTGGTGGAGGTACAGGTGAGTTCTTACCCCTATGTTGAGTTGAAGGTGGTGTAGTTGGAGGGCTATGCACATCTGAATTTATTACTAGGATGTAGACAGATCTATCTCCTTCTTGATTATTTATGTAGTATTTTCCACTCCACGTTGTACCCTCACTTTGATTAGAGCTCATTCACTCTATATGACTACACAAAATTCTCTTTTCACACATTAATATCTTAATTAGTAATGGTAAGGTTTTCAGAAACTTACCGTGGAAACCCTTGAAGAACCTCCGCTATGCCTCTAAATAGGACACGAATTGATCGATTGAAAATTCCATCACAAATCCCCCAAGCACATTGTCCACCCAATGATCTAACGTATGAGTAATGGTGTTAGCAATCTTCTCCAACTGCTGGATCAACTTTGGGGTCCACTGTGTGACCCGTTCATCCTTCCAACACTTTTGGAAATCTACGAGCCTTGCAAGCCACTCCTGAAGTTTGGTCGCAAATGTTACAAATAAAATTTCGTAGTATCTCTATGAAAAAGAATTTATTCTTCCACTTCTGTGTTGTAAAATTTGCGTTGCGATTCTCTTTCACTAAAAATTCCTTAACTTTCTTTTCAAACCACTCTTCAATTTATTTCTTCCCAGGTCTCCAATGTTCCCTTGGCATTACCCAATCCCTCTCTCAAAATGCTCTCGGTCCCAGCAACAGAACCATTTTTTGGGTTGAAGGGTCTTGGCCCACGTTTAGAGGTTAAGGTTTGCCAACAAACCCCTATACTACTAGCTCTTTTGGCAGTGACCTGCTTGCGTAGGCCAAAGTCTCACCCGAATCAGTATGGGAGGGTGTTGGAACCAGGTTTCTGCACCCTGAGAGATAGAGTAGGTAATTCAAGTAGATCTGCGTTCGCAACTTATTGAGTTCGTACCAAACAGATCTATTTGCAGGGCTGTTAATAGTATAATCGCAATATACAAATCTAATATCGTGCAAAAAGCTAGTCAATAACTCCACATCCACGTGCGTATCAGCAGTAATCAACATATATCATCATAATGCATCATCAACAGAGTATAGTTATACCATAAAATAGATAGATTCACAACATAAAAATATAACCAACAACATTCATAAGATATCCAATAGTTCACATCAATAGAAATACCTTAGATCAGATAACACAAAAGTACTTCAACCATATCCGCATATATTAGTATCCAAAACTTAATACAATCTGACACCGCCTATGCACACAGCCAGCAGGGTCCGAACACAGTAAGATTGAGGATCTCCATGCACACAACCAGCAGGAGTCCTTACCCTAATGACCAACAACATATCTAATAATTCACACCTAGCATTTGACTTAATTCCTTCCTACTTTAAGACTAAAATATGTTCCTCTATTTATATCGACTTAGCCTACACTTCCAATGGTCCGCAAACCATGGTTTGCATACTCTTGGTCTACCCTGACCCATTACATTGCATTCGAGGCTTTTACCCACCCCAAAGCTCCTACGCTAGACTAAATAATATAAAAGATATATAAAATTATACAAAATTCACAGCTTTTAGGGGACCTTGTTCCAAAAGTGAGTTTAATAGGTATGTTTAACAATGACGGTATAGTTGATAGATTGTTTTTGCGAAGATATACAACCTTATTGGTTCACGCAAACTTATTCGAACCTATTTCTAGGCCCCTTTCAACCAACATCTAGTTAGGTCAATAATCTTCTCCACAAACTGGTTCTTGATTTACCTAAATCAAAATTTTTCTCTGCCAGATATTCGACCTCTTTCTTCTTCAAAACCGATCTTCAGATAACCTTAGAAAATATTTCATAGGTTTTCCCTTTTTTTTCATCGTCGTTGGCCTTAGAATTCTTATGTGCTAGCCTTAGATATTCTTTATTTCTTCCCTCAAACTCCCTCACTTTATTTTCCTTAGAAAGATATATTTTGTTGGCATTAGACCTTTCCTTCATTGACCTCAAACGGACTGAGTTGGTTGGCTTGGAGGAGGATGAAGTGATGTCTTTATATAGTCTCTTGGGAGGTCAATGATTGCATCTAGAAGCGGAGCTTGACCTAAGTATAGGAGAGACAACTTGACTGATTTTTGGAGACAAAAAATCATATTTCAAAATTCAAATTTTCTCTTTTAATGAGGACATGAAGAACACGCCTTAATATTTTTTTTGACACTAGCATGAAGAAAATTACATTTATCATTATAAATACAACAAGACCAATAATATTAATTATGAAGACCGAACATAGCTACAAAGTTCAACACTCCCTCTTAGCTATGGAGGTATTCATAATGAATATCCAAATGTTTTCATGTTGACAATTTTGTCTAAGAAAAGGTTATAAAAATCCAAGTACCATAATCAGGTTTAAAATTGTGACACATTGTAAAATAAGTTACCATAATATGGTCAACAATTTCAATACATGGTACATCGATAACATCAAACCTTTTCCATAATTCGGATCAACGCTTCAGAGCTATTGTAATCCCCACCATAATTTGGGTCAATGATTTATACACATGGTAAATCAACTACATCAACTAATCCTATCATTTGGGTCATTACTTCATACCTTTGGTGTGTTCTCACCTTAATTCGGTTCAATAATTTAGACACATGGGATATCATTTAACATACAAATACTCACCATAAGTCAGGTCGATGCCTAACACATGGAATCTCAACTAGTCTTGGTTCACCATCATTCAGGTTAATGACACATGGTGAATTTTCGAACACCAAACTCTAGTTTCACAATACACAAATCGATAATGAACATGATGCTACGAGACCATTATTCCTAATTCAGGTCATACATGACATAGGAAGAATGTCAGTCCTATATCATACCATTATCCCTAATTTGAGTCAATGTACTTGACACAAGGATAATTTCCCTAATTTGGGTCAAAGTACTTGACATAGGGAGAATTTTAATCATAATGCTATCTCATTAGCACACCCCATTAATGATAGAGGCATCCTCAACAAGGTTGATCTTGTCCCTGAAGTATATAGACTTCAATCATGGATAGAGGCTTTTCCAATAATATGTTATACTATATAATAATACTGAAGCCACTTTTCTTATTTTTTTACTATGTCTCGGTATCATATTTCATGGTGCTTCGACCTATCATCATGGTTTCCATTTTCACTTAATCAAAACATTCTTGCAAGAAGCCTCTAGAGCCATACTTATTCTCATCTTTCCATTCTAGCTAAAAAATAATCGTCCTCTAAAATAATGAATGTGACATATTCCAGCTTCACGCTCATCCAAAATCTCATAACATAGCTCAAACCTACTCACAATATCTTGATGAACTCTTTGTACCATCATTACTCTCTACCTAATCTGAAGTTGTAGTTTTTCTTCACTATTTGAGACAAATATTAAATCATAACTATTTTTTCCATGACCAATTGTACCATGCTAGTACTCTAAGCCATGCTTAGCAACATTCCTTGACTCATAAAATTAATCACCTTCCTTTTACTAGGTTCATCACCATAACTACTTTCATGTCACCCTGACTAGGTTCTCCCTCTCACATCGAAACATAACTATTGTGTAAATTCTAGTTGTTCCCTTTGTCATTGATTCCTTCCAACATATCAACTATCTAGCCTGAGAATGTCGATGGCAATTCATCATTTTGAACTCATAGTTCAACTATTTCTAAAGCTAAAACATGGTTTTCTAACTACTCCCTAAGTTACATAAGAAATTATTTCTTCCATAATTTCTCCCTCTAACACACGATTCTTTATAATTCTTCTAGAGTTAAATCATATAGGATCATACTTTATCCATTAACCAAAAGATACCAAGTCCAATGTGTCTACTTGTGATTGTACAAAATATTCTTCAATAATGAGACTCCTCGAGCACTTCAAATCCCTCTATTTACACTTCTTCATCTTCATTGAGAGAAACAATCTCTACATCAACTTGGTGCAACAAAAGTATAATAATATTAACTAAAGTGCAACTCACAACTAGAGCAACGTCTTGTCATGATCATCTCCCTCTTTCTAGGAGAACTTCTTTGATATTTCTTTTATGCTACCCTTTGTTGCATGCTATATCACTAACCTCTTGATGGAATAATCAAGGTATACTTCAAGCTTTTTGATCACCCTTCTCCCTTTTAGCTCTAGTGAAAATCATGATTATGGGAAAGTCCTCTTTTCACATTTTTTTGTTCATTCTTCCATTTCTTCTATCTACTTCCAAAGCCTTGCTGACCTTCACTTTGTACTTGTAATCCTCACTAGGAATCCATTGAAGAAAATTTCAAATAAGCAAAGGATACAAATATAAGAGATAAACTACTATTAAAAACAATAAGAATAGTAATAACCCAAGAAGAGAGATAAAAAATACTTATCTATTGAAGAGAGAGTCATCTCCATCTGGATATTACCCTTCCTTGCAATTTGATTTAAAAGTTAATCGACCTCATCATCGTTATGACATAATTTTTTCCTTGCAAGGGCTAGGGTTTCTACTTTTAGAGGAAACATTGATCTAAATCTAACCATATATTTTTGTACATAAACCCTAAGGATTTATTTTCCAAACCATTTTCTCTTGCTAGGGTTTACAAACCATAGATATTCAAAAGTCCAAAAACTTATAATTGTCAAATCCAATACTTTGAGTCCTCTAAACCCTACTTCTTGCAATCCCAATAGTTTTTTTCATACTTCAAAATCTATATGATCCCCATTTTTTATCAAATAATAAAGATAATTATATACAATATCAGGGACCCCACAACATGCTTGGTTATTTTTCTAATATTCTCAGCCAAACATGATTCGTATCCTTTCAACCCAGGTAGTGTATCAATGATAATGATATGATATTATGCAAATGATTCATTTTCTTCTTTAGATGACTTGAGCTCTTAATATTAAAGAGGAGCTTGGCCTCTTCTCCACTATCAGACAATAGCAACAAGTGTACCCTTTTAGCATGCCTCCTTGATTAAAATAAGTATCTAGAAAAAATTTAAATCGGTAAATGTATCCAGGATGCATTTTTCCTTAAATAAGAAACTTCCAGGAATTTTATTCATATTGGATAGCCAATGACTTCAAAAAATTTACTTATCTTCCTTTGGCTCATAAAGGAACTTCAGAAATCATGTTTAAGGACTTTTTTATATATAAGTAACAAGGCATTTCCTGCATCCTTGATATCATATGGTGACATATTCTTGTACCAAGGAGACATTATTTACACAGGTCCATGCAAGACTTTAATCCAACTCATCTCCAGGATGTCAAAAATTCTTAGCACAAATGCAATTGGTTCATCCTTCTTATTTTTCCTTTTAGCCTTATCCATATTGAACAATATTGTGACAGAGTTAACGTATCTCAGGATGACTTATATGCTAGCAAGTGTTCAATATTTGGAAGATACCTTTCGTTCACACATATACTTTAGGTTTTTAATGAATATTTTCAGAGACATTCATAAGGTCATTCTCTCGACTTGTATTTATTCATTGGAATGTGATTTTAACAAATTTAACTATAGTATCTTTGAATTGAGAGTAGAGGAGAAACATATTGAATTTTGTTTATGACATATTTTAAGGTGTCATCTTGAGTTTGTATTCCCAACTTTCTTGTACTTGATATTGAGGGAGATAGATTTTGTAATTCCAAACTTGAAATTGTTATCTAAGAGAAACTTGGTCTCAACCAAGAAATTCTACAAGTAATAATACATACCTTGGAATTTCAAGTAGAGTTCAATGGATATTTTGGGGAATGCCTTTGTTTTCTTTGATATTGACTGGGGAAATTCTAGACTACTTTGAATTACTTTAATATATTCTTTGGTCTTCTGAGATATTTTCATCCTTATTGTAATAGATCTGGTAGTTCCTTGATATCCTAGATCTTTATCTTTCTAACTGTAACAACCATGGTCAAAATTTCATGTAATAATGTTAATAAAGGAAAAAATAATAACCATGGTCATAGGGACATGTATTCCAAGCTGAATGTTGGGAAAACACATCCTAGGTTGGGTGTTCATTTGGTTTATTATGGCCAAGGAAATTGGAAAAGACAATGGCAAAGGCTTTGAAAAGGCACGACACATTATTTGGCATTTTATTTATGAAAATAATCGAAATTAGGAGAAAATGAAGGTGAAAGGTCACATGTTGCATGTGAGGAGGAAAATGAAGGAAAATAATAAAAATTTGAAGAAAATATATGCCTCATTAATAAAAAGGCTTATGAGGATCAGTTGGTACTTTTTTTCATTTAAATTTTGGATATCTATCTCTATTCTCTCACACACACACTCTTGTACACTTAGAGTTTTCTTGGAGCACTTCAACATTGGATCAAGGAAACAAAATAAAGGAACATGAAGGAAAAGGGAAGCATCGATCAAGCAAGGAAGAGTAAGATCAATCAATTATATCACGATTACTTGCATATATTGATTTTCATGTGTGATTTCCTTGCTATATTTGGCATGCATTGTACATGCATTTGTGTATTTGGTTCTCTTACTTTCATTGGCATGGGATTTTCCAGGTGTGATAATGGATTTCAAACTTGCCTTTCCATTTTCAGATAACCATGGTGCGATGGTGTTTTCTCTTATTTTTTTGAGCTAGATTGTTGGATGGTATCGAAGTTAAGTGAGGTGGTCTCTGAAGAAGAATACAAGGCCTAGTGATCCCTGGTCTGGTAAATGTGGGATTGCGGTAAAGCTAGCTTTTGTGTACCTCAGTGGTCCTAGGAATCCTCAACTGGTGAATGCTGGGATATAGAATAAAGTCTAGAGGTGTGTGCCCTTGACTAGGCACATGAATCCTCGACTGGTGAATGGAAATATTTACAATAAAATATGGAGCATGGTTTATTGACCAGGTTAGAAATCCTTGACTGGTGAATGGTGGGATATATGGTAAATCCTAAATACTAGTGTCTTGATTAGGCCTAGAATCCTCAACCGGTGAATGGTGGGACATAGGGAAAATCCTAGATACTAGGAGACATGCAAATTCCTGACAATGTACGTAGAGAGATTCGGAGGAATCCATGCTTTTTTAGGGCCTAGTGATCTGTTGGGGATTATGGTAAAGCCCGATTGTATTGATGAGGGCTTGGGCCTAGTAATTCGGTGGGGATTGTAGTAAAGCATGAGGAATCCCTAGTTGGTTTTGTTGTGATTACCACATTCATAGGAAAATTAGAAAAATCAGGAAAATCAACCTCTTCCTCATGGGCATCTTCATGACTGACCTCTATGACCTTCTCCTTTCCCTTCTGTGCATGATGTACCTACTTTATTAATGAAGAAGGAAAATTCCCTTCGACACCATGTGGAGCAAACCTTTGCCTTTTTGATGATGAAGAAGGCAAGGCCCCTTCCACACCATGTGGAGAAAGAAATTACCTCTCTGATGCAAAAAAAAGTCTGAGCCCTCTTTGATATGTTACACTGCATTCTTTGAATGGCTTGGGTGATTTGACTTTATGTTTCCTTGTTTTTACAGTTGCAGGGCTAGTAGATGTCTCTCTTCTCTCTTGTGGCATTGGTGGAGGAATTTGGGGATTTGTGAATATGTCATTAGAAATGGAAGTATCCCAAGAGATGTTGAGTAGATTGATATGATGAAGTACAATGAGTTTGATGAGGGAGTGATGATGGAGGTTATTCATTTGCTAATGATATTATTTCTTTGACACTAAGTATGCCATATTTTCAATGTTCGAGAACAAGAAATATGGAATGTTCAACATCCTCACCCTAGTGAAATGCATGAGTAGCCCGATATGGTATGTGTACAATCTGGAAAATCTACCCTCACAAGTAAAATATCTCATGATAATATTCATTATCGGTGCATACTTTCTGAGGAGGAAACTGAAGGGGAAAACCTTTATTCTTTCATTTTTGTACCTGGTCTTGAGATAAGGCTCAAAATAGTGATCATCTAGGTCCTGTGCTTTGTACCATCTCTCCCCTACATTTGGAATTCCTATAGCATCAACATTGATGGAAGTGGAAAGGGAAAAAGTTACACCTACAAGAGTTACCCTATTATCATGGAGGTTCAGTATGAAGAGCCTAGTCAACTCAGGGTGATGCTGAACTCTTTCCACAAAACTCATAGCACCTAGCATATCTGAAACAACCTACAACTAAAGGTGAAGCCTATAGCTCTCTAAGGTTTGTTGGCTCTGTTGGGGATATGTAATTTATTAGCAATATTGGCAGAGTCTAATTACAGAAACAACATCGTTTCAACCAACTTTGGGATTCTAGGATCTAGCCCTCCTGAATCCGGAGAGGGATCTCTCCAATATGTACAAAGATGGATTTGTCTTTGAAGTTTGGGGTAGTGATATTAGGCTAGTTATGAAGGCCAAGGGTTTTGTTTGTTTTTGGATGGTTGAGCATGATTACTGTTCAAGGTGAAAAGTTTTGAGTGCAAAAAGTTCCAAAGGTGAGAAGTTGCAGGCAATCAGAGTAAGCTTCAACCGAAAAGATATATAATTGCAGGTTTTAGTCCATTGGGCTATGGAGTCATAATAGGGTTTAATTGGAACAGCAAGAGGCAAGAGTGGTCCATGGGGCAAGTCATCTATGTCTAAGGATATCTTTGAAGATTTGATTCATGGAATGGAATGATACAATAAGAAGGAGAAATAAACAGACACATAAACAAGAGTAGCCCAGGATCTGATAAGTACTTTTAAACTAGTCAGCCTTTGACATGGACTCAAGAAAAACATAAAAGTAAACTAGGATATGGAAAGTACTTTTAAACTAGCCAGCCTTTGATACACTTTCAATAGAAAAACATCTCAAAACTGAGGGAAACTTGAAGGCAACTTTTGAAGTAGAAACTAGTGGGCTGGGCTCACCACAAATCCTCTCCTAGCTCTGTTTTACTTGGTTACTCTCAAGACAAATACAAAGATAAAAACAGAATGGCCTAAGATCTGGTAAGTACTTTGAAACTAGCCAGCTTTTAACACATTCCAAGGGAAACAATCAGATAGTCTGTGGGATCATACTGGGACCAGGGCTCACCATATCTCCCTCAGTTCATCTTCATGAAACGTATACTGAAAATAACATCTAAGAATAACATTCAGCTAAGACAATAAGATGAGGGAACGCCAACATTCCTATGCTTAAAATGAATTAATTCATTCCTAAATAGCACATATAGAAGAAAACATTCAGATAAATATTTTCAATCAGAGAAGGTTACTGATACACAACAGGTCCTAACCCTATGCATGCTGTTCTTTATAAGAGAAAATGAAACACAGTGGAAACAAAAACAAAATAACAAGTTACAATGAGAAAAACATCATCGTCAACATAGACCAGGATCCCATAAATCAACTTGTATCAATGCTTCAAACCAGTTACAGCTTTAAGTCTAGTGCTTTAGGTTAACAACCATCTACACATCTCATCCTAACCTATCTATCACCAACAGAGCTCCAAGAGCTAGTGAATACTATGTACAATCAGAAGTTTTAAGCTCAAGTGTGTATCAAAGATCTACAACCAACCCCTCACTCATCTTCTAAGGAAGTATATATAGAAGAATGAGGAGGTGAGATCTGATAAAAGATATCAATTACAATTAATACAGATTTAATGGTCTCTGGCCTTTGAGGGGCTCAATGTAGAAATTTACATGGGGATACTCTGTATTAAATGTTTTTACATAAATATTAAGCTCAGTGAGAGCTTTTTTTGACCTTTGAGGCTCTGCGTGATGCTAGGGTTACTCTGCAGATATCTTTTGCATTAAGTTTCATTGCAGAAGTAACGTTTCCGGCTGTGCTGAGGCGAAATCTGATCTTCTTCAATAACTTCGGCCTCTATTTGAAAGGTTTGAGGCAACAGGTGGCTCTGTGGTAGCTGGGAGAAATTGATTAACCTCATATGTGGCGGTGGAGGTTTCCTGTCTGATAATCCTTTGTGCTTTCTTCTTTAGCTGTGTTTAAAATCGGGGGTTAAGCTTTTGATAACAGTCTTAGCCGTAATCCTAGTAAAAATGTCTTTATTCCTCTGTTCTGGTTAATTATGGTCTTCGTCTCTGATACTTTTTGTCTGTGCCCGATTTGCTGTTTTCTTTGCTGCGATGCAGGGCTGCACAGGGTTCATAAGGAATTTGTGCCTGAGGAAACATTGAAGAAATGTGCATTTCCACCCTGTGGATGATTTCCTTTGACGAATCGAAGACGGGAGGGTCGTCACCCTCTGCCTCTGAATCTTCTTTGAAAATTGTGAGAAAATGATAAAAACCCTGCAAAATACGAAAACTTATTAAAAAATCTTGCTTTTATAGGTTGATTGCATCAGAGGGTGCACGAGGAGATCGGAGCTGTTGGATGGCATCATCCAACGGTCAGGATTGATCGAGAGTGATCATGGGATGGGTGAAAGAAGGATTAAATCCGAGCCGTCGATCGTGCAGAGATCGACGGTTGAGATTGAACGAGGTGGTCAGAGGAGAAGGATGAATCTGAGATGTCGATCGCACAGAGATCAACGGTCGGGATGGGCAATGGAAAGTCAAATGGAGAGATCGGACGATGAATTGTGGGTCGTCGATCTGCAGATCAGATCGACGGTGGAGATTGATTTTCCTCTGTACGATGGCCCAGCTATCATGCGCGCACCTTCGTTATCCATCGAGCAACTTTGGCGAGCGATCACCGTTGGATCAGTGGGCCCAGATCGGACGGTCCACAGCGATATCGCTGGGCATCCCGGTCCGAAAATTAACGTGCGATGGACGGTGGATGGAAGGAAGTTTTACAAATAGTACAAGGGACGCATGTCAAGTGATGTATGGAATCGCTGGTCATCGGGCAAAAACCGCCCTTCGCCGAAGAGTGGTGCGATAGAAACCACGCAGTTTTGGGAAAACGATGCACGGCTGGGGGGTCCACAGGGAGGCGCGCTCCGCACCGTCAGATCTTATGGATTGAATCGAACGTCGAGATCGCTCCACAATTTGCACGGGCGAAAAAATGAAATAAAATAAATTTCGACGGTTTAAATAAATATCAAAGGTTTTTTAATGGTTTACGAAGAAAAATTTATTTAAACCAGATAAGTGCCCGACTGGCTCAGCGAGCGGTCAAGGCGCCAGGGTGTATGGGCAGAAAGGCTAGTGACTTAGGCCGAGGGGGCTTAAGCCCAATATATATAACAAAAATGGGTTTTTAATGGTTTTTCTCATGATTTTCAAAGGTTTGAGGGTTCCAATAAGGCCAAGAGTGAGTCTTAAACCTTATAAGGGGATTTTGATGAGGGAAAAAGGCAGAAATGTGAAAGTGAGGGATTTTTGTGGTAAATAGGGGGATAGAAAGATGAGGTTAATTTGGGAAGAAGGGAAAAGATAAAATGGTGTTTGCAGCAATATTTTGGCTTCGGAAATCAGTAGGATTTTAGAGTCTTTTGGGATGACAAAAAAAGTATAGGATCTGGATAGAGGCAGGAGGCCTTTAAGAGTCTTCAAGAGCCAAAAATTTTGAGTAATGAAATTTGTTCCTTGAAGGCTCAAACAGTCTTAGCCACCTTTTTCTATAACAAATATTATAGGTGGCTAACAGTGGCTCCACTTGGGGATGGTGCCTTCTTGAAGGCATCAAGAACTTCAGACTTGCCTTCTCTGGGAGGCTGAACGGTGCCTGATCCTTTAATGTTCTCTGGGAGGCTGATCAGTTGCCTAATCCATTGGGCTTCTCTTCCTGTGCTGGGATGATTTTCTCTGAAAATGTATTAGCAGTCATACAAGCAATGGATCTTCATCAATACAACTTTCTACCTACCCAATCCTACAGATCTAACATTTTTTCTTCAATAGAGTGAACTTGGATTGGCAAACTCTTTTCACAACATTTTATTCTTTTGAAAGCAGGAAACTAATCTAATTCTACTCCTTATTTCTCCCTAAACTCAGATTAAACAGTTGAGTTCAGATGCTTCTCTACCTATTCTACTATATGTTGGGATTAAACTATCCAACATATCTTTATTCTCTAAATTTCTAAAACATAAATTTAAAAAAAGTCAAGTCAAGATTAAACTGTTCGACTTGCTGTGATCTATGGCATAAAGACAAGCTGCACATAGATATTTATTTTGCATAAAAAACAAATAAAAAATGGAAGGATAAAGATCTGAAATTTGAAAACATTTCCTTCCTCTTTTCTACAGCTTTGATTTGACTCTTATTTAGCTGCCTTTCCCTTTCTTCTGGTTCAAATTTTGAGCTAATTAGAACCAGATTTTTACATCTCTTTGACTCAGAAAAATAGAACAGATTTGAGTCATTTCTCTTTGCAACCTTAGGTTCAGATTTTGATCATGTTTGAACCTTTAATTTCTATCCTAAACTATCTACTGATAAGCCAAGATTAGACAGTTTGGCATATCAAATTCACTATCCTATCAGCAGAAAATTTAAAGCTAATTAGTCAAGTTTAAACAGTTTGACTAACTAGAAGTGTGTTTTTCAGGAGTGGCATTTAAGCTTGCACACTTTCAGATTTGTTTCTCTTTTTGGTATGGGGCTATACCTTTCTTTTTTTGATAATCTGCCCTCTTTTCTTTCTTTTCTTTGTTTTTGTATTTTTGTTTTTTATAACTTTGAATGCAATGGTGGATGAAATATTTATAATGGAAAAGGTAAAAAAGGCTTCAAAACATAACATGGATTAAGAGAAGTAATGCTTAAGCATCTTGCCATTGACAGGACCCCCAAAAAATTCTGCTCCATTCAACTCCTGCAAGAAAAATGCATTGTTACCAGCAGTTGAATGAATAGAGTAAGGGCCAAGCCATAGGTTGTCAAATTTTCCATGCTTGCCCTTCTCTTCCCTTCTTGAGTCCCACTTTAAAAATTTGTCCCCAATCTTGAAATTGCTGGCCTTTGTTCTTCTTTCAAAATGCTTCTTAATGCTGTCTTGTTTATGCAATGCTTTGTTATACACTTCCTCTCTAGTTTGCTGAAGATGAATGTTCTGATTTATTCTTCTGATTATGTCGTTATCTTCAGTCTACAACTCTTGAATAAAATTTATCACTGGTACACCAAGGCTGTTTGGAAAAATTGCATCAGTACCGTACACAAGCTGGAAAGGTGACATACCAATGGATTTTTTCAAAGTCAATCTGTCAGCCCAAAGTGCATGAACCAGTTTTGTGTGCCAAGACTTCTTATTGTCCTCCAACAGCTTCTTGATTATATTCCCTAAGATTTTTTTTGAGGACTTTGCAAGTCCATTACCTTGAGGGTAATAGGCCATGGAATGCCCCAATGTTATCTGATATCTATGACAGAACTCAACCATCTTCTTTGATCCAAATGCTGTTGCATTATCAGTGATGATCTTGGTAGGACAGCCAAATCTGGAGAGAATATTAGTCTCCATAAATTTTATGATAACTGAATCATTGGCCTGCCTACAAGGAATGGCTTCTATCCACTTAGTGAAATAGTCTGTGGCAGTGAGAATCCATCTGTGCTGGGCAGAAGATGGTGGATGGATTTCTCCTATGAAGTCAAGTCCCCACTGTTGAAATGGGGCTTCAACAGTGATTGGATGCAGAGGTAGGGGTAGCAGTTTTATTTTTCCTTCAAAAATTTGACACTTATGACAGGCTATGATCATCTGGTGTACATCATGGAAAAGAGTAGGCCAATAGAAACCAGCCCTCAAAATTTTGTTGGCTGTTGTCTTCCAGTACAAATGACCTCCACACTCTCCTTCATGGAACTGGTACTTAACCTTCTCTGCATCAAACTCAGGCAAACATTTAAGCAATAGACCACTTGCATTCTTCCAATAAAGACATTTATCTATAATGCAATAGTTTACAGCTTTCAATTTTAGGAACCTTGCCTTTGTTTTTGTCAAACCAAGAGGTGTATTCAAATTAAGCAGAACATAAAGAATATCAGCATACCAAGAGGAATTCATAAAATGGTTTTCAACAATGGGTGTTGAGATTTCCTCTTGATCATCTAAAGCATTAATCATATGAATATCAAGAACTTCACAATTTTATTCAGCCATTAATCTAGCTAGACCTTGGCCTTTGATGAGCTTAGTGGGTTTTATCTCTAAATCATATTCGAGAATAACAACAATCCACTTACCTCTCTTACCATCTGGTTCCTGTGTTAGAATGTCTTTAATAATTGAATTTGGGACAAAGGCAATGATGTGTGAATGAAGGATGTATACCCTGGAGTCTTTCAAAGCTTTAACCAAGGCGAAATCTTGTTTCTCCATAATGTTATACTTCGAAGGGGCACCCCTCAATGCCTTGCTAAAGAATGCAATAGGCTGCTCTTGTCCTTGTGGATTTTTCTGTAAAAGGACAGTAGCAATGGTATGTTCTGATGCAAATGAGAAAATATAAAAATCTTTTGAAAAATCAGGACTTATCAGAACCGGTGTTTTGGTTAACGCTTTTTTCACTAGTTCAAAGGATTTCTTTTCTTCCAAGGTCCATTTTACCCCTTGCTCCTTTTTCATCATGTTTGTGATATTCCTAAGGAGCTCAGCTAAATTAGGGATGAACCTTCTCAAAATGTTGATCTTCCCAATGAAATATTGCAACTCCCTGATGTTTCGAGGATGAGAGATTTGCAATATGGCCTCAATCCTCTTTGGATCTACCTTTATACCCTCTTCTAAAATAATGTGTCCAAGAAGATTACCTTCTTGGAGACCGAATAGTGTCTTCTTAGGGTTTAAATATATTCCAAAACTTCTGCACTTCTCGAAATTTTTTCTTAAATGTTCTAAGTGTTCTTCATATGTTTTCGAAAACACAGTAACACCATCAAGATAGATAATGATGAAGAAGCCCAATTCTTCCGAGAATGCTATGTCGATGGCTCTTTGGAAAGTTGCTCCAGCATTCATTAGACCAAAGGGAATTTTCACATACATGAAAGTGCCCCATGCTGTAGTAAAGATGGTCTTTAATTGATTAGCAGGGTAAACCAAGATCTTATTATACCCTGAATAGCCATCTAGCAAAGAAATTCTTCTAGACCCTACCACTCTTTGCAAAATATGATCCATCTTGGGTAGAGGGTAGTTGTGTTTTAATGAAGCTTTGTTTAAATCTCTAAAGTCTATACAAAGCCCGATTTCTCTAGTTTTCTTCCTAACAGACACCAGATTAGATACCCATTCGGAATATCTAATAAGGACAATAATACTAGCTTCATACATCTTTTTAATCTCCTTCTCAAGAAAAGGTAACTGAACAAGGTTTATTCTGCGCAGTTTCTGTTTGAATGGTTTTTGGTTTTCTTTAAGGGGAATTTTGTGCTGTATTATTTCAGTGTCATAGGATTTAAGATCTTCGTAACTCCACGCAAAAACATCAAAAAACTCTTTAAACAACTCAATGTATTTGAGTTTAATGTGAGCTGGTAAAGTTTTAGACAGCTTAATAATTTTTGGTTTTTCCTCACTGCCTATATTGCACTCCTCCACTTCAGTCTCTACAGGTTCTAGTTTTGGTTTTTTGGCCACATCGTCAAAATCAAACAATTCTTCTAACGGGGCTAGACCTCTAGGAAAACTTTCATATTTAGCATGGAGAGTTTCCAACTCCTCTGTTTCGTTCGTAAATTTACTAGATAATAGGTTAATGTTGACAGGCTCAGGAGACAATCCTTCTTCATCAAGAAATTTTTCTTCACTGCAGTCTGTTTCATAGTCTGATTCTGAACTGTTTAGTTCGAATTCATTTCTGAATTGCATGAAGTCTTCTATTTGTTTGTCATTGTCAAACACCTGCCAATACCTCTTATTATCAGGCACTGCTGGTCTAAACTTTATCTCAGTTGTACAGTCTTTGGTTTCAAATGGTGCTAAGCATGTCCTAGCTGCAAAGGCTAAATTGTGGGCTGCAATGTTTCTCTTCCTTGGGACAAAAATTACTTTGGACTGCTCAAATGTTTTTAAAAGGTCCATGACATCATTCCAGTAGGCTCTAAGTCTGGGATGATTTGCGTTATACTCCCCATTTACTTTCCTAATGATCAATTCAGAATCCCCATATACATTGATTCTTCTGGCTCCTCACTTTTTCAAAATATGCAAGCCTAAGAGAAGGGATTTGTATTCTGCTATGTTATTGGAACACTGAAAGTTTAATTTGCATGAAATGCATTCTGTGTGATTTTTTTCAGTGTTAGTAATCCAAACACCTGCACCAGCGTTGGTTCTAGTGCATGACCCATCAAAATACATATTCCAGAGAGGACTTTTCTCGGTTTTATCTTGGTTAGGGTCCTCTTCAATTATCATGTTGAAGGGTTGTTGTTGAATGTCTGCACTCAGTTGTAGATGTGTTGATTCCCCCAGATTTTCATTTATTTGAGGGATACATTCTTGACTCTCAATGTTTAGAAGCAAGGGGAACATGGCTTGTAGTTAAAGACCCATATTTGGTTTGCTATCGTTTAAAGGTTCATCAAACTGTTTTGACAGTTCATTGGTATTTACCTCCTCCTCTCTATCGGCCATTAATTCTATTAAAATGACTTGTTCACTAAGTGTTTCATCATTAAACATGATAAAAGAATCGAGGCCTGTATTGACAGAATAGATAGGAGAGTTTTGTGGTCTGTCTTGTCTTGTGACTGTGTATTGCATATGGGACTCCCTGTAAAGTCTTCTAGTTTGATTGAAAACAAGGATAGTCGCGTAGGTCATGTCCATTTGCATAGTCCCTTGTAACTTAGCCACCCAAGATCTTGATAAAATCATTCCATATTTTGGGGGCACATCAGCCACAACAATATCCATGACTAAGCATTTGGCTGGAATTTGGGCTAAGTTAACACAGAGGTCCTTGATCAATCCTAAACATTTTACTCTGCTAGAATCAAAAGAGTAAAGGTCTTTATAAGGTCTGGTGATTTCTAGACCCAGGTTCTCCATTACAGCTTTAGGCATCAGATTGTGAGAAGCCCCTGAGTCATGCATAGCATTGTGCAAAATCTTGTCATGAACGTTAAAACTCACATAAAAGGGAGGAACAGGCCCCTCTTGATATTTTCCTTCAATATTTGGACCAAAAATAATCTCTGGTTGGTCATCATTAAGATTGACTGTATCATTGTTGTCTTCTAAATTTAAAGCCTTCAAAATTTGGGTCCTATATACATGTTGGGCAGCTAAATTGGTGAGGGGAACAAAAATTTTGATCTTTAAGATTTCCTGCTCCAGGCTGAAAGGAATTTGGTTCTTTGAAAAACTTGTTTTAGCCTTATTGACTGCCATTTTATCAACAATATCAGGTTGCTGTTTTGTTTTATTTACATTTGATAAAATGGTTTTCACAGGAGTACTAGCTGTAGGGTTAGTAATACTAATGTCTGCACTCTGTTTTTCATTGTCTTGAGTGTTTTTTCCCTTCTCCTTATCAGAATTTTCAGCCACTGTTTTATCCTTTTGTTTGAAAACTTTAGGTTTGGTTGCAGTGCTATTTTGTGAGGGCTTGTCAGAGGTTTTGTTGTTGGGGGTTTGTTGACTTAGATTTAATTCTAAGGTCATATTCTTTTTGAGGTTCTGTGATGGCGTTTTCCATGTTTTGATCATAATTTTCATTATCATCTCTTTTGTCATCATATGGTGTGTAAAGACCTTGTTTTTTATCATAATGAACTTCAAAGTCATCATCATCTACCTCGAGCAGGTTAATATCATCTTCCTCTGTTATTTGATCTGTTTCCTCAACCTCACTTACATAGTTTTGATGAAAGGAAGGAGTGATTTGTTGATCATCTTCCCTAGGTCTGTTTGGAGGTTGGTTCCTTTTAGAATTCTGATTCTGGTTTTGGTTTCTGTTTTGAGGAGCACTTTGGTTTTGACTTGCTTGTGCTCTCTTAATTATGCTCATCTCTTTCATCATCTCCTCCATCATTCTTTCCATCTTTGAATTGGAAGTGGAAGGTGTGGATTCCTCTCTGAAAGATACTCTCTTCTCAGCTTTCATCCTTGCTCTTTTTTCCATCAGGTTGACCTCTACAGAAAGAGCACCTCTTTTCATATCTTCAAGAGTTGCAAAGTCTCTCTCTCTTAGCTGATAGGTCATGTCAGAGTCAAATCCTTCAGGAAACTTGTTTAAAGCTGAGCCTTGAGGAGGTTTTAGTTCCGGGGAAAGTGCATTATACACACTATTGAATCTAGTGCAATAAGCTTGCACACTTTCCCCAAGGTTTCTACGGAGGTTATTGTAATCAGAAAGGACTTGGAGAGGATTCTTTTTAACTTCCCATTTGTTTAAGAATTTTTGATGGAAGCCTTGTAGATCATTGATACTATGGGGCGCTAAGATTTTAAGCCATTTTCTTACTTCTCCCCCCAGACTTTGAGAAAATAATCTAAGCTTGATAGAATCATCATCAAATTCATTTCTGTCACAATATTCATCCATCTTATCCACATGCTGTGATGCAGTTGTAGTATTGTTAGCATCATATAATGGAATTTTGGACTGATAGTCCTGTGGAAGGTTGACTAATGGTGCAGTAAGGACTAGGGGAGCATACCATGCAGCCATGGCAGGAGGTGGGGGTGGATTTACAAGGGGTGGATTAACAAAAGGGAGAGTGGGTTGGAGTGGAGTGATTTGGATAGTGAATGTTGGATGAAGGGATGTGGATGGAACAACAGTAGATTTCTAAGTTGATCGTGGATGAGAGACACCTAGGTTATGGAGGAAATGTAAATTAGGAGGTGTTGTTTCTATACTACCAAGATGTTCACTAGTTTCAGGAGAAGAAAGTGAAGACTCGGAACCTAGCTGGATTATATCATCGAATGACCTAGTTCTAAATGGATTTACTAAGTCAGCTTGTGATTGCTATAGAGCTGAAAGATTTTCAGGAACTGATTTAGCTCTCAAGGATGGTCTGAAAACAGTTGATAATTTAATCTTAGGAGACTTCCTAAGGATATATTTTGGGTTATCAACTACTTTAGGTGGATCAGGGTCAGGATAGGCTCTAGTGTGAATCTTTCTAGGAGCCACTATGCTGTGTTTTCAGACCCAAATAAACAAGACAAGTTCAACCAGATATGACAGTATTTGAATTGTTAACTAATCCGTTTACCTATATTTCAATCCCACAGTCCTCTAACTAATTTTGAATGATATTATGAGGATCAGGGTTCTTCCTAGCGGAGTATTAAGGTCTGTTCAGGATTGTGGAGTCGCCAAGTGGAAGTTTTAGCTCTTTTCAGAGGTAAAAGGTTTTATGGTCCACCACCATGCTTGTGAAATATCCCTTTTCAAGGATATCCCGAAACACAACAAACTCTAACCAGAGATTGACTGGGAAGGAATTTACAAGATATTTCACCTCTGAAAGAGGATGAGATCCGGAAGCTACCTGGCCCTTTCCAGACTCTGTCTAAGAGTATGGGGTAAAACACAACAAAAGGTACATGACAATGTAGGAGTAAGTGTTTTACTACCAATCTGAAATATTTTTGGTTTTTTTCTGAGTTATTTTTTAGCTGTGTGGTTTCTAAGAATATGCTAACTCTGTTTCAAAACTTAGCTACAGTTATGAGACAAAGACAGTCTACTCTTATGGCTAAGCCAGCTGATTTTTCAAGGTTTTGATAAAATCTTGAGAAGAACCTAGGGTTTTACCCAGTTTTTCACTGATTCAAAACAAGTTTCATCATGATTACCATTTGTTGGTAGTGCTTGAAAAGGCTGCTTTTTACTCACAAGTTTTATAGAGATGAAAAATGATTCTGGGTTCAGGTCCCCAGCGGAGTCGCCAGAGATGTTGGGGATCTATAATTTATTAGCAAGATTGGCAGAGTCCAATTACATAAACAACACATTTCAACCAACTTTGGGATTCTAGGATCTAGCCCTCCTGAATCCGGAGAGGGATCTCTCCAATATGTACAAAGATGGATTTGTCTTTGAAGTTTGGGGTTATGATATTAGGCTAGTTATGAAGGCCAAAGGTTTGTTTGTTTTTTGGATGGTTGAGCATGATTACTATTCAAGGTGAAAGGTTCTAAGTGCAAAAAGTTACAAAGGTGAGAAGTTGCAGGCAATCAGAGTAAGCTTCGACCAAAAAGATAGATAATTGCAGGTTTTAGTCCATTGGGCTATGGAGTCATAATAGGGTTTAATTGGAACAACAAGAGGCAAGAGTGGTCCATGGGGCAAGTCATCTATGTCTAAGGATCTCTTTGAAGATTTGATTCATGGAATGGAATGATACAATAAGAAGGAGAAATAAACAGACGCAGAAACAAGAGCATCCCAGGATCTGATAAGTACTTTTAAACTAGTCAGCCTTTGAAATGGACTGAAGAAAAACATAAAAGTAAACTAGGATCTGGTAAGTACTTTGAAACTAGCAAACCTTTGATACACTTTTAATAGAAAAACATCTCAAAACGGAGGGAAATTTGAAGGCAACTTTTGAAGTAGAAACTAGCGGGCCGGGCTCACCACAAATCCTCTCCTAGCTCTGCTTTACTTGGTTACTTTTAAGACAAATACAAAGATAACAACAGAATGGCTTAAGATCTGGTAATTACTTTGAAAGTAGCCAACTTTTAACACATTCCAAGGGAAAAAATCAGATAGTCTGTGGGATCATACTAGGACCAGGGCTCACCATATCTTCCTCAGTTCATCTTCACGAAACGTATACTGAAAATAACATCTAAGAATAAAATTCAGCTAAGACAATAATACGAGGGAATGCCAGCATTCCTATGCTTAAACTGAATTAATTCATTCCTAAATAACACAGATATAAGAAAACATTCAGATACATATTTTCAATCAGAGAAGGCTACTGATATATAGCAGGTCCTAACCCTATGCATGCTGTTCTTTATAAGAGAAAATGAAACACAGTGGAAACAGAAACAAAATAACAAGTTACAATGAGAAAAACATCACCGTCAACATAGACCAGGATCCCATAAATCAGCTTGTATCAATGCTCCAAACTAGTTACAACTTTAAGTCCAGTGCTTTAGGTTAGAAACCATCTACACATCTCAGCCTAACCTATCTATCACCAGCAGAGCTCCAAGATCCAGTGAATACTATGTACAATCAGAATTTTTAAGCTCAAGTGTATATCAAATATCTACAACCAACCCCTCACTCATCTTCTGAGGAAGTATATATAGAAGAATGAGGAGGTGAGATCTGATAAAAGATCTCAATTACAATTAATACAGATTTAATGGTCTCTGGCCTTTGAGGGGCTCAATGAAGAAATTTACATGGCGATACTCTGTATTAAATGTTTTTACATAAAGATTAAGCTCAGTGAGAGATTTTGTTGACCTTTGAGGCTCTGTGTGACGCTAGGTTACTCTGCAGATATCTTTTGCATTAAGTTTCATTGCAGAAGTAACTTTTCTGGTTGTGCTGAGGCGAAATATGATCTTCTTCAATAACTTTGGCCTCTATTTGAAAGGTTTGAGGCAATAGGTGGCTCTGTGGTAGCTGGGAGAAATTGATTAACCTCATATGTGGCGGTGGAGGTTTCCTGTCTGATAATCCTTTGTGCTTTCTTCTTTAACTGTGTTTTAAATCGGGGGTTAAGGTTTTGATAACAGTCTTAGCCATAATCCCAGTAAAACTGTCTTTATTCCTCTGTTCTGGTTAATTATGGTCTTCATCTCTGATACTCTTTTTCTATGCCCAATTTTCTGTGTTCTTTGCTGCGATGCAGGGCTGCGTAGGGTTCATAAGGCATATATGCCTGAGAAAACACTGAAGAAACGTGCATTTCCACCCTGTGGATGATTTCCTTTGACGAATCGAAGACGGGAGGGTCGTCACCCTCTGCCTCTGAATATTCTTTGAAAATTGCGAGAAAATGATAAAAACCATGCAAAATACGAAAAATTATTAAAAAATCCTTCTTGTATAGGTTGACTGCATCAAAGAGCGCACGAGGAGATTGGAGCCGTTGGATGGCATCATCCAATGGTCAGGATTGATCGGGAGCAATCATGGGATGGGTGAAAGAAGGATTAAATCCGAGCCGTCGATCGTGCAGAGATCGACGGTCGAGATTGAATGAGGCAGTCAGAGGAGAAGGATGAATCTGAGACGTCGATCGCGTAGAGATCGACGGTCGGGATGGGCAATGGAAAGTCGAATGGAGAGATCGGGCGATGAATTATGGGCCGTCGATCTGTAGATCAGATCGACGGTGGAGATTGATTTTCCGCTGTACGATGGCCCGGCTATCATGCGCATACCTTCGCTATCCATCGAGCAACTTTGGCGAGCGATCATCGTTGGATCAGTGCGCCCAGATCAAACGGTCCACAATGATATCACTGGGCGTCCCGGTCCGAACATTAACGCGCGATGGACGATAGATGGACGGTGGTTTTACAAATAGTACAAGGGACGCGTGTCAAGCGATGTATGGAATCGCTGGTCATCGGGAAAAAACCACCCTCCGCCGAAGAGTGGTGCGATAGAAACCACGCGGTTTTGGGAAAACGGCGCACGGCTGGGGGGTCCACAGGGAGGTGCGCTCCACACCGTCGGATCTTAAGGATTGAATCGACGGTTGAGATTGCTCCACAATTTTCACGGGTGAAAAAATGAAATAAAATGAATTTCGACGGTTTAAATAAATATCAAAGGTTTTTTAATGGTTTGCAAAGAAATATTTATTTAAACCAAATAAGCGCCCGACTGGCTCAGCGCACGGTCAAGGCGCCAGGGTGTATGGGCGGAGAGGCTAGGGACTTAGGCCGAGGGGGCTTAAGCCCAATATATATAACAAAAATAGGTTTTAATGGTTTTTCTCATGATTTTCAAAGGTTTGAGGGTTTCGATAAGGCTAAGAGTGAGTCTTAAACCTGATAAGGGGATTTTGATGAGGGGAAAAGGAAGAAATGTGAAAGTGAGGGATTTTTGTGGGAAATATGGGGATAGAAAGATGAGGTTAGTTTGGGAAGAAAGGAAAAGAGAAAATGGTGTTTGCAGCAATATTTTGGCTTTGGAAATCAGCAGGATTTCAGAGTCTTTTGGGATGACAACAAAAGTATAGGATCTGGACATAGGCAGGAGGCCTTTAAGAGTCTTCAAGAGCCAACAATTTTGAGTAATGAAATTTGTTCCTTGAAGGCTCAAACAGTCTTAGCCACCTTTTTCTATAACAAATATTATAGGTGGCCAACATGCTCTATTCTGATGATTCTGCCTCCCATGTGTGGCCTTCTCTGTTGTACAACCTCATCTTCCTCAAACTAATCATCACTGTTGGAACAAGGTCTCCTAACAAGTTACGAAACTGGTCCATTTTGAATATTTTTGATTATATTTACCCTAGTGGAGGGGTTTTGGGGTGGGTAAAAGCCACGAATGCATTGTAATGGGTCAAAGGGTAAAATAGGGGTCTGAAAACCACGGGTTGTGGACCATAGGGAAGTCAAGGCTAGATTGTTATAAATAGAGATGCATTTTGTATTGTAAAGGATAAGAAATGATGAGCTATTGACGAGAATTGTGGTTTAAGCTATCTATTTGGGTTTTGGGGAACAGACTCTTGCGGGCTGTGTGCGTGGAGATCCTAGTCCAGCTTTGTGCGGACCCTGCTACTGTGTGCACAGGTTGGGAAGGGAATTGGAATTTTAAGGAAGAATTGATGAATGAATGAATGTGAAAGGTTGTTAGAGAACTAAATCTGTGAGTACTTTTATGTGAATTACTGATAATTTTTGTATTGTGCGTTTTCTGTCCTTAAAGCTGCGAAAGATCTATATACTGCGTTTTTGGATCTAGATATGTTATGTTTTGTTTATGTATTTCTGTGTTGATGCTATAACAATCATATAAATATAGATCTAGTGCAGGTGGATGCGAATAGATATTAATTAACTCTGTGTAGAATAAGATAATCGGGGATTACAAGACCTAGCACTGCTCTGCTTGCTTTACCCATCCTTTCTCAGGGTGTGGAAATCTGGTTCCAGCACCCACCCATACTACTTCGGGTGAGAATTTGACCTGCGAAAGTAGGTCACTGCCGAAAGGGCCAGTAGTATAGGGGTCTGTTGGCAAACCTTGCTTACCGAACCTCAGTCAGGACCCCTCGAATCAACAAATGGTTCCGTTGCTAGGATCGGAAGAAGTCTGAGAGAGGAATCAAGTAATGACAAGAGAATAATGGAAACCTAAAAGAAAAGAGATCAAATACTGGTTCGAAAGACAGATCTAGGAGTTCACAGTAAAAGAAAAGCACAGTGAAAAATTAACGGTGGAAAGGTGGAAAAATAGGTACATTCTTACTAAAAGCTATGAAATATTCTTTGTAACCTTTGCAATTGAACTCCAGGAGTGGCTGGCTAGACTTTTGGAATTCCAGAAGTGTTGGAAAGAAGAGCGAGTCACTCAGTGGACCCCAGAGCTGCTTGAGCAGCTAGAAAAAACTGATAATACTATCACACGCACGGTGGATCACTGGGTGGATAGTGTGCTGGGAGGATTTGTGACAGAATTTGCCATTGATCAGTTTTTGTCATACTCTGAGGCCAAATGGTGATTATTCAAAGGGTTCCGGGGCAAATTTCTGAGGAATTTACCGCTATTGATCAAGAAATTACTATGCGAAAAAAGCATCATGTGTAGTCATACTGACTGAATGACCTCATATCTATATGGGAGCGCGACATGCAGTGGTAAATACTATCGGACCAACCTTGATGTAGGGAGATCCACTTACAATCTGTTGTAGGAACCAGCTGCGCAAGATTCCCTAGCTACGTCACCACCGAGGCCGTGCAAAGGTAAGAATTCGCCTATACCACCACCCTCCCTAGAGAGTGATATGGTTGCGCATTTGAAACTACCTACCTTCAAGGGGGTAGGAGATGAGGATATGGACCAATTTTGGTTTGTTGCAGACTCTGTATGGACTGCGTAGAATGTGGCGAGTGATACGGTAAAAAGGGCGTAGCTGTCGTTGGCCTCCGAGGATAGGGCCTTGGACTGATATATGCAGTATATTGCCCAGAATGAGAGCTTATCCATTCAAGCTATCAAGGATGATTTGAAGCACTAGTTTAGGAAGCCGAAATATTATTCCCAGTTGGTAGCAGAAGTCATGTACTTCAAACAAGGTGCATCTGAGTCAATATGGGAGGCTGATCAGTGACTGAAGAAAGCAATCAGGGAAGGAGGATTCGAATATGATGATAGGCAGCATACTGAATGGTTCATCGCTATGTTGTTACCTCATCTACGCACTCCAATGATTCATCAGACCTTTGAGTCGTAGGAGAAGGCTATGGAAGTCACTATGAAACTAGAGGTTGCCCCCCGAGAGGATACGTCAACAGGGGTACAAAAAATCCAGGAAAAACTTGGGGTTATGCATATAGAGATACAAAACCTACGAAAAGAGTGAGGAAAGGATGGTTTTGCAGATCTCTGGTGCATATGATACTGGGCGTCTAGCCATACGAAGGATGAGTGCCCTCTATTGAAGGAATACATGCAAGCAGGAGGACCTAGTCTGGTACGCCCAATGGTAAGTAGGGAACCCGTCCTACTATGATCAGGTTCAAGTGGACCTGCACTATGGTGTGATGATTGTCGGGTAGCAGGAATACATGATACGAACCATTGCCCTCGGCTAGGTGCGTATGTCCCAAAACTAAAGAAACAATGGTGCTGATTCTGCCAATCAGTGGGACATGATGAGTAGAACTGTCGTACTTATGACTTGATGATGGATCGTGGGAACTTATATAGGGTAAAATCGGACCCTGTGTCACTAAGACTTTCTGCTCACTTTGGAGGATCACCGACCTGAGGCAGAGGAGGTTGGGGAGGAAGCCCAGGACGAGGACGTGGGCAGCTAGTCTATTATAATTGTGGGGAAATAGGGCACTTTGCTAGAGAATGCCCAATTACCACCAGGCCATCATACAAATATTGTAGGTAGGTGGACCATGAGGTATAGGACTGCCCAATTTTAATAGCCAAGATGCAGGAAAAGCAACCCACCCCTACGCAAAACATACAAAGAGTTAAATCTGAGCTAAGAAAGGCAGATCCCTGTGTAAAAGTTATGACACGTAGCAGGCTGGTCACCCAAGGAGAAAAAGAGGAGCTTGCCTCCCGGGAAGAAGTGCCTTTCAAATAATAAACACCATTGACAGTCCCCACGCAGCCGCCAATGCAACCTTAGATAGAGGAAGGGGTTTAGCCCTTTTTAAAGGCATGTCTGAAGTTGTTGCGAAATCTGCAGGCTGTAGGTAATATGAAAGCACTACTGAATACCTATGCAGTTTGGACCAATATGATCCCTAAAAATAAGGATTTAAACATATTATACAACTATAATAAGTGCACCGAAAGAGAGATGCGATTGACTGCGCATATTGGTGACTACAAGATGGATTAGGTTATCTTAGATCTGGGGTCAGATGCGAATGTATTACCAAAGCAAACATGGAAACGAATGGGAGAACCTAAATTAGAATGGTCCACCATCCAGCTGCGAATGGGCAATAAAAAAAAATCATCCCTCTAGGGAGATTACCAAAAGTCATGGTTGAAATCGTAGGGGTAAGGGTCCTAGCTGACTTTGAAGTCATAGAAATTGTGGAAGATGCAGATCCCTACCATTTTCTCCTTGGACTGGACTAGGCAATTAACATCGGGGTGTCATCAACCTCAAGAAGCGCAGCATGGTGTTTGAAAGAGAAGGTACGCATTTCATAGTACCACTAGATCCCGCAGAAGGTGCGCGGTATACAGAGCCAGCCTATGAGGAGGAGGAATTAGATCACATTTATAAATTAACTGCACAGGATGAAGATCGGGTTAACCCACAGATGAAGGAATGCTCTACTGGGAAAATGATAGTGAATGTATTTCTGACTTTGATGAGGAGCTGGAAAATTGGCAAGGCCGATTGCATGAAGTTTCGGCGCTCCATTGTCTTCAAACCATCAGGAATTTTCGGCGCATCTCTACCATGGAAAGGAACATGCCCTGCCAGAAGGACGCAGATGATATTCGGAAGATGGTTGAACCTAAGATTTCCATGGAACACAGGCTAGGGGCACTATCACTAACACTGTGCGGAGCACCTACACAAGGACCGATATTCTTCATTCAGGAGAAGTATTGGAGAAGGGTGATCCTATGCATAGGGACCCCAGTTTCCAGATGGACTTTGAGGTCAGTCGGCCTACGCGAACGCTTGCTGACATACACCACTCAAGGGTGCGATCAAGCCTTGCACAGACAGGCTTGCTGGGGTACCGCTGACCTAGGCGTGCATCGGGTTCCGAACTTGCTCGGACCCACGTATAATTTGAAGAATTTGCAGATGCCTCAAGTAATAAATGGCCCGAAGACACATGACACAACCCTCTAGTGCAGGGATGTTCCAACCAAGGGCAAAGCACATGGCTTGAAAATACTGATGGCCAACTTGCAGACACACTTCATGTCGACCTTCATTCAGGATATGCGAACGACATACAAGCCTCATCCATGGTTTGACATTTCATGGAATTGTTAGCACATCCTGATTTAATAAAAAAGGGATCTCACAAGTATGCACAATCAGCGGCAGATCATCAATGCAACCATTTATGGTAATATTGATCTACCTGATCGATGGTCAGTCTCATGAATGGGCCACTCCACCATTAAATAGCTCCGGACGGTGTGCAGATGGCTGGATAATTACATACCAGGCTATTTATTCACCCTACAGCATGCCCCTGCTATTTGCGTACTGGTTTTTTGTGCTTAGTAACGTTCTCTAGGTTTCTCTCTTTCATGTTACTAGGATGGACCCAACCAGAGACCCTGGGAATGCTGAGTGTAGTCACAGGGGTGAGCATTGGCTCCCAGCAGAAAGGATTGTCCGCGAGCCACGAACAGAAGGAATGCTGTGATACAAGGACATGTTGCGGCTTCTCCGCAACTCCAGAACACTGCCCAGCCAAAGAAATGTGTGTTCCCTCCCTCGAATTTCCCTCATCAATGCTCCTGATCCTACTACGGGGGACATCCAAATTGATTTAGCACAGCTATCTCACATACAGCTACAAGGACTGCACACCAGAGTGTTGTGTGAAGTTCACCACTATGACCGAGCCAGGAAACAACAGTATGACATACCTCAGGAAGTACGGGACTAGCAGATTACAGTGGTCATAGAGGAAATGCAGATTATTCAAGAGAAACTAATGCAGGGTGCACAACTAGTCGAAACAACTACCCAACTATGGATGGCCATCCAACACCATTCCACGCTTCAGCATATCCAGATGGAATTACAGCAGGTGGAAGCTTCTATGGACCAAGTCAGAGCCTCCTCACCCTCCACTGTTTTTGTGAAGCGTCTAGCCATCTTGGAGGGGATTTAGAACCTTTGTCAAAACAAGCATGTCATTCGAAAATGGTTGAAACCATGGGCCGACACCGCACTTCAGCTCGCCGAAGATGCTCAGTCTGCCATTGCATGCCTCCATTGGCTGTTGGAACGTGTCACCGCGGCTCTAGATGGACCTACCTCCTTGACACTGGCCAACATTGCGCAATAAGTTGTGGCCCAGAGTAAGGAAGTGCTCCCACTACTCCTCTGCACTCTGGCTACCTTGCGCGCACAAATCGAAGCCGCACCACTGTAGTGACTCAGGACGAGTCATAAGATTGTGTTGAGGGACTGTTGGAACGTGGTCTCCTAACAAGCTATGAAACTAGTCCATTTTGAATATTTTTTATTATATTTAGCCTAGAGGAGGGGTTTTGGGGTGGTTCAAAGCCTCGAATGCATTGTAATGGGTCAAAGGGTAAACAAGGGGTCTGAAAACCATGGGTTGCGGACCATAGGAAATTCGAGGCTATATTGTTATAAATAGAGATGCATTTTGTATTATAAAGGATAAGAAATGATGAGCTATTGATGCGAATTGTGGTTTAAGCTATCTTTTTGGGTTTTGGGGAACGAACTCCTGCTGGCTGTGTGCGTGGAGATCCTAGTCCAGCAGTGTGCGGACCCTGCTGCTGTGTGTGCAGGTTGGGAAGGGAATTGGAATTGCAAGGAAGAATTGATGAATGAATGAATGTGAAATGTTGTTAGAGAACTGAATCTGTGAGTACTTTTATGTGAATTACTGATAATTGTTGTATTGTGCGTTTTCAGTCCTTAAAGCTGCGAAAGATCTGTATATTGTGTTCTTGGATCTAGATCTTTTATGTTCTGTTTATGTACTGCTATGTTGATGTTATAACAAGCATACAACTATAGATATAGTGCACGTGGATGCGAATAGAGACTTAATTGACTCTTTGTAGAATAAGGTAATCGGGGATTATAAGACCTAGCACTGCTTCGCTTGCTTTACCCATTGTAGAAAACTGGTTCCATCACCCACCCATACTACTTCGGGTGAGACTTTGACCTGCGAAATCAAGTCACTGTCGAAAGGGCCAGTAATATAGGGGTTTGCTAGAAAGCCTTGCTTACCGAACCTGGGTCAGGACCTCTCGAGCCAACAATCACTATGTTCCTCCTCCATGTAATATTTGTCTTCTCTCTCCATGCTTGTTCCTTTGGAAATTTGTAAAACCTAGGGAAAAGGAAATAAAAGGGAGAGTGAGTGAGGGAGAGAAGGGAATGGGAGCAGGGAAAGAAATGATGAAATGAGGGCTTTAGGGGATAGGGATAGAGTCACAAAAATTAAGTGAGATGGGGAAAATGGTTAAGAAACTTTGTGAGGTGATGGGAAGTGAAAATATGAAGAGGGATGAAAATGAAAATTTAATTACAGGTCAAGGGTATGGGGAAATCTAGGCAAAATAGTGAAAATCCTAGAAATTGGGGTTTTAATGGAAAAGAGTAAAGGGGCTTAGGGATGGGTAGTTTTAGTGTTTTTTTGGAATATTGGGTGAAGTAGTAGGTGTTAGTATGAATATTGATTCGAAGTGTTTTTAAAAAAACACTTTAGCTGCGCATAACAAAAAACCTTAACAACAGAAATGACTGCTAATATCTTCAGATCTGCAGTTAGATGATCAAGGAAAATGCTGCAAAAATCTAGATCTATGCATTAGAAGACATTAAACAGTAGAAAAAATAAAATTTACTCCATAGATCCAATAGACAAGACAAGAATATATCCAATGAAATTTTTATTAATGGAACCTTGGAGGAAAACACAGGAGGGTGTTCCCTGTTCTCCTCAATGGGATGGGTTCTTGTAAGTCCTCAGCACTTCAGATTTAGAATTCCTCTCTCTTGATGGTGTAGAAAACCCAGACAAAAATGGAAAAAAATGGCTATGATGGTGGATCAATAGCCAGACCAAGAGTTGAGATCCAGAGTGATCTTTAGGCAACAAAAGGTGAAAAATGAATGGGGAAACCCTTCTATTTATAACAAAATATTGAGTCAGTATAGATATTGGTGTATAATTAAAGTATTATTAACCAAATCAAGATCCAAATTTTATGGAATATTTTATTATATTTGTTGGAGGGAAAAGGAATTTGACTTGAGTCAAATCCCCTTATTTGTAAATAATAAATAAATAAATGATTTATTTATCATTTTAAGGATGTGATTAAGTAATAGTAAATAAATAAATGATTTATTTATCATTTTAAGGATATGGTTGAGTAATAATCAAATAAATAATGATTTATTTAATTATTTAAGAGAGATGTAGTCATATTTACCAAAGAATATTATTTAAATAATGTTTAAATAGTTATTCTTAGAAAATAATAAGATAAATAATGATTTCTCTAATTCATTTCCTTTTTTGGGTTAAATATAACCAAGAATATTAATTAAATTGTTGTTTAACTAATTATTCCTTGAGGAAAAATCAAATAAATATGGATTTATTTAATGTTTCCCCATGGGGTTTCCTGTTTAGACCATAAACAACTTAATAAAGGTGTTTTACTAAGTTTATTTTCATAGTGAATGCGATTTTACTTGGGGTAAAATTGGTCTTACTTGGTGTACTTGGGTCCATCTAATAACAATGGATTAGATGACCAAAAAATGGTGTAACATATTGCCCCCCAGTGTGTAAGCTTTAGGAGCTAATCGTATGACCAAAGTATGTTGTAATAACTCAATCATTAGGCAACCATGGGGAAGTCAAAGAGAGAGGATTGTAAGGTAGACCAAAGTGCTGAAAGAACTAGACCCTGAGGAGGTGACTTGCAGGTGTGACAAGTCTTTTTGATAAGTGAGTACCTACTATAGGTGACGGGGGAGGCATACCTATGCCTACCCAGGAAATAGTACAAACAATAAGGCATCCAGAAAACCACGAGACGACATAATGCTGGCATAAACATGAGCCAGATAAACAACATGATAATGAATCCCACATACATATTGTGCCTATGATAATAGCCAGGACTTGTACAATAATATATGAGTACATTCGATATAAATACAACCCAGATGCCCCTGAAAATAGGAAAAGGCTCTGAAAATCTAGTTGATACATGCAAAAAAAAAGGCGATGCAAGCGGCTGAGGCCGACATCATCAAATGTATGGAGCTGCATCAAAGGTTGTAATGAAGAGGTCATCCGAGTGTGTGGGGGGCTACCTGTAGGGCCACCCCCTCATGAGGGCTAAGACATCTAGTACACACCCAGGAATCACCAATGTCAGCTGCTACATCACTGGGCCATCGAGTATATAGATATTGATCATGCTGAAAGGAGCTGGAGCCGAGAAAAAATCAAGTCAAAGGGAAATAAGGAGTTCCTTTGCCTGATCCGAGGCACCAAACAAAGAGTGGAAGCTGGAACCAAGGTACACCGCCCTCTAGACCTGTCTTCTGGAATGAATGAGCTGATGTCGACAGAAGGAGGTCCGCCATAGGTGATTCAATAAGGGATCCTCAATTAAGGCACGAGAGAAAATAATAGAGTTACTGAAAGACTGACATCAATGGTGATGATGAAATGGGGGGGAATGAGTAGCGAACGGACGACTTCCCTTGTTATAGCATAAATGGCATGGATGACCGAGCAGCGACTGAAAAAATATCATGAGGGATAGGGGACAATGGGATTAAAGGCCATAGCTTGTGACACGAGAGAGGGATCAAGCAATGAAGGATGGAAGACTATAGCGGGATGCAAAGGGACTCGGGATAAACTCCATGAAAGCAATGATGACTCAACTCAGATGCTCTAAACAAGGGTGACGCGATGGTGCTGCCACACAGGAAAAGGGTCCAATGGGGACTATAAGAGCATGAGCACAATATGGTAACTCATGAGGAAAGTCGAGACGAGCATGGAAAAGTATGGAGGCAACATGGTGCCCCTGGTACGAGTGTTGCAAGTGAAGAAATTCGATTTTGAGGAAGGGTGAAGTGGCGCTTCTTGGAAAAAAATGTGTCCTGGTGAAGTATCAAATCACAAAAAGCTATTAGATACCCATTTGAGGGCTTTCCAATGGTACATATGGTTCATCAAACTGAGCTATGGTTTGGCCGCAGCAGGAGAAAGAAAAATTAGGGGTTTTCTTTTAATAAGGCGTTTTCCTGCCCAATTCACTCATTCACAGGTGGAGCTATGGTGAATGTAGTGAGGAGAGAAGGCCCTAAATCTTGTGGTGATTGTAGCAGACAAACCGCCTGTTGGAATTGAGAGCAATCAGTTGAAGGTAAGAGGCATATTCCTACTCTTTCATTTCAGTGGATTGAAAGTTCAGTTTAGGTACCCAGAGCTCATGAACAGGCCAGGTCACACTTTTTGGGGTTTGCTTTGCGACTTGGGTAGCAGGTCTTGGGCAGAAAACTGCGACTTGTCCCAGGAAATGACCTGAATAGTGCAACCTGTCAGAGAAAGGAGTTTTCAGTGCTGTTTTTGGCTGAGATCTGGGATTTTTATGGTTCAGGGGCATATATGCCCCCAAGCATGTTGTGGGCATGCCAAGATGTATTTATAGAAAGGGAAATCTAAACACATTTTAATGAAGTGGTGAGCCATTTATTTTCGGTATGATTATGCAGTTTGAGAAAGGAAATAGACGATTTCCAATCTCTTTTGGTATTGCATATATGAATCAAATGGGCTTTAAGTTTCCGGGTTGGCATACATGGTGTTACTATCCCAAAGAGAGAATTTTGAGATAATGAACTGATGTTCTCCTAGAAAACCCATAGGTTGGTCAACCACCATGTATATGAGACTAGGTTGCTGATGTAATATGAAGGAATGATGAGGGGTATCATCCCTAGAGTGATCTGAAGTGATATGGGACTCTAGAGATTCTTCTAAACGTGGAAGAATAATGGGACGAGAGTCGACACGACTAGATTATCTAGGAGAGTTGTGGAGAATTTCTTCTCCTGGTCTCTCAAATATGGGTGCCCCCTTACCCAATTATTGGGTGTCAATGTAATGGCCACAAGGTGCATGTGGTTCGAATGCATGAGTTCAATGTAAGGGGGGAAAGATAAAGCAGGGGTGGTGACTGCTTCCACAATGTTTTCATCATAATAGAGGATGGGGTGACTGGTGAAAGAAATACCATATGACGTGGTGAAGCTACCTAACTCGTCATCATGAGAAGAGAGGTTCACATGCGTATCATCACAAGTGGTGATAGAAAAATAATCAGATAAATAATCTACTAATGTTGAGCCCAGGTGATCGCTGAAGGGAAATATCCAAGGGGACTTCTACCGAGGGTCTCATAGATGATGATAGGTAGAAAATGGTGAGTGAAGGCTCTGTCATCTAGACATCAAGAGGGGGAATTTCAATGGGAGCATTCATGTCCTCTGGTTTTTCTGAAGCAAAACATGTAAATAAGGGAGCGGTGGACTCATTGCGCTTGACCTCGAATCGGTGAACTGCTTCCAAAGTGGAGCGGTACTCTTCAAGGCGGGGACAGAGGTGAGTATAGTGGCCATGGAAATCACACAAAGTGCAAGGGTGATTTGTGCGCAAAGACTTGAGTTTCGGGACGAAATCTGGTATAGTGACATATAACTCTGGGATATCAGATTCCAGAAACATCTCATTGACCATGGACTTAAGGTGAGGCAACTACAGAAAAGTATGGGTGGTGTGGCTAGCGACACCACACAAAGCACACTGGATGGTACGCTTTATATGCTAAAAAGGGGTAGGGTTTGTTGGGTCAGCCTTGTCCATTGATACCCCCTTGCGAGCTTTTCCCTTCTTACACGAAACGGTCGCAATGGGAGGCGGTTCTTGTTGAGGTGAATGAGGCAATATTGCAGGGGGATAATTCATAGGGACCAGTTGGACCGGGGTCAAAGCAAGATAATTTTTGGGTTGACCAGATGGGGTAGCGGCTGGAGGATTGAGGTACTAGATGGGAATCCCAAGGGTTAGGTTAGGAAGAGAGAGGGTGGCCATAACATGTACTATGTACACTCCTGGTGGGGGAGCTAGTAATGGTATCTGACCAGAGGGGTAATGACCAGGCAGGAAATCTCCAAGATGGTTAAGGCCTGGAGGAATTGTTTCAGGATGGTATAGGGGGTCATGAGTACCAGTTGAAGGTGAAGGGCCAGGAGAAGAAGGTTCAGAAGGCTGATAAGAGGACATCATGAGAATATGGTAATCAGGGGAACCAGATGGAAGAGGTTGAGTGGCCACCTGACCTTCAGGTGGTTGGGTAGCCACAAATCCCTTCTATGCATCCACCTACGCCTGAGGGGGTGGTGATTGCTGTTGCGGGGGTTGAGAAGGTGAGGGAGGCAGAGGTGCTGATGCTAGAGGAGTGGGAGCGCCAAGTTTTGGATATAGATAATAAGGGGGTTGGGTAATAGTGTGGTAAACATGAGGTTGGGCAAAAAGAGGAGGCATGCCATATCCTGGATACGTGCTACTAGGAGGGGGGAAAGTGCGGGAGGTGCCCCCCCCCCCCCCCCCCCCCCCCCCAAAGGAAAACCATAGCCCATGGGAGGTTAAGTGTATGGATGAGAGAGAGCTACAAAGATACCGTCGGCGGCATGAGGTGCCCTCGGTGCATTGGCACCACCGAGTCTGGGGAGATCAGGTAGAACAGTATAAAAATAACCCGTCTGAGCGTAGATCAGGTCATATTTTAATGCCATTTGGAGGGTGGATTCTTCGATTTGAGGAAAATGTGATGCAACATATTTCCCGATAGGAGGCAAGAGAGATCTAAGGAACTAGTCCATGTAGACATGGTCTTCGAAGGTATCGTATTGACATAGGCTCTTTCTTCTCTGCCATTCCCAGACATGATCAAATAGGCGGGTCACAGATGATTGACAAAAAGAAGTGAAAAGTTTGATACTAGTGTCATAATGAAAGGGAAGTTGGACATAAGATAAAAAAGCCCGGGAAAGATTCGCAAAGGTGGTATGAGAGGAAGTGGCCTGATCAACATACCACTTAGAAGCTTCACCTTTAAGCATTCGTTGGAACAACCGAAGATGGACAGAGTCATCGGTAATGGATTTAGATGAACAACGCATGTGGAGAGATCGAATATGATTTGAAGGATATTCTCCAGCAAGGCCTTCAAACTTTGGGATGTCGGAAGGGAGCTTTGTCAACATAGTAGGCCAACTAGCTTCATGGTGTATAGGGTTGTTTATCAACCGGTCCAAGTCGGGGAGGCTGAGGACTACCATGAAGGGGAGCAAGGGCGCAGCCAGGGTAGCATCCATAGTAGTCCCACTAGTGGTATTCCCAGACTGAGGGTCGGGGTTGCCACCAGCATAAGGTCCTGCACCAGACATGGTGAAGGTGTCAGGGGGAGAACTGAAGGTGGAAGGAGAAGGAGAACCCAAAGGACCAAAAGAAGAGTCAGTGCACGGACTCGGTGGAAGACTAACTCGAATCCTATGCGGAGGAGTAAGTCTTCCTACCAGAAACTGAGGATGAAGGCCAAGAAGTCTCTGGGATAAACGCCTTAGTGGCACAATGGTGATGACACAAACATGACACAAAGGAAAAAGAGACCGAAAAGGGAAGGGAGGTGCAGGATCAACTGATTACAATGTTGAAACAAGGGCAGAAAGGTGCAAGATCAATTGATTTCAATGTTTTAGAGTATGTGCTTGGCAGTGTTAACTAAGCCCTTTTTCGCTTAGGGTGTGTGTGTAAAAGTGTGTAAATTTTAATTTTTAAACCCAGACGTTTGTAGAGAAAAAAAAAAGTGTGATGTGTGGCTGTAAATAAACCTGCAAATGACAGTATATAGGCGTGCAAAAATAGAAAATAAACAGCTAATAATGCAATAATCTAAACCCAAGGAGGTGGGCTTCTCAACAACTAGTCTATAGGTGAGTAAAAAAATAATCAAAACACACTAAAAAATAAAATAAAAAAATAATAGATCTAAGGTCAAGAGGGACAGGGATGTAAAAGACAAAATCTACAGGAAAGTGGTGTAGAAAACAACAACAAATCAGAGGAAAAATTGTTGTAAAAACGATGGTGAAAGGCCATCTCCTAAAGAGAAACATAGTGAACCCTAGAGGAAAACCCAAAAAAAGCTAGATGAGGTGATTTGGATGGATAAGAAGCCGATCTGAAGCAGATCTGAGGGTGAGGTATTAGATCTGAAAAAATGGCTGAAGTCTCTGAAATTTCACACAACCTGCAACAACGAAAAATATTCCACAAAAAGTGGAGGGTACTGAAGCCCTAGGGGGCTAGGTTACCACTTATTTGAGTGAAACAGAACAAGTACAGGTCCAAAACGGGTGGAGACGGAGGTCAGAAAACCTTGAATAGAGGCTCAGACAAACCCATAAAACTTTCAGAAAAATCCCTGCGAAAAGTCCAAGTCATAGTTTTTGACCTGTTTTGAGCACAGGTCGAAATTTTTTGGCTGTAAAGTGTGCCCTGAAGGTCCAGGTCGTAGGTTTTGGGCCAAAAAGTGTGACCTGCACTTTTGGCACTCTCAGCGGCAGGTTTCAAAAAAAGTTGTCGTCTCAACTGCGACTGATGTCTATCACCTACACAATAGGTCTGAAAACACACGGAAGTCAAAATTTTTATTGTTTTAGGGTTTTATAGATTAAAAACAACATCAAGAAGAGAAAAAAAAGGGATGGAAGAGAAATCCTAGGGTTTGAAGCAACAGGATATGCAAGGATCAGAAAAATGATAGCGGTCGTAATCGTAAACCCGTGTGGAGTCGACAGTTGTTAGTATGAATCTTGATTCGAAGCGTACGAAAAAAGACCACTTTAGCTGTGCATAAAAAAACAACCCTAACAACAAAAATGGCTACTAATATCTTCAAATATGAAGTTAGATGATCAAGAAAAATGCTGCAAAAATCTAGATCTATGCATTAGAAGACATTAAACAGTAGAAAAAATAAAATTTACTCCATAGATCCAATATACAAGACAAGAATATATCCAATGAAATTTTTATTAATGGCACCTAGGAGGAAAACACAAGAGGGTGTTCCCTGTTCTCCTCAATGGGATGGGTTCTTGTAAGTCCTCAGCATTTCAGATTTAGAATTCCTCTCTCTTGATGATGTATAAAACCCAGACAAAAATGGAAAAAAATGGCTATGATGGTGGATCAATAGCCAGACAGAGAGTTGAGATCCAGAGTGATCTTTAGGCAACAAAAGGTGACAAATGAATGGGAAAACCCTTCTATTTATAATAAAATATTGAGTTAGTATAGATATTGGTGTATAGTTAAAATATTATTAACCAAATCAAGATCCAACTTTTATGGAATATTTTATTATATTTGTTGGAGGGAAAAGGAATTTGACTTGAGTCAAATCCCCTTATTGTAAATAATAAATAAATAAATGATTTATTTATCATTTTTAGGATATGTTTGAGTAATAATCAAATAAATAATGATTTATTTAATTATTTAAGGGAGATGTAGTCATATTTAACAAAGAATATTATTTAAATAATGTTTAAATAGTTATTCTTAGAAAAGAATAAAATAAATAATGATTTATCTAATTCATTTCCTTGTTTTGGGTTAAATATAACCAGGAATATTAATTAAATTGCTGTTTAACTAATTATTCCTTGAGGAAAAATCAAATAAATATGGATTTATTTAATGTTTCCCCATGGGGTTTCCTATTTAGACCATAAACAACTTAATAAAGGTGGTTTACTAAATTATTTTTCATAGTGAATGCGATTTTACTTCAGGTAAAATTGGTATTACTTGGTGTACTTGGGTCCATCTAATAACAATGGATTAGATGATGAAAAAATGTTGTAACAGTAGGGTTTAGGGATAATAATTTTGGGACAAGGGGGTTTTGGGAGATTTTGTCCTAGGGATGGGGTTTTTAGGAAAACTAGGGTTTCCTTGTGATTATTTTTTCCCATATAAAACTTTATCCACAAGCATAAAATGTAGAAATAAGTATAAAAAAGGATTTACTTACTTGATTTAGAGAATAAGGGACCATTTGGAAGAATTTTGAAGAGTTTGGGAGGTTAATGGCCTATGCGCAGTGCCTAACCCAAGAGCGCAACACCCTTCTTCTATGTGCAACACTGAACAAATTAACACTTCCTAAACTGTGCTATGCTGCCCTTTATTAGAAATGAGACAATGTAATGATATAACCTAATGAAACCCTAGTGGCCTAATGAAAAATAAAAACAACTTCCTCAATGAGTGACTTTGACTAAAAGTGAAATGAGAGCAGATTTATTTTCAGTATGATGAAGACATGGAAGAGGGTCAGAAGGCATATACTTGTGAAGGAAAATGGGACACTTGACAAGGGAAACCACCAGTGGAACAATTTTATATCATGACCTAATTGAATCATTGAAAATTTCTTTAGAGTAGGACAACTAAGATGCACATGCAAAATGTGTTTTGATCCCTGGTGGAAGTATGAAAATACTAACACTAACACTTGGAATATGGCAGAAGGGTGATTGGCTGAAAGAAAGATTTGGTTCATCCCAATCCATAATCAAGTAGTTCATGGACTTCCCAAACTTGGTTGGCTTTTGGATTCATTAATAGGAGATTCTTCTCATTAGTATTTCATGTGTAAATGTATTGGATTATATGTGTATGTTTTGGCTATTATATCCTTGTTATTTTGGGTGAGCCTTGGTATTGCACCAAGAGTGCTGCAACTCCCAGGGGCTGCCCTACTTTATCAACTCATGGTTCGTACAAACTTGGAGGTGACAGTGCTATATACAGAGCAGATGCATTATGTTCATGTCATCCTCTTCCACTCTATGAAAGGGTGCTACTTCTAGGGGTTCTCAGTGAAGTCTGTCACACTTCAATGAAACTAAAATAAAATTCAGAAAAGAAATGACAGAAATGAAACTAATTCAATTTGCAGAAAGTAAATGGAAGAAATGAAACTAAGTTAAATTGTAGATAGGAAACTAATTTATACCACACTTAACTTGACCAATCGACAAAACAAACCCTACTCTATCTATCATGCTCCTATCTATGTAGTTATTCATGACCTAATTCTAATTTGAAGAAGTGTGCTTGCAGTTTGGAGGAAAAGGGCTAAAGAGGCTAATGAAGGACTTAACGCATGAAACAAGGCTTAGAAGTGGAAAGAGCGGAGTTAAACCTTATAAAACCTTATTATAGCTCATAAAGGGCTTTGGAGCTGAATTTTTTGAAAAGTGCAATGGAAAAGAAGTGGGAGTACAATTCAGGAGAGGGAGCAAAGTGCGATTTGTGAAAAGGTAAAATCTGCGAAGTGCGAAGTGCAACGAGGTAAACATTGCGATTTGCGATGTGGTAAATTTTGCGCAGTGAGATACGCGATATCACAATATCGAAATCGGCTGTTGGAAGCGGTAGGTGTTAACGAAAACCAATTAAACTATGTGAAGTGTGAAATGCGACGGGTGAAGTGGCAGTGGGACTAGCGACAGAGAGCAATCACAATATCACAATCGGCGGATCAGAGTGGTAAGTCTTAAAAGAAAAGGGTAAATGTTGCGAATTGTGATTACAATGTATGGTAGTGGGAGAACCAAGAAGAAAAGGGGGAATGTAAAAGTTTGATCATTTGTCAAGTGTTTTGTGTTAAAATAGCTGTGATAGCCATAGAACATGAAAACAAAGGAATATAAGGCAGGCTTAGTCATTTTTAAGTGTTTTTGGGAATAAAAAGGGTGCGGTAGTTGCAAATAAGTGAAAATAGAAGGGGATAGAAGCGTAATAACAGAGATGGAAAATGAAACGGGAAGGCGAGGGTGAATTTATCTAGAACTTTAATACTACTTCCTACAAAAAAACCTATGGATTCATGCATGGGAAAAACAAAAGAATGCATGATAAAAACGGTGAACGGAAATCAATTTTTTTGGCCTATGGGAAAGCCTACCCCCCTCAAGCTCTATTGAAAAATATGAGAAGGGAAGTCTAGATCCACAAATTTTAGAGTTTTATCCTCCATTCTATTTAGCAAATGAAAACGTACAGCAACAATTCGAAATAACAACTTGAAACTATCAAAAGCAAGATTAACTAAATGACAGAAACAAAAAATAACAAATGGACATAAAAAAACTAGCTAGATAACAGAAAGGAAATAATGGTCACAAGCAAAGAAGCTGAGGCACATGGATTGGGCCCTAATCCATGAGCGCAACTCTCTAGAACTAGATCAACAAAAAATTCATCTGAATACTCATTGCATTAAAATGAAATCTTATTACATCCCGAAGGCCTTAAACATCAAAAGCCTAATAGAATGGAAAATGGATGGCATGGGATGGAATGGAATTTTCTGTATCGAATGGACCAGAATCGAATGGCTGGACCAGAATGTAATAGAATTGACCCTAATTAGCTCTTGATTAGCTTTATTTATCCTCAAGGGTAGCTACCAATAGCTCCCTAAAAAATAGGTAATGAGTCCACTTGACTCCAAGTGAAGTATGGCTTGAGTGCACTTGGTCTTGAGTCACTTGGATGCCTCTAGAATTCAAATTGCTGGAGGTGATCTCATGAGGATCCTTTTTTTTCCTTTGAGAGTTAAGGAGGGTGGACAACCCTCTTGAATCTCTCCAAGATTTCTCCCTAATTTCTTGATATTGTGCTCCTTTATTATCCAATATTGATCTTTTAGTGGTAGGGAGAAAGTCCCTAAATCATCTCCTCCAAATCTGCATAATTTGCCAAATATTCTCATAATATTCTACAAAAATAACCAATATTAGGCACAAATATGCAATTACCTTTAAACCTTCCTAAGAAAATATTGAAACATAAGAAAACATTATTATGTGTAGAAGGAGAGATTTAATATATATATGTGTGTGTGTGCGCATAAGGAAGGTAGATGGGCTTAAGAAAGGTTAGATGGGCCTTATTTTATGTCTACTTTATAGGCCCATCATTTTTTGTTGGTTATGAGTATTTTTATGATAGAATTGATGTGTGGCTCTCATCATATTTTGATTAGTAAATGAATGTACAATGAATACATGATATAATAGATGATAATGCAACTATTGTGATAAGGAAAAAATTATTTCTTACAAATATCATATAAGTATGAAACCCTTATGCTCAGATATATTATTATGGCCTGTAGATTACATATTTCTGACATGTTTGATGATATTCCTGTCATGGCTAGTAGGGATCACATCAAGTACTCGTACCATGGATTTCATTAGTATCTTTTTTGCATTGTTATTATTAATTTCTGAAAGTCTCATGAAGTTCTAGGTAGTGCTTTGAGACCTGGCCCTGAAAAAGTGGCTCAGAATCCAGGGTTGTTGACATGGGACTACCTGAAAAAGTCCAAAGTCACTCGGAAGACTTGTTGTGGGAGTGACTAGAAGTCCTCAATCACATTCATGGTTTGTTATCGGAGTGGTTGATATTCAGATCAATGAAATGTAAAATTATCTCCGGGGTTGGCCACCTGGAAGGGTTGGTTGGCTCTTGAAGGTTTTGTATCTTGTGTGGAAGGTCAGATTGGTTTCATTATGTTGGTTACATTTCCTTAATTGTACAAGGGGATTTGAATCATATCATAGTATCCTCTCTTCACATGTTTACCCTAGTGGACCAGTTAGCTCGAGTAAATGTTGGAGGGTGTTACAAAGTGGTACCAGAGCATGGTTCACCCCTTGGACTAGACGAGCAATGTGTTGGGCATGCATACGTGTCAATTGCATATTTTTTCTTCATGCTTGTGGTCTAGATGCTTGTTGTGTATGCATGGTGGTATTCATAGTTGCAGTTGTTTTTCCATGTGAAAGTTGATGGTTTTGATATGGGATTTGTTTATCATGAGTATATATCGGTTATGCATTTGTCATGCATGCCAATGTTTATATGTTTTTATGCATACATTGACATGGTGATATTTGTCGTGAATGAGGTCATGTTATGTGGTTGGTATGGTTATGCATTAATAACTAGAAAATGGTTGAAATGATGTTTATAAATTGTTATGATTATGATTATCCATGTATCTTGCTAAACTGGTTGATCTTGTAGATGAGATATCCTCCCCTTAACTATACTAAGGTATGTTGATTATGTTATGTTTTGGTTTAAACATATTTACTGATCAAATGAGAACTATTACCTCAAAACGAGAACTCTAGCCCAAAAAAACTCAAAAAACATGAAAAAACAACCCAAAAATGAAAAGTGTCTTCCAAAGCGCACTTTTTTTGGGTCAAATTTCAACATTTTTTTTAAATTATGTTAAAAACCTAATTTTCCTTGAGAAAAGGATTGAAAAAACACCTTGGAAACAGAAAGTGTTGATGGTGGAATAAATAAATAAAAAACTGTGTCACAATTTTGACACTTTTTTACAATGGAATTAAATATCAAATATTAGGACATTGAACAATCGTAAAATTCGAACAATTTTTATATATGATGTTAAAGATACAAATATCATGTCTGAAAGCCTTATAATTGCCAACAAATTTAACTCCTTATATCTGAAAGCCTCATATCTTGTTAAAGATAAAATATCTTGACTCTAAAAAACTCTAAAATTGTAATTGTTTTCAACTGTAACATTAAAGATAAAATATCGTAGCGCATAAAAATATTAATATGTTGACAAGTTTTAAATCTTAAGTTTTTAAATATTAATTTTTTAACATACTTGAACCATGAAATTATGGACAAATTATATGACTTGTATAATTTTTAAAAATGAACAAGTAAATGAAATATTTATTATTCCAAGAGTAATTTTTATTTTAAAGGATAAAAATATATCTCTTCTCAAATCTTAACCTAAGACAACTTATCTAATTGCAACCAAAACTTAAAAATCAACCATCAAAACCAAGCGTTCCCTTTCAATGAGGCATAAATTTTCTAGAAATTTTAAAAGTATCTTATACCAAATGTTAGCAATAAATAATATCATGGAAATATCACTGCATAATATAAAAATTCAACATTATTTTCTAATTTTTTTTTTACGCTTAATAAAAATATCAACTTTGGTATATTGAATATAACATAAATTATTTTTGTAATTCATTGTTGCACTATGGATATTCTAAAGAGATGAATTCTTCATAATTAAAATAGATAATCCAAAAAACATAGAAATGCATCATAAGTTCATGTAAGATCATATCGAAGTCAAAATATTTATTTCAAGTCACCATGAAAACATCAATTACATAAAAATGTCTTAGGCAGTTATTCAAAACAAGTCATAGGTTCTGGCACACCATCAAAACCTACATCTTCATATGATTGACTGGATGCAGATGAAGATGATCCATATTCTTCTCTTTCATCAACTAGTGCACCATCTGAGTGAGCATGCATGCCCACTATTTCAGATTTCAAAATTCTTCTAGATCTACGACTACATTCAACAGAGTCCCATGTCATCAATATTTATTCTGGTAGCAATTTCTTCAAAATATTTATGGTCTTCAAACGAAGAGTTCCTTTCTTTTTCAAATTGAATTCATACACAATTATGTCAACATTCTCTAATTTCAAGACATCTATGTGGCGACGATTTATATTTGTGCCCTTGCTTTTTCTCTTTCTGCCAATTTTTTTTTCAAGTACCATCTCTGGCTTGTACACACCATTGAATGGGTGGGTACTTGTGGCATACCAATGTACTTCAACAGTTGTAATACCTTTATTTTCTTTAATGACCTTTATAATATTGGCAACCCATAATTGATACCCAAGTGGATCTTCATCTGCTAACACTACTATCATGCAACCCTCCTTAACATCCTGCACAAAACCCCTGTAAAGGTCTTCCATGGCTTTACTTTGTACACATGATATTCTAGAACCAATATATATTTCTCTTTCCTCTACCTATGGAGGATTAATAATAACTTGAGGCTGTTCTTGTTCAATGTGTGTTTCCTCATGTTCATTTGGCATATCTTGTGGCAAAAAAAATGAGTATTCAAAAGCGTATCCTCATTTATTGATCTTGAAATCATATCACTTTGATTATTGAAAAAACTCCCACCAAATTGAATCAACAACATCAAAGTACTCATATGTATCTCTAATACATAGGTTAATTTCCTCCAGAAATTCAGAATAATTTATATCTCTCTTATGCCTTCGTGCATTATGGAGTTCAACAATTGATTGTAATAACAATACCTTTGATTCAAATATTGGATGGTCTGGAATGAACTTCAAAAATGCTAAACCTGATGATGGCCCCATTGTGCTGCAGTTGAATACTTCTTTCCCCATATAAGTGTTATCCCATCAATTTTTTTGATATGGAATTGATGCTCGAAGCTAATGTCATTAAGTTGTTCAATGCATTATCCTCACCATGCGATCCTAGAATAAACCTTCCCATGTAAATAGTTTCTTCCAACACATGAAAAATAGGTTCTCGAATGCATGATTTCTTAATGCATTCAATTAATGATGGCATGCTCCCAACACCTTACCTCCTCAATTCTATTGAAAAATGATTGAAAATTTGATCAATATGGTCATGAGTATGCCCAACAAGAAGGAAACCAACCTTTATCTTTTTAAAAATTCCATTTCAATGAGCATCTTTAGATACCCAGAAAGTACTTGATTTTTGTTTTCATAGCTTGTGTTGTCTAATTGTCCATACAAAACTTCAGGAAGAATACCAGACCAATGAGTAACCACATCATGGATTATAGTTATGGTCAGATTTCATCACTATGAATTTTTGGAGTTGTGAAGTAAACCCTTAGCAACATCTTCTCATTAAAGACCATACAACCAACCAAGTGAAACTGAATGAAATTTTCCTCCTATAATGTTTTTGGTGTGTGGAAAAAATGTGGCAGAAGTGTTTTATTTTGGTCCATACCATCAATTATCAAACCTAAATATTTATTTGGATTATCATATTTCGACGTTTATACAATTTTTTTCTTTCACTTTCTTGTTGATTGCGATGCTCTTGAATTTCTTTGACAACAGAAGCTACACATAAAATAAAAGAAACATATGAATAAACATATTTTCATGGTTTATAACTATCCAAATTTTAAAAATATTGTTATGAACGCATGCCTATTTCTCTCCCTTGACATTTATCTCTTTTTTATTTAAGATAAGCACATGTACTGCAAATCCCCATCCTTGTCTTCTTAGGAATACAAACATTTTTGAATTCATTCTTCCATACCCTTGTAGAATATGAATATGTAATAAACTTTCCAACTCCTTAAGAACCTTCCACATATTATTTGTATAAGTTGTAGATTTCTCGTCTCGATAAATTATCTGGAATATGTATTGTGTCTTTATATGGAATACACTCTCTATACTTTGAAAAGAAGTCTTTCATCCATGACATATCATTATTTTCTAGTGTCCCAACCTCTCGTTTATAACGTACTTCTGAATAATATGTGGGATCCTTTCCAGTCTATCTTCAATTCTTGACAAACGAAAATTACCAATTTAATGTAACATTTTGAAAGCCTTTCTGCAGAGAAAAACATTCCCAATATGGTAATCATAGCCTGCTAGTGTGGATTTCATGCAACCCACTATATATGATTTTTTCATGCTTTTATTTATTGACAAATATATTTTCGTTTTCTCCAAAGCATAGTTTAAATCCATATGTTTCAAGAAATCCTTTCGATAACAGTCACTTGAAATCAGATGTATGACAAAACTTCTGCTTGTGATATATGTTGTCCTAACCCTTGTATAACTGTAATATTTTGGATTCATATGAACATGTCTACTCCTACTCCTAGTTGCAATATTTGCTTGTATTGGCTTCATCATTCCATTATACTTTGTAGAAGAAGTTTCATCACCCTCAGGATTATCCCCACTTTTATCATTCTTAACATAGTTAAGAAATTCATCAGAATCATTACATGGAAAATATTCATTACCATCCTCACTTGAAGACAAAATTTGACAAGAATCATCTGCGCTTTTGAAACACTGACTTGGAAGAAATTCTTCACCATCTTCATCCATGCTTTCAAAATATTCCCTTGGAGGATTAAATTCTACATCACCATGAGTGCCTTTTAAACACTCACTTAGATAAAATGCATTATTCAAATATGTGCCTCTAAAATTATCATTTTCAAGAAACACTTCATCCTCCCCTTCCTCAGTGGTGCTCTCATAATCCTTAGAATTAGGCCTAAGTGGAAGCTTTGAATCTCTATTCATTGGAAATTCTTCATCATGCCCTTCCTTATTTACTAGAAATTCTTCATCCAACCCCTCCCATTCCTAGTTGGTGCTCTCATAGTCCTTAGGATTAGGAATAAGTGGATGCTTTGAATCTTTATTCATTGGAAATTCTTCACCTCCCCTTCATCAGTGGTTCTCTCATAACCCTTAGGATTAAGATAAAGTGGAGAATTTTACTCTGGAAATTCTTCATCCCCCCCTCATTAGTAGTTCTCTATAATCCTTAGCATTAGGATGAAGCGGAAATTTTGACTCTGGAAATTCATCCCCCTCTTCATCAGTGGTGCTCGCATAATCCTTAGGATTAGGACGAAGTTGATATTAAGTCTCTGGAAATTATTCATTCGCCTCTTCATCAGTGGTGCTTGCATAATCCTTAGGATTAGGATGAAGTGGATATTTTGACCCTAGAAATTATTCATTACCCTCTTCATCAGTGATGCTCGCATAATCCTTAGGATTAGGAAGAAGTGGATATTTTGACTCTACAAATTATTCATTCCACTCTTCATCGGTGGTGCTCGCATAATCCTTAGGATTAGGATGAATTGGATATTTTAACTCTGGAAATTATTCATTCCCCCTTTCATTAGTGGGGCTCGCATAATCCTTAGGATTAGGACAAAGTGGATATTTTGACTGTGGAAATTCTTCATCATGTCCTTCATCATTGGTGCTCTTATAATCCTTAGCATTAGGATGAAGTGGAATAACTGACTCTCGATTTACAAAAAAATCTTTTTGCTGCCCTTCATCAATTATGTTCTCATCATCCTTAGGATTATGACCAAGTCGAAAATTTGACTCTCTATTCATGGTAAACAAACTCCTAATATATTCATCAATTTGAATAGAGTTGTTGCGTGACGAAGATGTTGATGCTGCAGAAAGAAAAACTTCAGTATTAGAAGAACCTGTGACTTTCAATTAGAAGATGTTGAATGATACAAATTCACTCCCTCCTAATGACAATATATAGCTTAAAGACTCTACAATTCCCTCCAAAATCCCCCCCCCCAAAAATTATCGCTAAAAAATCACCCTCCAAAGTTTCCCCCCAAAATTTTTGGCGAAAACATTTGCCTCCAAAATTTTGGCTTCAAATATTTCCCTCCAAAATATTCGCTTAAAATGTATTTCAAAACATTTTACTAACCTGCTAGTTTTGAAATATTTCACCCTACTTTCTATTCAAAATATCCACAAAAATATTCTTTGCATGCATTCCTTCCAAACTAAAATAATTTTTTTATATAAATGATTTAACATTGACTACGTATCGAAATTAATTTTTAAAATTTAAGTTTAATTTTTTGGCCAACATTAAATAAAATTTAATATAAACTAGTAAATTAATTTCATATTAATTTTCTTAATTTTAATTTTAATCCTATAATCGTGAAACGCTAAAGATATTGCACAATATTCGCTATATAAAAACAATCATTGTTTCTATTCCTCGCATCACATCAAGTCTTCTAGGTTTTGTTGGAGCAATTTGTGGAGGCGTTGGGTTTTGTTGGAGTGATTTGTGGAGGTACTGCATTGGCATTGATAACACATTGAACAAGAGTTTTTCACATTAGAAAGGTTAGTTTTCCTTCTATTTTGACCATTTAAAGATGAATTTGGGGAGAATCTGTTTTTTTAATGGCTTTATGTTCCAAAACTATTTTTTGATGTTTTTTTATGTTCCAAAACTATTTTTTTTATGTTTTTTATGTTCCAAAACCCCATTTTTTTATTTATAGGGAAGAAAATGGGAAAAAAAACTCAAAATTGTAGAGTATTTTTGGACAAAAAATCAGAATTTTTTTCTTTTTTAGGCTTATTAGGTTCCTCAAAAAAAAAAACAAAAAAACAACCTTTCACATAACAAAAAACAATTATAATTATTATTTTTCTTAAAATTGCAAAAAAACAATTTTTTATTTTTATTTTTTTTAAATTAATTTTTTTTTTTTTATAATTGCATTATGTATTTCAAATTTTTTAATTTAAACAAAATATATATATTTTTTATGTATAATTTTTTTTTAATATATATATATATATATATATATATATATATATATATATATATATATATATATATATATATATATATATATATATATATATATATATATATATATATATATATTAAACAAACAAATTTATTTATATATATTTTTGTTTTTTATTATCTTTAAAAAAAAAAATGTCCTTTTAAATAAATTTAGTCTATATATATATATATTTAAAAAAAATCAATTACAATATAGTGTTTTTTTATTATTTTTTAAAATTAAAATTAAATTAATATTTTTTTTGCCCTGCCAGGGGCTGGAGGTCAAGTGGGCGGCGCTGTGAGCACTGCCCTGCCAACCTCCAGCCCTTGATTAGGCAAAGGGAAATTCTGGGAATCACCCTCTGCCCAGTCGGGGGTTGGAGGCCAGTGGGGCAACGCTCACAACATAGAATCGCCCTCCGCCTAGCCGGGGGTGAGAGGCCAGCATGGTAGTGCTCACAGCGTCACCCTACTGGCCCTCGACTGGGAAGAGGCCGATTCCATGAATCACCCTCTGCCCAGCTGGGGGCCGGAGGTCAGTAGGGAAGCTCTAGAATCGCCCTCTACCTAGCCGTGGGGCAGAGGTTGGCGGGGCAGTGCTCACAGCGCCACCCTGCCGGCCTCCAGCCCTCGGTGGGGCGTTGAAACATTTTTTTTTAAATTCGTTTAAAAAATATATATATTTTTTAAAATCTATTTTTTAATTATTTAAAAAAAATTAATATATTAATAATTTTAAAATTATAATTATGTTTTTTTAATTGTTTTAATAAATATGTTTAATTTTAATTAATTGTTTTTAATTTTAATATGGTTTAATATATTGTTTTAATTTTAATATGTTTTAATAAATAGTTTTTAAAAAAAATTATAATTTTTTTTTTTAATTATATTAAAAAATATTAATTTAATTTTGTTTTTTTTTTTAATTGTTTAAAAAAAGTTATTTTTAAAATAATTTTTTTTAGTTTAAAAAAGTTATTAATTTTTTTTTTTTTTAATATGTATAAGATTTAGAATTGTTTATTTTTAAAATGAAAAAAAATAAAAAATGTTTTTATAATTTTAAAAATATTAAGAAAAGTTAGTTATATAGTTTTTTTTTTTAAATTTAAATTTAAATGGTTTTACTAATAAATTGTATTTTTTTTTTAAACTTATTTCATAGAAATTAATTTTCAAATAATTTTAAATTTATATTGGTAAACTTTAAAAAAAACTATTAATTAGGATATGTGGTTTTTCATTAAGTAATACACACACACACACACACATATTTCTTTTTATCACAAAGATGGCATCAAAGAACATTTCTATGAATGTTTCTAGACCAAGGGGCGCAATTGCCAAATCTAAAGTTGCAGTTGGATGCACAATGGATACTGTTGGACGCACTATGGATACTGTTGGATGCACTGAAAATGTTGATGGGCACACTATGAAAACTGTTGAATACAAAAAAATTGAAAAACGTAATAAACGTCAAGCAACTGGCCCATCAAGTTCAGTCAAGTTTTTTTCTGAATGGAAGAACACAGAGGAAATAAATAAAACATATTTTTCATGGTATCTTGAAGACAATGAAACCAATGATGGTATACATATATATGTTTTTTGTGGTATGATTCACTTAGGTGAAGCATATGAGGTGATGGGCAGAGTACAAGACATATGTTTGGTTCTAAATACAAACACTATTTATGTTCTTGCAAGAATGGCTAATAAACGTGAAAATCTTAGATATCATCTACCAAAGGTCAACTATGACACAAATGAAGCATCTACAAAGTTGTGTGCAGAAATTGCAAGCAACATTGCAAATAACATTGTAAATATGTTTATTTATTTCTGTGTTATGCATTATTGTAACGATTATTCAATTTTGTATAAATTATTGATCATTGACATTTTATTTTGTTTCACGAGATTTTGTTGAGCCTATTTCAAACTTGATTGAGGGTGTTTATTATATGGAGCCATATGTTATCACTGTGATCAAGACTTTCTATGCAGAAATAGAAGAAGAAAGGAGAATGAGGCAAAGACTAATAGCTCATGACACTGCATTAGTTTAAAGAAGTGATCAATGAAGACTCACTAAGGTAGACCAATCCAATAAACCTAAACATGTTTCTTTTGAAGATGTGGAAGATGAATCTGAAAATTATGTTAGCATTAGTGAGGAGGACATTAGAATTGTTTTGGAAAAGGAGAAAAAAATCAAATACCAAAAAGAAAAATGGCCAAAGAGGTCTCTCTTCTAGCTGATAATGAAGAGCTTGTTTTTCAAAAAAAGTATATACAGTTAACCAGTAAGAAGAAGAAAGCAAATGTTGGTCAACCAGTAAAAGTCATGAGCAGCAATGAAGAACAAATTGTAATCTCTAAAGGAAGCACATAAATAATAACACCATCTGGTCAGTTAGAGGATGGCATTATTAAAACAAAAAAAATGTCATTCCATCTGAGTTGAGGAAGAATAAACTATTTGTGGTGGCCAAACATTTGAGCTTAATGTTAACCAATTCTATAGGAAAGATGAAGGAAAATCTCAATATCAAATTAGAAATGCATATAACCTACATGTGCATAATCTGAAAACATTGTTCAAGTTCAATACATATGCACATGTGGTTGATTATGTGGTTCGTTTTGATCCACATCAGGTTCCCAAAAAATAGGCATTTGACAAGACACCATGCTTTGTTTATAAATATTATCTAATTGGAGGGAACCATTTGGTAGAGCCTAAAATATAGTTAGTTGAGGAATATCCTAATAACTATATTTTCCAAACAGTGAAATGCATCATTTATGCTAATTTAACAAAAACATAATCAAATTTATTGGAATGGGATCATGATGAAGATAATAAGTATAGAATGAAAATGAATTTCATCCAAAGGGTCATATTTATTCATAATGAATTCATAGAAAAATGTGGTGGGGATAAGGCAACAGTCAGTCTAACCTTTCAAAAGGAATGTTTAATGGAAATATGTTATCAAAATGATGAAAAAATCAAATCAAAAGATGGAAAAATGCATTTAAATATATTCAGAGGCATGCATAACATTTTTCAATTGGCATTTAAAACTGGGGAGATATGGGAATTTATTGATGATATTTTTGAGCGGCTGAAGAATATTTCCATAAAAAATCAGAACGTTAAAAAGTGTAGACGCATAATATTGTTCCAACAGTAAGACATGCCCTGAAATGAAACAACTTCCAGAGGATATGACTATCATGCCTTGAAGAAAAATGCAAGGATTGAAGGATGATAAACTATTCAAATCAGTACTATCCCGTGTGAATTCAGGTGAATTATCAATGAAGGAAATGTGTGCAGAATTTCAAAAGTAAGTTTGTTGAATTATTTGTACTTTTCTTTTGAATAGAATTTTCTTTTAAATAAAATATATTGTTGTTGGCATAATTTTTATGCATCTCACTATATTAAGAGTTTTAACTTTATTTATTCAGTTAGAAGATTTATATGAAAATACAAGAACATATGGTTAAAATGTGGAATGAAGACAGTTGGGATGATGTTGTGCGCAACTACCTAGAATCAAGTTCTACAACAATACTTAAAGATTTGTATATTGCATTCAATAAGGTATGTTGATGTATACATTCATTTTATTCATATGTAAGCTATTTTTATTCTATTACTTATACATACATATTTTTTATGTCATTAAAGATGTTGAAGAAGGATGCAAATGGAGTACTAGATACTTTCAAAATATTTATTGAAAAAATTAAGTTGGAAAAGATAAGAAAGCAATGTCCTAAGAATGTTGAACTTTATCCTACTCTTAATCATTTCATTTGGAATGGGCTCGACAGTATCCAATATCAAATAATACTGAGTGATTGTGAAGACATTGCAAAAATCATACCTAAAAGGGAATATGGGCCTAGTTATTGCAGATATTCCTCATGGTTTCAATTTCCCAAATATTGAATATTATAGTGAACCATATACTTATCAAGCTTTTAGTAAAGTGCATTAGGGGAATTTTGAGGTCTAAATTGGGCCTCCTAAGAAAAATATACAACAAAAATATACTTTATAAGAACCAATAGGATTCAATATTATGATGTCAACTATGGGGGATAATTCATCAGTTTTTAAGTAAAAGGGCAAACAGATTAGAAAATAATAAAATAATAAAATACTTTTTTCAACTCGTATTTTCAACTTATCTCCCAAAGTTTTTACTCAAATTCCGAGCGGGAGTATTTGTTGGATGAAAACTTTAATTCCTCATCCAAGGAGTACCCATGTTGCATACTTTTGATGGACGTTGCTACATGAAAAATGATAAATACATGAAAAAATGTGATTGCAATCATGTTTTTCATGTATTTCTCATTTTCTGTGTAGTGGGATTCATCAAAAGTATGCAACATGAGTACTCCTTGGATGAAGAATTAAATTTTGCATCCAATGAGTACTCCCACTCGAAATTTGAGTAAAAAATTTGGGAGATAAGTTGAAAAAGTAGTTTTTTCTTTTTTCCCTCTAAAATTTGATGATGTAATCAAATCTTATTTTATTATTTCCACTATTATTTTATAATTTCCTTAGGAGACCCATTTTAGATCTCCAAATTTCCCTAATGGTTACGGGCTTTCAAGAAATCACAATATCACCACTTGGATATTCCTGACATTTCATCTAGACACACAATTTCTGATATTATTAACAAGCTTCAAGATAAAAACATACTCAAGGATGCAGCTTACATGGTAAAACATTGAAATTATATGTTCGATTAATGTTAGAATTTTTTATTTATGTACCATTTAATTGAAATTTTACTATGTTATGTTACAGGAAGAAGCCAAATCTTGTTTGTTTCGAAGATCAACCTATTATAAATGATTGTGAGTTCATCCATGTTGAATGTTGGAAAAAAGAGGATATCTATAGGCCTATTCTTTTGAATCAAGTAGATGGGAAGAGTCATAGTCAAGTACTTATTCATGATGTTGTTGTAAGAAAACTAACATATGAGAAAAAATATTCAAAAAGAGATCGCAAGAATTGATTAAATATCTTATAGATCAATGTTCAAATGAAGGAGATTGGGTTTTGGATTTATTCTCAGGTTTAGGTAAGTTTTATTATATAAAATTTAATTTAAATATTTTATTTTTTAGTATTTATGTGTTTATACTAATTTCCTTAATTATTTATTTTGTGCTTGATGATTATGTACAATGCTAGCATGTTGCTTAAAAAAAGGAAGAAATTGCATTTCCATTGAGAAAGACCCAGTGTAATGCAAATTTATTCAACAAAGAATTAATGCTCTTGAATTTCTTCTAGATGAAATGCAAGAAGTTGTTTCGAGGAAAGGGGATTTTAATGAATCATGTGTGGCAAAAAATACAAAGGAACCTAAACCACCATTATATGGAATGATTGAAAAGAACATTTTGGAAGATTTGCAGACATGAAAGATCCATTAGAATATGACAATGACTAAAATGAAGCATAAAATGTTGCGAAAGAAGACATTATTGATGTTCTAGAAGATTTCGAACATGGATTAGTTGATATTATGGATTAGCTAAGTTATGCTTTCAAATAAAGCTCAAAATTGAGAGCTATTAATTAGTTTTACTTCTAATGTTTAGAATTTTATATTTTATGAGAAGAATCCTCATTTTTTGCAAAATACCTATGATTAATATTAGTTTTTGACATAAAATTCATAAAAAAATGCTATTATTTTAAGTTTTTTTGTTAATCTTTTCCAAAAAAACTGTTTTTTAATATGTTTTTTTTAAACAAAAAAATCTCAAAATGTGTATTTTTTTCATTGTATTTATATTGAAAATGTGTATTTCTTTGTCATATGATTAAAAATATTATTTTTTTAGCGACAATTATTTGATGTGCATTGAAATATTAATTAAGAATACATAAACATATACAAAATCCTAGCTTTAAAATATTGACCATTTTTTATTTTTTTAACTATGTGAAAAAATGAAGATTTCATTACAAAAAAAATAAAAAAATAAAACAAATACATAAATACACTTAAAAATAAACATCGTAGGGAAGAAGAATACATTAGAAAATTTATAGTGTAAAAAACAACCCTCTAAAAAAAGTAGGTGATTCTACATCACCACTTTTCAAAATCGACATCAAAATCATGAAATTAAAAAAAAAAAAAGTCATAAGAAAATTTAAAGTGCCAAAATTATGTTCCAAAAAAAAAATGGTGATTTTGCATCACCACTTTTCAAAATCAGGTGATTTTTTTGCTACCTCAAAAAAATGGGTGCCAGGTAATTTTCTTGTTTGATCGGTAACTATGTTTTTAGCTGACATGGTATACTTGCAGGAAACAAATCAAAGATGACTAGAAAGATGGTGGACGACAGTTCATGAGACTCTCCTTACGGATCATATGAGAAGTGTGGTGGTGGGAATTATTATGACTTAGTAGACACATTGAGAAGCTTGAAGGCAAAAATAAGAAGTTGTAAGGCAAAAAATGACAGGATCATTCAAGCATAGGAAAAAAAAGAAGAATTCAATGTAGCAATCCTTTAGAGTTTGTCTGAATTGCAGAGACATGGACCACTTCATATCACCCATGGGTAGGAGGAAAGGACTAACGGGGCATATGGAAGTAGATCCCATGGTGGGCACATGTCAGACAGAGATGACATGATCAGAGATGGCAGGCTCTTGGATACTCCAGATAGGAGAGGTGATAGACACTAGTTTTATTCTAGTTCTTGTTCTGACAAGCATTATGATCGTCATCATTATCATCCTTACAGGAGAAGTGATAGGGCATATTTTCCAAAATATTTCAAGAAAGAAAATACACCTACCTTTGGTGGGGTTTGAAGAAGACGAAGGTGTTGAATCATGGTTACTTGGGATGAACAAAAGTATTTGGGTTGCAGGAGTACACAAAAAACATGATGGACATAATATATATCTTCATCCTCAAAGGGAAAGCACACATCTAGTGGAAAGATGTGAAGAGGGTTAGAGACATCAAGACAGAAGAGTTGAGTTGGCATGAATTCAAGACATTTTTCAAGAAGATTTTTTTTTTTAGAGAGGTACCTCTACAATAAAGCCAAGGAATTCTATGAGCTTAAGATGGGATTGATGACATACAAGGAGTATAAAACCAATTTATTGGAGTTATTGAGGTATGTTTTGTATCTTAAGGATTAGAAAGCCAAATTTTATAGTTTTGTCAATGGATTACCATTAAAAATTAGAGATCAGATTGAGTATGATGAGCCTTAGTCACTTGAGGATGTTATTGGGAAATTGAAGCACTATTATGATTAGTAAAAATGTAATACACAATCGAAGAAAGGTTGGAAAGGGAAAGATAAATATAAAGGTAAATGGTAGCTGAAAATAACAAGACCCCAGAATGCAGAAGAGAAAGAAAATGTTTCACCTTATAAGAATTTGAAGACAATTAGAGAGGGACATGGGTCACAGTATGGAGGGTAGCAGAATAGAGGTGACTGTACATGAAGGTTATAGTGATGGAAGTGTGGTAAAGATCATATTAATAGGGGTTTTCCGCAGAATCAGGGTGGTAGACCTCATATTTATAGGAGGTGCAGAAAGTTTAGGACGTTGGGAAAAATATTACTTGTATCTATGCAGCGCTGGATAATATGCAGGAAGATCATGATGAATCTATCATTGAGATGGGAAGTAAGATTTGTGATCAAGTTATTTCTATTTTGATTTACCCTAGATCTAATTACAGTCATATTAAATCTGACTTGGTGGAAAAGTGTGATTTAAATAAAGAAGTGCATGCAGAGTCTTGGTTAGTGCAGTTGGATACATGTGCGAAGAAGAGAGTTCATCATTGGGTAAGATATTGTGCATTTGAGTTGAATGGTATGCATACATTAACACATTTGAATGTATTGTTTTTGGGATCATATAGTATGCCTTTGGGTATGGATTGGCTATATCTTCATGGGACTAAGGTGGATTGTTATGAAAAATATATTGAGTGTTTGGATGACAATGGAGAACAAAGATTATTATAGGGTAAGAAGAAAAAAACATTAGTCAGAATGGTGACAGCTATGTAGGAAAATCACAGTCATAGAAAAGGGTGTGTGTTATTTGCAGTACATATTTCTAGTGATAAAGGTAAGGAGGATGAGGATGCAGAGATATTAGGCAAGTACCTAATCTTACAGTAGTTTCAGGATGTGTTCCAATAGAGATTTAAGAATTTTTTTCCTAATAGAGAAATGTAATTTTCTATTGAGTTGGTACCGGGGGCAACATGAACATCAAAGGCACCGTACGGGATGAGTGCTCTAGAGTTGGTATAATTGAAGTTGAAATTAAAGGAGATGCTTTACAAGAGATACATTAGGCCAAATGTGTCGACGTGGGTGCACTAGTGTTGTTTGTGAAGGATAAGGATGGTAATTTCAATTTATGCATTGATTACAAGTAGTTGAACAAGGTGACCATTCAAAATAGATATCCATTGCTAAGGCTTAATGACTTGTTTGATCAGTTGAAGGGAGCAACAATGCTCTCAAAGATTGATTTACGATAAAGATACCATCTGGTACACATCAAAGAAGAGGGTATTCACAAGACAAATTTCCATACCAGGTATGGGCATTATGAGTTTGTTTTAGTTCCATTTGGTTTGATTAATGCTCCAACTACCTTTACATTCTCGATGAATATTGTGTTGCGTCCTTATCTGGACAAGTTTGTTATTGTATTAATTGATAACATCTTGATATATTATACGAATGAGGAAGATAATTCTGAACACTTAGCGACAATATTGATATTTTTGAGAGAGAATTAGTTGTATGCTAAGATTAGTAAATGTAGTTTCTTTCAGGCAAAGGTACATTACTTGGGACATGTTTTTTCCAAGGAAGGAATATAAGTGGATCCAGAAAAGATAAGGGCTACAATAGAATGGGAAGCTCCTAGGAATGTGGATGAGGTAAGGTCATTCATGGGACTAGTAGGTTATTACAAGAGGTTCATCAGGGATGTCTCTCAGATTTCATATCCTATTACGTCACTACAGATTAAAAGTAAGAAATTTGAATGGACAGAGGAATGTGCAACAAGTTTTGAACAATTGAAGTAGTTGTTGACAAACGCGATAATGTTAAACATTGAAAATTGGGATAGAGAGTTTGTGGTGTTTACAAATTCTTGAAAGGGATGACTTGGTGGAGTCCTTATGTAGGAAGGGTAGGTAGTATGCTATGAGTCATGAAAACCAAATGAGCATGAGAAGAATTATCCGACACATGATCTTGAGTTGGCAGTGATCATCCATGCATTGAATATGTCGAGGCACTATCTTCTTGGCATGACGTTTCTTGGCAGGAGGTTTGCATTGATGAGTGATCAGAATAGATTTAGGTATTTATTTGATCAACCAAATCTAAATTCTAGGAAACCTAGTTGGTTGGCTACGATTAGTGAGTTTGAATTTGAGATCAGTTACATCAAGGGTAAAGAGAACAAGGTTGTAGATGCTCTTAACAAGAGGATACATGCAAATATTATAGCAACTATGAATTCTTAAGGGATAGAATTACATGATTAGATCCTACAGGTAAGACATCAATATGATAGGTATAGAGAGCTTAGGCACAAGTTACAATGAGTTGCAAGTGATCAAGATGTGGAATATCATCTTACATCATATGGTTTGATCACATTTAGGGATAGGATATATGTGCTAGAAAATAATGAGATCAAGAAGAATATATTGCGAGAGTTGCATCCAAAAAAATATCAAGGTCACTCAGGATACCAAAATACATTGACAACAGTGAAGAATTTTAATCATTGGTCGAATTTGAAGAAGAACATGGAAGGGTTTGTGGCTAGATGCTTGGATTTTCAGCAGGTAAAGGCAGAATGTAAGCATCTAGGTGGAGTACTATAGCTGATTCCAATTCTAGAGTGGAAGTGGGAGGTAATTTCCATGGACTTCATCACAGGGTTGTCGAGGAAATCTATAAAACATGATTCCATCATGGTCATTGTTGGGATGTGTTTGGTGCACGTATGTACGAAATCACACCAACTTAAGGGGTATGGTCTACCTATTTTTTTGGTCATCTAACTTGTTACTATTAGATGGACCTAAGTACACCATGTAAGACCAATTTTACCCGAAGTAAAATTGCTTTCACCATGAAAAATAACTTAGTAAAACACCTTTATTAAGTTGTTTATGGCCTAAACAGGAAACCCCATCAGGAAATATTAAACAAATCCACATTTTTTTGATTTTCCTCAAGGAATAATTAGTTAAATAATAGTTTAATTAATATTCCTGATCATATTTAACCCAAAACGGGAAAATTAATTAGATACATTATTATTTATCTTATTATTTTCTAGTAATAATTATTTAAACCTTATTTAAATAATATTCCTTGTTAAATTTGACTAAATCACTCATAAATAGTTAAATAAATCATTATTTATTTAATTATTACTCATCCACATCCTTAAAATGATAAATAAATCATTTATTTATTTATTATTTACTAATAAATGGATTTGACCCAAGTCAAATTCCTTTTCCCTCCAACAAAAATAATAAAATATTCCATAAAAGTTGGATCTTGATTTGGTTAATAATATTTTAACTATGCACCAATATCTAGACTAACTCAATATTTTGTTATAAATAAAAGGGTTTTTCCATTCATTCATCACCTTTTTTTGCCTAAATATCACTCTAGATATATGCTTTTGGTATGACTTTGATCTGCCATCATTGTCATATTTTTCTATCATTTTGTTTGTGAACTCCTTTTGAGTTCCATTTTTGTCTGGGTCTTCTACACCATCAAGAGAGAGAAATTTTAGATCTGAAGTGCTGAGGACATACAAGAACCCATCCCATTGAGGAGAACTAGTAACATCCTTCTATTTTTTCCTCCCAGGTGCCCTTAATATAAAATTCATTCAACATATTCTTGTCTTGTCTATTGAATGCATGGAGTAAATCTTGTTTTATTTACTGCTTAATGTCTTTTGACACATAGATCTAGATTTTTGTAGCATTTATCTTGATCAAAAAATTTCAGATCTGAAGATATTGGCAGCCATCTTTTCCTGTTAGGGCTATTTTTTATGCACAGCTAAAGTGGTCTTTTTTCGTACACTTGCAATTAAGATTCATACTAGCAACTGACGACTCCACATGGGTTTATGATTATGAATGCTGTCGTTTTTCTAATCCTTGCATATCCAGCTACTTTAAACCCTAGGATTTCTCTTCAGCCTCTTTTTTTTCTTTTCTTGATGTTTTTTTTTAACCTATAAAACCCTAAAACAATAAAAATTATAACTTCCGTGTGTTTTTGGACCTATTGCATGGGTGACAAACATCAGTCGTAGCTGAGACAACACTTTTTACTGAAATCTGCCGTCGAGAGTGCCGGAAGTGCAGGTCACACGTTATGGCCCTAAACCCATGACCTGGAGCTTCAGGACACACTTTTCAGTCCAAAAACTGCTACCTCTTTTGAAAACAGATCAGAAACTATGACTTGGATTTTTTGTGGGATTTTTTCCGAAAATTTTCTAGGTTTGTCTGGGCCTCTGTTCTGGGTTTTTTGACCTCCGTATCCGCCCATTTTGGACCTATAATTGTTCTTTTTTACTCAACTGAGTGGGAACCTAGCCCCCTAGGGCTTCAGTACCCTCCACACTTTGTGGAAGAGTTTTAGTTGCTGCAGGTTATCTGAAATTTTCAGAGTGTTCAGCCATTTTTCAGATCTGATACCTCACCTTAAAATCTGCTTCAGATTGGCTATTTATCCATCCAAATTACCTCATTTATTTTTGTTTTTGTTTCCTCTAGGGTTCACTCTATTTCCCTCTAGGAGATAGCCTTTCGACACCTCATTTACAACAATATTTCCTTTGATTTGTTGATGTTTTTTCAACCACTTTCTAGCAGATTTTGATCTTTAGATCCCTGTCCCTCTCGACCTTAGATCTATTGGCTATTTTGGTGTGTTTTGACTATTTTTTTCCCACCTACAGACTAGTTTTTGAGAGGCCCGCCTTTTTGGGTTTATATTATTTCATTATTAGCTGTTTATTTACTGTTATTTCAGTTTCATATACTGTTATCTGCATGTTTATTTACAGTTACACAACACACATTTTCTTTTTCTCTACAAACGTCTGGTTTAAAAAATAAAATTTACACACTTTACACACACACCCTAAGTGAAAAAGGGCTTGGTTAACACTGCCAAGAAAAGACTCTAGAACATTAAAATCAATTGATCCTACACCTCTTCACCCTTATTTCGACATTGTAATCAGTTGATCCTGCACCTCATTGCCCTTGTCGATCTCTTTTTCCTTTCTGTCATGTTTGTGTCATCACTATTGTGCCACCAAGGCATTTATCCCAGAGACTTCTTGGCCTTCATCCTCAGTTTCTAGTAGGAAGACTTACTCCTCCACGTAGGATTCAAGTTAGTCCTCCACCGAGTCCGCACTCCGACTCTTCTTCTGGTTCATTGGGTTCTCCTTCCGCCCCCGGTTCTCCTCCTGTCACCTTCACCATGTCTAGTTCAGGACCTAAGATTGGTGGTAGCATGGGCCCCAATGCTGGGAATACTACTAGTGGGACCGCAACAAGAACTATCTCGGCTGCTCCCTTGCTCCCCTATATGGCAGGCCTCAGTCTTACCGATTTTGACCAGTTGATAAATGACCTTATACACCATGACGCTAGTTGGCTTGCTATGCCGACCAAGCTCCCTTCTGACATCCCTAAGTTTGAAGGCCTTGCTGGAGAAGATTCTAAAAATCATGTTCGATCTTTCCACATGTGGTGTTTGTCTGACTCCATTACTGATGACTCTATCCATCTTCAGTTGTTCCAATGTATGCTTAAAGGTGAAGCTTCTAAGTGGTATGTTGATCAGGCCTCATCCTCTCATACCACCTTTGCGACTCTTGCTCGAGATTTTCTGTCTTATTTCCAGCTTCCTCTTCATTATGAAACGGTACTGAACATTTGACTTGTTTCCTTCAATAAGCTACGACTCGCCTATCTGATCACGTCAAGGAATGGCGGAGAAGAAAGAGCCTATGTTGAGCCCCTACCTTCAAAGACCGTGACTACATGGACTGGTTCATTAGATCTCTCTTACCACCTATCGGAAAAGATGTCGCATCACATTTCCTTCAAAACGAAGAAGCCGCTCTCCAAATTGCGTTAAAATATGACATGATCTACGCTCAGTTGGGTTATATTTATATCTTTCTACCTGATCTTCCTAGACCCGGTGGTACCAATGCACTAGGGTCATCTCATGCCGCCGACGGTATTGTTGGAGCTCTCTCTCATTCGTATGCTCAACCTCCCATCGGCTATGGTTTTCCTTAGGGGGAGGCCAACACCTCTTGCACTTTTCCCCCTCCCTGTAGCATGTATCCAAGATACGACATGCTTCCTCCTTTTGCCCAACCTCCTTATTATTCGTATCCACAACCTAGTGCTCCAGCTCCTCTAGCATTAACACCACCTCCTCCCTTGCCTTCTTAACCCCTGCAATAGTAGCCAACGCCCCCTCAGGGGAAGGTGTATGAACAATAGGGCACAAGTAATCCTTCTCCCTCCAAAAAGAAGAGGAAAGGCACTCAAAATCAATCTGCTCCTAGTAATCCTGGACCTAATCCGAAAAATAATGCCCCTAACACTGCTAACCAGCAACATGGCATTCATCCCAAGCAGGACAGGCCTGTTCGTATGAACAAGCCTTTCTCTTGTTGTGGTGTTTATGGTCATTACACACATGATTTTCCTCTTTTACCATAGATGAATCAGATGTGGCAGTCTCAAGCAACATTGAGAGGACAACAAGCCTCCCTTTCTGCGCCTAGTCGGCCAGTTGTGCTTACTAATCCTTTCCGTCAGCAAGGATTTGTGGCTACCCAACCACCTAAAGGTTAGGTAGCCACTCAAACTCTTCCATCTAGTACCCCTGATTACCAGATTATCATGATGAACTCCGATCAACCTATAAACATAGACATCAATCTTTAGACTCAGTCTCATCATTACAAAAAGCCTCTCGCTACGTCTGTCCCCGAGCCACCTCCTTTGGTCTCTACAGAGCCTCTTTCGACACCTAATGGTCCCTTACAGATCCCTCAGCCTAAGGAGAAGGTTCATACTAACATCCCTGAGGGGCCACTACGCCGAAATGCTACTTCTGGAAAAGTTGTCCATTCTTATAACATAGTAGATGATTTGGCGCAATCTCCTACTGCCATTTCAACGCTGGAACTCCTCTAGTCGTGCCCTTCACAATGAAAAGATCTACTATCTACCATGGGTGTTGTAGATCCTTCCTATGATCGATTGATTGTATTTGATGTTGACCGGTCAGAACATCCTCCTCTCCCTACTTCCGTCACCTTCCAAATCCCAGTCAAGATCCGGAACACCAATGTTTCTCGGTGCATCATTGATGAGGGGGCATCGACTTGTGTGATGTCTGATTCAATTTGGAAGCAACTTGGCTCACCTGAGATGGCTCCTTCGATGATCACTCTTTGAGCATGGGATGGCCATGCCTCCCAACCCATATGACTATTCTGCAGTTGTCCTATTACTCTTGTGGGCAAGAATATTTGTGTTGACATAGAATTCATAGATGCCCACTTAGATTAAAATATTCTATTGGGTCGTAGCTACACTTATGTGATGTCTACTGTCCCATTTGCGGTTCATCGCAAGATATCCTCTCCCTCATAACAGAAATATAGTCACCATTGACTAGTTGACATATTACGAACCGAAGTCTCAGACCTCTCCTGAGTCCATCATCTCTTCGGTGGCCAATAAGAAAACTGTCGACCCTTTGACCAATGTCTCACCCAGAGTATATAAAGACTCCTCATTGCTTGGTACATTCCCTGGTCTTCCTCATCCTGTCTATAATCCTAGCTCATCGAATGTTTTCATGATGCAAACATCTCGGGCTTCCCTCAAGCGGCCCGCTTCGGCTAGTCAGCAGCCTCGCCCTTCGCAGCCTACTCCTAGCCCTTTGATTATGCCTTATGGACCTCATCCTCCTGGCCCTTCACCTACAGCTGGTATCCATGAGCCTCTTTAACCTCCTGGAATGATTCCTCTAGGTCTTAACCATTTAGCAGTCGTCCCACCTAGCCATTACCCCTCCGATCAGATACCATTCCTAGCTCCCCCCAGGAGTGTACACGGTACCTGTCATGGCTACCCTCTCTCTCCTTAACTTGACCATTGGGATTCCTGTATGATACCTTGATACTCTAGCTACTACCCCGCCTGGTCAACCCAAACCTTATCTTGATTTGACTCGGGTTCAATCAGCCCCCATGACTTCTCCCACTGCTATAATGCCTCAGCCACCTCAATAGGAACCACCTCCTATTGCGACCACTTTGGGTAAGAAGGGAAAAGATCACAAGAGGGCCTCAAAATACAAGGTTTATCCAACCAACCCTACACCTCCTCCGCCCCCAAAGCCCTGTGCTTTGTGTGATGTCGTCATCCATGCCACCCATAACTATCCTGAACTGCCCCGTATCAAGCCCACGGTTAAAGTTTCATTCCTTGAGTCTATGTTCCCTGAAGCCTCTGTTTCTTCCTCGAATGTAGCCAAGAACCCTAAGACTATTCACACCAATCAACCCTATGCTTTTTGTGATCTCCATGGCCATTATTCCCACCACTATCCCCGCCTTACGCATTACCGCGCCTCTTTGGAGGTAGTTCAGGAGTACAAGGTTGAACATAACTAATACACCTCTCCTGTACTTGCGCAGTATGTTGCAGGATAGCTTGAGGATTTACCTGCTCCCATTGTCATTCCCCTTCCTAATGTCAAGATGACGGAGCCTGCGGCTATCATCCTCTACCTATCATCATCCATGAGACCCTTGGTGGAAGTTCCCTTTGCATCTTCCCCTATTGTTTTGCTTGACATCCCTTCAACGATCACCCTGGGCTCAACATCGATAGATGCCTTATCTTCTTGTTCTTTCATCATCCCCTGTGATGATGCACATGTGAACCTTCCTTCTCATGATGATGATTCAGGTAGTTTCACCGCATCATGTGGTATCCCTTCCTCCAGTCACTCCATCCTCTATTGTGATGATGTCATCATGGAAGCCTTGTCCATCCTTGACTTCATCTTTCCCGCCCATAAACGAGATGGCACCATCCGTGTATATGGTGAATTTCGTGGCCTGAGCACAAGCTACACCTCTGGTAGCTCCCGTACTCCACCTCACCGTTGGCATGTGAGTAGTAGACATCCGATCCAAATCACTCCCTCGCGCGAAGTGCGTTCAATTTCTACTTTGCGCTCAGGTTGCCAACATTGTTCATCATCCTCCCATTTATTGTCTTGTGGCACCTTTTAGATAGACCTCCCATTCACACCTTATATCAGTTTTTCCGATGGTGCAAGTTGCTACTCCCGGAATCTAGCCTCGATAGGTTGGGCCATTTTTACCCATTTGCATTCACTTGTTCTCTCGAATGTTGTATGCATTGGTAATGCTACCAATAATCAGGCCGAATATGATGCAGTGCGAGGTATACTAGTCGATTCCTTTTCACATCGCATCCTCCACTTTCATGTTTGTATAGATTCCCTGCTTCTTGTCATGCAATTGAATGGTGTCTATTGTGTGCACAATCCTATCCTTTTTAGAAGATATTTATGAGTGAAGTTTTTGATGTGTGAATTTGAAATCATTACATTCAGTCATGTACCTAGAGCACAAAATCACTATGTATATAGCATTGCAAACAATATTCTAGATTTCCATTTAGCACATCCATTTAACATAAGACAATAACATAAAACTATAAAAATGATGCATATCCATAAAATGTGTCGTATAAAATGTTTTAGAGTCCATCAACTTTGATACATATGACATTCCCATAGCATGTTACAAAAACTCAAAATTGGGGGCACCACCTGCCCCTACACACTAATCACTATCTGGAGGATCCCGAGCCAATGGCTCTGCTCCCATAGCTCATAGAGCATGCATCCCTTGGCCGACCATCGCCATGCACCACATGACCCCTTTCCACTTCGAGGGTAGACCAATACATGGCTCTATGTTCTAGTCCTCTAAGTCTTGTCAGCTGTGCTCTGAAACACCGGTCATAAGCCTCTCACATATACGATGGATATCCTGTAGGAGGGCTACTACATCCTCATTTTGCAGCACCCTCGATCCACCAGGTCCTGCAGCTCCTGATACCGCAGTCCGTCCCATATACCTGGCTGATTTTACCAGTGCTATATTTGCATACCAAAAGTGGAAGAATCAGTACCATATAAAATATTCTGAAACTTTACAATGCACATAAAAATATTAGAAATTTTTCACTTACCATCGGGCCCCCATACTCGACCAGGAGGCAAGGGGAAATCTGGGTCCCCGAAATAACTCATCCCATTATAGGGATAGTCATCTATGTACAATGGCATATGATCCCAATGTGTAAAGAACTCAGGTCTAAACACTCGTCCGATTGCCCCACCTCCTCCTCTACACAGTAGTCTCCCCCACCGGTGCATCCTGGGCTCTCTTGGGCCCCCATCCTAGAGCTGTATATGAGGTCGAAGTGTTGGGATCTTCCCAAAGAAGAGCGAGCACAAAAATGTACCATATGCATAGTCATGGTTCACTTGTTGCTTGCATAGTGGCAATTATCATTTCAACAACGACAACATCATCTTGGCCCACCCATAGTAGGTCCCACTCAAGACACTTTCCACAAGCATCATCTGCCCTCCAGTGATGTGGTGGAGTGTCAAGTTTCCCAGGATCCGCAGCACCGCTGCGGCCACAACACGAGTCTCTAACCTCTATAGATCCCTGATGGGTATCTGAGTCCCCTTGACTTGGAGACTTGGTCGACAATGGCGCTCTACAAAATCCATGATGTTTTGCCCTCGTGATAACACTGGCTGCATATTCCCAACCATCCCAAGTGGTGGAAGACCAGTCAGGAAATATATATCCTGGAAATTCAACTCAATCTGGTGCTCCTGCACTATAAATACCTCATGGTCCAGATCCCAATAGCTAACAATACGACCCAATAAGGGCTCTCTAGCTCTCATCAGAGGGTTCTCCACAAACTTCAGAACCTCAAACCTAGCCAATGCACTGTGGACACCCTGATCCTCCTGGATCTCCGACCGTAATGTGCCCAGGTCTCTATCTCTCTATTTGATCCATAATTCTGCCATATCAGCACAAAATCATCATAATTGTCAGTGTACAGATAGGAAAGACTGTATCCAAACACAAAAACTCAATTCTCAACCAAAAATAGCATATAAAAACCCCTCCATGTCAGGTCACACTTTTCAGGCCCAATCCTGGGACAGGTCATATTTTTCTGCCAAAACATGCTACCTAGGTCACAGTTTTTTCCCCAAAAAGTGTGACCCGACCGTGAAGAGGAACAGGGTCTATTCTTGAGCTCTAGGGACCTAAACTAAACTTTCAATCCACTAAAATGAAAGAGTAGGGTTAGGCCTCTTACCTTCAACTGACGGATCTTGATTCCAACGGTCGGCTTGTCCGCTATGATTGCAACAAGATTTAGGGTCTTCTCTCCTCTTTACACTCACCACATTTCCACATGAAAATGACTAAATTTGGAGGGAAAATGCCTTATTAAAAGAGAAACCCCTGATTTTTCTTTCGCCTACTGCAGCCAAACCGTAACTTAGTTTGACAAACAGTCTGCACCGTTGGAAAGCTCTCACCGAGCCCTCAAATGGGTATATGTTAGTTTTTTGTGATTTGATACTTCACCAAGACACATTTTTTCCACGAAGCATCACTTTACTACTCCCCAAAATAAAATTTCTTCACTTGCAACACTTGTACTTGGGTGCACCACTTTGCCTTCATACTTGTCCATGCTCGTGTCGATTTTTGTCATGAGTAACCATGATGCACTAATGTTTTTATGGTCCCCATTGGACCTTTACTGTGTGGTAGCAACATCAAGTCGCCCTTGTTTAGAGCATCTGAGTTGAGTCATAATTACATTCATGGAGTCTATCCCGAGTCCTTTATATCCAGCTATAGTCCTCAATCCTTCATTTCTTGGTTCCTCTCTCGTGTTGAAAATTATGGCCTTCAGTCCCACTGTCCCCTATCCCTCATGATATTGTGTCAGTCACTGCCAAGTCATCCACGTCCTTTATTCTCTAACAAGGGAAGTCGTCCTTCCGCTACTCAGTACCCCCCATTTTATCATCAACCATGGTGTCAGTCTGTCAGTCGCTCTACTATTTTCTCTCGTGCCTTATTTTAGGATCCCTTATTTCCTCACCTATGGCAGACCTACTTCTATCAAAATTAGCTCATTTATTCCAGAAAAAAGGTCTAGAGGGTGGTGTGCCTTAGTTCCAGCTTCCACTCTTGTTCGGTGCCTCGGATCAGACAAAGGGACTCCTTATTGCCCTTTGACTTGATTGTTTCTCAGTTCCAGCTCCTTTTAGCATGACCGAGATCTATATACTTGATGGTTCAGTGATGCAGTAGCTAATATTGGTGATTCCCGGGTGTGTGTGAGATGTATCATCCCTTATGAGGGGGTGGCCCTACAGGTATCCCCCCACATGGATGGATGACCTCTTCATTACAACCTTTGATGTAGCTCCATATATTTGATGATGTCAGCCTCAGCTGCTTGCAGCGCCTTTTTGTTTGCATGTATCCGTCAGATTTTCAGAGCCCTTTCCTGTTTACAGGGGCATTTGGATTGTATTTGTATCTCATGTAATCAGATATTATTGTATAAGTCCTGGCTGTTATCCCAGGCATAGTATGTATGTGGGATTCATTATCATGTTTTTACCTGGCTCATGTTTATGCTATCATGTACTATATTGTTCAATCCCTTGTATACTAGACACATTATTCTTTGTACTTTGTCTCAGCGAGCATAGGTATGCCTCCCCCGCCGCCTATAGCACAGGTACTCACTCATAAAAGAGACTTGTCACTCCTGTAAGTCTCACCTCCTCAGGGTCTAGTCCTTTAGCACTTCGACCTTACATTTCTCTCTCTTTGACTTCCCCTTCGGTGTCTAGTTATTGAGTTCTTACAACGTACTTTGGTCATATGATTAGCTCCTAATGCTTGCATGCTGGGGGGCGATTTGTTCCACCATTTTTTGGTCATCTAACCTGTTACTATTATATGAACCTAAGTACACCATGTAAGACCAATTTTACCCTAAGTAAAATTTCTTTCACCATGAAAAATAACTTAGTAAAACACCTTTATTAAGTTGTTTATGGTTTAAACAGGAAACCCCATGAGGAAATATTAAAAAAATCCACATGTGTTTGATTTTACTGAAGGAATAATTAGTTAAACAACAATTTAATTAATATTCCTGGTCATATTTAACCCAAAATAGGAAAATTAATTAGATAAATTATTATTTATCTTATTGTTTTCTAGGAATAATTATTTAAACCTTATTTAAATAATATTCCTTGTTAAATTTCACTAAATCACTCATAAATAGTTAAATAAATCATTATTTATTTAATTATTACTCATCCACATCCTTAAAATGATAAATAAATCATTTATTTATTTATTATTTACTAATAAAGGGATTTGACCCAAGTCAAATTCCTTTTCCTTCCAACAAAAATAATAAAATATTCCATAAAATTTGGATCTTGATTTGGTTAATAATATTTTAATTATGCACCAATATCTAGACTAACTCAATATTTTGTTATGGGATTTTCCATTCATTCATCACCTTTTATTGCCTAAAGATTACTCTGGATCTATACTTTTTGTCTGACTTTGATCCACCATCATTGTCATATTTTTCTATCCTTTTGCTTGTGAGCTCCCTTTGAGTTCCATTTTTGTCTGGGTTTTCTACACCATAAAGAGAGAGGAATTTTAGATCTGAAGTGCTGAGGACATACAAGAACCCATCCCATTGAGGAGAACTAGTAACATCCTTCTATGTTTTCCGCCTACGTGCCCTTAATATAAAATTCATTCAACATATTCTTGTCTTGTCTATTGGATGCATGGAGTAAATCTTGTTTTACTTACTGCTTAATGTCTTTTGACACATAGATCTAGATTTTTGCAGAATTTATCTTGATCAACTAATTGCAGATATGAAGATATTGGTAGCCATATTTTGTTGTTAGGGCTATTTGTTATGCACAACTAAAGTGGTCTTTTTTCGTACACTTGCAATTAAGATTCATACTAATAATAAGTATACTAGATGGAGAAATAGCATGCATATATAACTAAAACTAAACTAAAAAACTAAAACAAATAAACACGAGCTCTTAAAAGAGTCAAACGACAACAATAATACGAACAGTGGCTCTTGGCCCCTCTTATTGAGCGCTGGTAGGATTAAGAGTGAAACTTTACCCTCTTGCCAAAGGGCTCCTAGAACATGGGTTCTAAGTCCCGATGCAAGGATTTTTTTATCCCAAGCTTGCCTCGGTGCAGTCTCCCTCTCTCTATACTGTGGTGGATTGAACTTGTTGGATGGCCAACAATTGAGTCCCCTCTATCTTCAACTCTAGATAACACACTGCTGGTATTTCTTGGGAAACTCTGGCCAGCATAAAAATGTGTTCACCCATTCTTCATCTCATGGTGGCCTTATATAGGAGATTTCAAATCCTCCTTCCCTCTCTTGGTACATTGGGGATGGTGACCCAAGAGAGGGGTATGATTCCTTTGTGTGCTCCAAATATTCCATTGTGTGCTCACTTGATGTTTAAGGAGGTGTTGGTGGTTGTCCTTTGGCGTCTTCAAGTGAGGAATCACTTGTCCTATGCTTCATTTGGTCCCAAAAAATGACATTTGGCCACTCCCGGGATTATGCGCATTTCGTGCCATAAGGCGCGCAAAGGTGCTCTTCATGAAGGATAATGCACGCAAAAGCATTTAGGACTTGTTCAAATTTTATTTTTCCTCAGACCTTAGATATTTTTAAATTCTTTCCAGATTCGGTAATGTCTTCCAGCCCTATAAATCCTTCTGCTTGACATTAGATAATGCCGTCTTCTGCTATACGATTTTCTAATGTTAACAGTTGCTCCCTAATGTGTGAGGTATAGCAAGAATTGTATAGTTGAAATACATTAGAGTTTATTTTCTATATATCGTGCGTAGAGAGAGAGAAAGAGACCTACGTGAAGCTTGGAATTGAAAACACTCTGCATCGGTTCCAAGAATGACCGTGTCCTAAGGGACCCATGTAAGAAAATATAATAGAATACATATACAAATTTTCTATGAGGTTGGCATGTCTCATGCTCGTGATGCTGTGGTTAGTTAAACAAATCTATTAGTGATCTCGTGGTTGTTGACGATGACTGTTGATGCCCTGAGGGGTGTTTTTTCTTTTACAATAGGTGGAATATGGTACCCATATGCGTAAACTCGATATGGCATATAGCTGCACATTGTACACATAGATGCTGGCTGGGGCCTTCCCATGTAAGCATTGCTGAAAGAGACGCTTGTGGAGGCACGGGTCTTCAACGAATTTGATCAAAGTGCAATGGTTGTAAGGTATGATACCATCTTTACATGAGAGCTTTCGTTGTAGTAAAATGTCAGGAGGATCGATGACATCAATGGGAAATTATGTCTCCCATCGTGTCACCGGAGGATGCCCCATTTTGGAGAGGGGTAACCTAAGGTACCACTTCCTTTTTGGTAAATGGGTGTCGAAGTCGATAAAAAGGAAGCCTCAACTAAACGAGGGGTCGCCGATATGGGGGACGATGACCTGGATGTGATGGGTTTAACATAGGCATGTTGGTGAGGGGCGACTAAAAACTAATGATGGGGATTTAGTGGCCCAAGGTCGGAGTATATTAAGTAGCTTGGCGGTAGCCATAGTTATTTCTGATGGAAAAATCCCTAGAGTAGGTAGGAATTTCATGGCGGGTATAAACCGGCTATGAATGTCATGGTGGCTTGCACATGGGGGTGTAATACTCCAACCAAGGGTATTCAGGGACTACTTCCATGGGAGAAAAATATGGATGAGAGGATGAAGGACATAATGCACCGTTCGACGTATTTGTACACTTACCGAAAGAATAAAATAATGGGGTTTGGTTTGTACAAAACACAGAGACGGGTACCCCAAAGCATGAAAGTGTTCGCTCCCTGATTTTGTGAGGAAGGTGTTTTGCTGAGGGTGGGGGTCCCATTGGTTGGTCTCATGTGTGGGGTTGATGAAGTGGATGAAAATAGGTATCACAGATGGGATTATGTTGGTGGAGGTATGGTGGGCCAAATGCGAGGCACAATATTGCGCTTTTGATCTGCTTACACAACCTGATCATCCGGGAAGGAGGTTTTGGCTTGTATGGTAAACTTGACCTTATGAATGGTGAATGGATGGGCATGAGGTGGTTCCCAGAATAAAGTGGTATGGCCATGGCGTCACTTTTGCTGTGATATATGGTCTACTATGGGTGATGAGCACCATGGAGGGGAGGCTCTATCGACCAACCAAGATGTTTATTATGTGCAAGGTGAGGTGATGATAAACACGGTCAAATATAAGGACCCTATGGTGGATTTTTGATGGAGAACTGATGTCAGGATATGTAGAGTTGACTTGGACTCTATCATGCTGGGGGTAGAATGATACCTACTATGGAACTTTCAGTAGATGGCGCTGTGGATGGTTTGCAAGATTTTCCTGCAACAAAAACTACTTCAAGTGAAAGCATCTTATTTATCAAATATTATTGAAAGTCATGAGCTTTAAAAAAGAAGATGAGAGAGGGCATACCTGCCGGCACTGAATTTTTTTTTTTTTGGGAGTGTGATTATGTGGCATTGGCTATATTCATCATGGAGTGCTAATTATGGTGCAAATTATGATTCAAAAAATAGACCTTTTGATCTCTCGTTATGGTCCTCCCAAGTTTTTTTAAAAGGGCGATATATAGGTGAATATGGCCCTAATTGAATTCATTTGTACTTGCTAAGTTTTTGACAGGCTAGAGGCTTCTGTGTAGCAGTTATTGCTGTTGCGGTTAGCCTGAGAACCAGGGATTAGTGATACCATGCCCAGGTAACCTCCATGACGTCCCACACTTCAATTGTTTCAGTTTGATGGTGCTGAGGTTTGTACATACTAGATTTATATGGATTTTGGGTGTTTTTAGCCTAGATTGCGTGGGTGATCGGGGTAAAGGTGTGCCCTCTTTGTGTGCATTTTCAGGGTATAAGCATGCTAAAAGCACTATGTTCCCATTCTTTGGCACGCCTTAAGCATGCCTGTGCAAAATATAGGTGCGCAAAGCCAAGGCGAATTGTTTTTTTAGTTTTTTTGCCTATTTTTGTGTGTTTTTTTTTCTATACTTATGGGTACCTGTTTTGATGATAGGTTATTGTGGAGGGAGCGAGATTTTCCCAAGCTCCCTGCTGCATAGGCTGATAATGCTAGGACGTGATGTCAGCTGGCGCAATGGGGGCTCCTGAAGTTCGCAGAGAACGAGCTTCTTCAGTCGTAGGAATGACTGCTACACTACTTGATATGACACTGGTGCAAGAGGTGCAACATGTTCGTGTTGTGGGGGACAAACCTGGTCATTTGTCCTGAGATGGATGTTAATTTTGTGACCGGGTTACTGCCTCATCGTGAGGCACTAAGGTATCCACTCCCTTTCATGAGAGTGGATTTGGAGAGGTTTGAAAGACATCACTGTGGTGGGGTGCCTCTTATAGAGGGGTGCATCAACATTTCATCCATGACAGATTTGGTAGAGAGATGTGCTCTGGAAATGATTGTATGAATTGAAAGGTCATCGACTCTGCATGAGGCATCAGGCCCGTAGGTTATAGTACTGGATCAGTTGAGGTATGGGAATTTATTTGATTTTGCCCATTTTTTCTATGACAAGATGGCGGTGCAACTCAACAAGGTCCACAGTGGATCAAAGTTATTTGCGTACACCAGAATTTTGTGCAGCATTATGTATGAGAGGGTAGTGCTGCTGAGGCTAGTGGTTATGGTGCCTCCTGGGGGGCCACGAGAGCCTCATATAAGGAGGTGGGCTCCAGTGATGCCGCAAGGCAGTGGTGGCATGGTGGGGCATTATTGGAATGCCATGATAGAGGCCTGGTTCAAGGTGAACCCACAGATGTTCTTGCCATTCCCATATGCGGGGATGGACTTCCAGGGGGATCCAGAGATGGGTATCCCTTTTGTTACACTTGGGGGCCCATAGGTACGTTGTGTATATTTTCTTCATTTATTTAAGCATATATGTACTTATGTGTTTTTCTAGTGACAGTGACATAGTTTTAGTTACTTTTGCAGATGTTGGTGAGGTGGGTCGCCCCGTGGCTCGGTTGGCTGGCCACGATCCTCTACAGCGACCTAGGGGTGGTCAGGGAGGAGGTGCTGCTAGAGTACTTGGTGGTGGTGCTGGCCTATCAGGAGAGGGAAGCATCTTAGCTGCTGATGAGGCTACGGGCGAGCGGGATTTAATAAAAATTAATAAATTTTAAAAAATCCATGGTAGCACTTTGAGTGCTTTTGAATAAGTCTTTTGGTAAAAAATATTTGGTGGTTGGGGGTGTTTATGTTCACTCTAGGGAAGGGCCGATTTGGCCCTTATGGGTATAATTTATTGAGGTAAAGGTCGTTGATGGGGTTTCTAAGGCATGTCCCATCCGGTTCCATCAAGATGTATGCCCCCTGTTAGAGGCAATGTTTGATGATGTAGGGTCCTTTCCACAATGTTTCAAACTTTCCTAGCCCTAGGGATTCTTTTGTGACATCATAGCGGAGGACTAGCTCTCCCTCAGTGAATAAGTGAGGGGTGATGTGGAAGTCGAATGATGCTTTTATTCTTTTCTTGTGGGCCTCATTGTGTTGCAGCAATTGTCGTTGTCTTTCGTCAACAAACTTTAGTTGTACTAGGCATTGTTCTAGAGGCTGGCTATCATCAAGGAGTTTGATGGTGGAATGTAAATTTGGGATCTCGTTTTCTATGGGAATCACGATCTAGACCCCATATACTAAGTGGAAGGGAGTGAAACCAGTGGATGTATTTACAGTGGTGCGGTATGCCCACAGGTCAGAAAATAGCATGTGGTGCCAGATGGTTTTATGGTTATTCATTATGCATTGTAACATAGTTTTGAGTACTTTGTTAATAGTTTCTACCTTCCATTGGACTGGGGGTAGTATGGTGAAGCAAATTTGTGGGTGAATCTAAGGTGGTGAGATAGCTCCTCGAAAGCTTCATTCTCAAAGTGTTTTCCATGATCGGAGACTAACTCTTTGGGGATGCCGAATCGGGAAATCACGAGGTTAAACAGAAATCGAGCAGCGGTTTTTGTTGTTTTGTCGTATGTAGGCATGGGATCAACCCACTTGATGAAATAATTAATAGCCATGATGATATATTTATGGTTTCCTGATGAGGTGGGGTAACAAATCATCAAGTAAATCCCCCATTTACAAAAGGGTCCAACGAAAATGAAGGGATGAAGAGTAGTGGGAGGTGCTCTTTCTTTGTGGGCAGAGCGTTGGAATCGTTTGCATCTTTTGACTACTGTTATGTAGTTGTGAAACAAGGATGGTCAAAAATATCCCACTCGTAGGAATTTTTGGGTGGTGTCCATGCCAGATAGGTGTCCACCGCAAGCACCTCCATGGCAGTCATTAAGGGGTTGTTCCGCTTGGTCATGGGTGAGGCATCACCGTAAAATGGTGTTGATGCCTTGTCAATATAAGATGTCTCCCATGAGAAGATATTGGGGGGCTTGTTGTCTTATACACTGATGTTCATCTCGAGTGAGATGAGGAACTTTTGGGTTTGCATGAATAGGAGAATGTATCCGTACCAAGGGTCATCGGTTGTTATGAAGAAGAGGTGTTCATTGGGTATCAAATAATTCACTAGTGATCCCTTGGTATCTCCTGGGAGATTCGTAATGAGATCTGCTAAGGAAAGTGCCTTTTTGCTTTTGGGGGAGTGAAACTGTAAGTCATATTATTGGAGAATGACTATCTAGCAGGCATACTTATGGTTCATTAGGTGGTGCGTGTGTAGGTATTGAATGGGATTAATATCTGCAATGTCCATAGTGGTTCTTAAGATGATGTAGTGGAAATTTTTTTGGATTTCATAAATTAATGCTAGTGTAGTCTTTTCTTTAGGCTCATATGTTAAAGCTGGGCCCGATAAGGTTTTGCTGACATAGGAGATTACGTGCTCCTTCCCATATGGGCCTTATTGTATCAAAACTCCGGCTAAGGTGGACTCAGAAGATGATAGATATAGGATATAATCTTTTTCATAGTCTGGGGGAGTGATGAGGGGCACTGAAGATAACGTTTATTTCAGCGCATCAAACGCTTGTTGGGTGTAATCGTCCCATTTAAATGGGATGTCATGGTGTAGGAGTTGCAGGAATCCTTGAGCGCAGGTGGCATAATCTGGGACAAAGCGTCTCAAAAAATTGGCCTTCCCCTACAGGCTTTGAAGTTTCTTGAGGGTTCGAGGTGGTGGTACCTCTTTAATGGCTTGGACCTTGAAGGGGTCCACACAAATGCCTTATTGGGACACGATAAAACCTAAGAGTCTTCATGCGCTCACACAAAAGACACACTTGAAGGGGTTAAAGAGTAGGTTATATTGACAGGATCGTTGGAATACCAATCACAGATCCTCTAGATGGTCTAAATGCTTCTTGAAGCAGACGGTTAGGCTGTCCAAGTAGGCTAGGATAAGGTGTGCCAAGTAATGAAATATATAATTCATGGGCCTTTGGAAGGTGGATCCAACATTTTTTAGGTTGAATGGCATTACCTTGTATGAAAATGTGCCCCAGGGGGTGGTGAATGCGTTTTTGTTCTGGTCTGTATGGCGGATCTGGATTTGATTGTACCCGGAGAACCCATCCATGAAGGATAGAGCCTTACTTCCTGCGCAAGCATCCATGACTTGGTCGATGAATGGGGTGGGATAATTGTCTTTAGGACAAGATTTGTTCAAATCCCAAAAATCGGTGCAAATGCGTATGCTGACCTTTTTTTCATGATAGGAATAGGGTTGGAAACCCAAGATGCATAAGCGATGGGGTGGATAAACTTAGCTTTGTGAAGCTTGTCAATTTCTCGCTTTATTACTTCTGCCTTAGATGGGTGCAGTTGACGTTGTTTCTGGCGCACTGGAGGTACGTCAGGCCAAGTGTCAATATGGTGCTCTACGATAGTAGGACTAAGCCTAGGAATTTCTGAGTAGTCCCACTTGAAGATATGTCGATACCCTTGTAGAAATTAGGTATAAGAGGTTATTTCTTCTGGAGAGCATGCTGTCCCTAGTGAGATTTCTTTGACCTTTGCAGGATTTTAGGATATGTTCACCTTGATGGTAGGTGAGATGTTTGACATATTTCCTTCCTCGAACGCATCAAGCACTGAGATGAGGTTTTTGAACCAATCGACTTTCCCTGATGGAAGGAAATATTTTAATTCGATCGCGTAGATCTCTTGTTCTTTTTCCTTGTTAGGACTGGATGTGTGCTTGGGGAGAAAAAGCGAATGATGATGCAGTGCATCCCATGGATAATCTGGCTTTGTCATAGCCTTTAGGATATCTTCATTTGAATGAAATAATGACCCAAAGGGGGATTTTTCCTGTGTAAGGTTATGCTAAATGGGGATAATCCGCACGGAGCTAGTTGAGAGACACGAGAAATATTCCATCGTGGATGTGGTGGAACCAGATGCGGTCAACAGAGTGCAGATAGATTGGGTATGCACTGTCATAGGCACAGGTAATCTCGTAGTTGCAACTGACTCAAAACCTATGGTAGATGAGAAGATAACTCGAGTCATGGTGCCAATACATGATGATATTAATTGTATATGGTGTTTCGTGTCATCGGCATTTCATGGGGGCAGAATCTCCCTAATTGGTTGCCTCTCGGTTGACAAGAATAGGATGGATTTGTCTATCACATCTTCTTGGGTTGTCAAACTATTAATGGATTCTTATTTCGTGCCATCTTCTCGGTAGAGTCAGACCATGGTTGATCTCATATAGGCTAGTGTTGTGCGGAATCTCGATATGTAGCGATAACAATGTATCGGGTGGTTGTCACCGCATATTTGACATGAATATGGGATGTCCAAGTTGGTGCGGTATACTATATGGATTGGATACCATCATTGGAAAATTTCCAAAGATGGGCATTCAATGATGAAATGATCAAGTTTGTCGCAATGTATGCACCTTTTAATAGGGGAGGGGGTCTAGCGGGGAGCCATTCAGGTAATTTTCGTTCTTCCTGTAGGTACAAAATGATACGAGGTTCATCCCCGACAGATTGGGTGGGGGGATCCTCTTGATAGGATTGCTTGATGGCATGTAAGGCATCCCTATATCATGGGATCTTTGGGAAATGATGGGTATAGTGCCCGTAGTTGCTGTAGAGAGCACATCTGTGATTGGTACACAGTGCTTTGCCTTTACCTTAGGTGGAAGGTTCCTTTTCACGGGAATGTGGCATTGCGATGTCTCTCTCAGAGCCAAGGAGTGGTTTTAATTCATCCAACTCTGGAAAGATATGGGTATGGTGACCTATTATGTCACATATGGTGCATACTGGTGACTCCCATTGTATGGCGAGGTTCACCATCTTCTTTCCTCTCTTCTTGGTTTTCTTAGTTGTGATCACTGGTTTTGAAATGGGAATTTCCCTTACAGAGGTGGTTTCGACCATTTCCTGGATGAGTGGGGCCTCCTAAAGACTGAGGGGCTTCAATCTTGTGGCAGTGATGTGGGTGGCTCCTATTCCTACTGGGGGAATGAGATACCAAACTAGTATTGCCAATGATATGTTTGGTAATACCAGTGTTGCCAAAACTTGCTGGGAGACGAAACCAACTAGGGGGGTAGAGGAAAGGGGTTTTGGAGGTGGCGTAGGCTAGGGAGGCTGCCATCATCGATGACTCGGTGCCACTACTGCTTGTGTTCATGTCCTGACTAGATTCAGCTCTTGATGTGGATATGATGCACACCGGATCCCTTGTGACATTGGGCGATGACTCAAGGATTATGGGAGGATCTCCTAGGAATGACCATTGAACGGATGATAGTTTGAATTGGTCGGGGCCATATTCTTTGTATAGTGAGAGAGCATCCGAGGATGTATCTATATAGGGTAGAATTACATCAGTTTTTGTTAGGGGTCATTTCTTGCTATGCATCAGTTGGTCTACAGTAATGATGTGGTCCTCGTGGGGGAACACCATGATGTGAAAGACAGAGGACGGTATGGAAGACATGGCATACATATAACTCTGCCCAAGGAGTATATTGTAGACCAGGTGAGTGTCTAAGACTTCAATGTCTATGTGGACCGTCTTTCCAGCTAAGCAGTCTGGGACATTTGGTAGAGGCTGATGGGGGTTGATGGATGGCCGTCATATGCTCTAAGTGTAATGACTGAGGTTTTTAGTTCGGGAGACCCTAACTTCTGCCAAATTTTTTTGGACATGATGCATGTGGATGCACCCTTGTCTACCATAATCGGTGAATTGTGATATTCTGGACCGACACTGGTATCTAGAAGGCGACCATGGAAAGAAGCCTAAGGGTGGCTTTTTCTAAGTCAAAATCCATTAGGCACGTATCAGCAAGGTCGATAGCACCTAGCATGGAAAGTAGGGATTTTCGTTGTTTTGGGCATGACTGAAATACTTCCAAAGCTGACATAGTAGTGGGAGATTGTGCTAAATCGTCCATGATACTATAATTATGGGTTGCTTTGGAGTAGTTTCCTTCTCAACTTTTGGGTCCCTTAACCTTTTTTGGCAATGGTTCTATAGGCATATTTGAAATTCTCAAAGGTGTATTTGGTGCACTGGTACTTTCCCTTGACGTATTGGTGTCTAGTGGGGTGTCGTAATTGCGAATCCATGTTTGGAAAAACATCTCTTCGCCAGTCATGTAGATTTCATGGCTGCTTTTCCCAGAGTCATCTGTATTTTTATGTTGAGTGCTTACCGTCCCTTGATGGGGGAAAGGTTCTTGCATCACAGCTGGTTGTTGGGAAGATCCTCCTTGTCCTCGGTTACTCTGTAGCTTCTTCAGCTTAGGGAGATCGAGACAATGGTGAGTATAGTGGTTGTAATCACCACATATCAAACAAGAATGGTTTGCTCAAAGAGGTGGCCTTTTTCTCTAACGTTGGGCATTGCTCAGCTCCTGGTTCTGATTTCGGTTGGAGTTGCCTCCAGCTTGGGATCGCAGTGGGCATTTTTGGTTGTTTCCCCCATGTCCAGGGTTCCCTTTTGGCTTGTTTTTTGATTTTTTTTCACCACATTAGGAGAGTAGTTCTCCTGGTTATATTGGTGTGGTTGGTTTTGGGATGACTAAACAAAGTTCACTTGTGCATTGGTTTGCATAGGTGGGTCTCGCGCTAGGGACTGAGCATAACGTGGTCCCTGGTTTGCACCTTGCTGTTGGAGGGGAGCTCTTCCGTCAACATTTCTTTCTGTGTACTGGGTCCCCTGAGCTGGAGGATAAGGTCCTCCCTAGTGATAAGCTGGTGCCCTATTGGACAAATTTTGCTGAGGCATATGATGACTTTGAAAACCAGGTTGAGGTACGTTCTGGGTAGAACTGTATGTGTAATCGAGGTTTTTAATGCTGATTCCTAGGTATCCTTGGGTCAATGACCCAATTAGTCCATCTGCAGAGTTCAACGCACCTAGAAATTCTTGATAAGTTTGTAGGCACGGGGCGTTAGGCAGGATGTTATAAATGTATCCTGAATGCGTATAAATAAGCTCAAGCTGCTGGGATTTTTTGACGGCGTTCTCTTTGGATGTGGGGCTTTGCTGCGCCACATCATTTGAAATATTTGCCGTAAGAGTTTTCAGGAACAAATCTAAACGAACTTGATCGTTGAGTTTAGCTTTACATAAACTACTATGCCGCCTCCATTCGTGGAGATGGTCCGAGATGTGGATGGCAAGGGTTTGTCTAAAATGTGTCAGTAGTTACATTCCAGAATCATGGTGAATGGGTAATTGAAAATATGTTAGGAATGCAGTGGCGAGGGTGCTAAAGGTTCCATGTGAAGCTGAGGGTTTCTCCATGTACCACTTCGTGGCTACTCCAGTCAGAGTGCGTTGAAATAGTCTCAATCAAATAGTGTCATCAATGATACTGTTCGATGAGCACCATAGGTGGAAGGTCATGATGTGATTACCTAGGTCTTTCTCTTACTTTCCTTCGAAATTTGGAATATCCGAAGGGAGCTTCGTGGGCATGGGAGGCCATGTAGGGTTGTGTGCGATGGGGTCATTTGTTAGCTTGGTTAAATTGGGCAGATTCAACGAAGCTAAGAAAGGTGACTAAGAGGTTGACTCCATTGCAATGTGCGAAAACACAAAGTTCTGGTTAGGAAGAGGGTTGGTCTGCAACGTACCCTACTGTGTATTCGGCTGGCACTACAAGAAAAAAGGACATTTGTGAGGGGTGAAAATGGTCACCATAAGCTCATTGGTGAGGGTCAAAAGAGCCTTCGTCACCAAAAATTGAATGTCACCAAAGGTGGCGTCACCGAAATTATAGGTGTTGTGGTGACATTCAAGCTCTGTCACCAATAATGATTTATAGTGACGGAGAGTGACCATCACCATTTCATACAAGTAATGGTGACAGACAATAGCCTCCATCACCAAAAAACTGAACGTCACCAAAGGTGGCATCACCGAAAGTATGTGTTGTGGTGACATTCAAGGTCCGTCACACATATTGATTATAATGACAGATAGTGACCATCACCATTTCATATGAACAACAATGACTTTTTGTGATGGAACTTTCATGGCTGTCACTATTGGTGCATATATATGGCGACGTTCATTAACTGTCACCATAAACTCATTGGTGACATCAAGGTCCGTCACGAATAATGACTATAATGGTAAACAATGACCCTCACCATATCATATCAACAAAAAATATTTATGGTGACGGACCTTTAATGGTCATCACTATTAATGTATATATATGGTGGCATTCGTTGACCGTCACCATTTCATATTTTGGCGAGGGTTGAAAAATGTCACCATAAGCTCATTGGTGATGGTCAAAAGAGCATCTGTCACCAAAAACTGATCACCGTCATTCCCTATGAATATCAGGGCACGATGGAATCGAACCACCAACCTCTTGGTTGTAAAGCAGGTGCTATTACATTGAGCTAGCACCCTTTAAAGAATTATACTTTAAACTAGCAATTGCCGCTAAAGGTGAAAAGATACACCAAAGGAATAGAAAATCTAGGAAGATCAAAAGTTGCTAGAAATAATATGTTCAATATACATAATAATATGTTCGCTCGGCCTTAGCGGGGGCCTCGCTCTCCTTATAACAGCAGAGTGACTAATAAGCTTACTCTCTTATTGTCTTACTACAAGGTAACCATTCTTACTCAAGTGTATATACTAGTGTATATACAAGTGTACTAGTATACAAGCAAGTGTATATACAAGCTGCCTTACTATAAGGTAACCATTCTTATTAGATAGCCTTACATTTATGATATTTATTTATTTTTTGTAATAATTGGGAATGCCTACCGGACCTATAGGTCCCCTTTTTATATAATCTAACAAAGCATGTACTACATAGGAGAATAAATGGAAAGAAAAACTAGAAATTTGAATTACAACATAGAAATATAAAAGAACATGCAACAGGAAAGGAAAAACTCCACAGTTTGAGAAATATGAACAATCCATGGGCCTATTCTTATATATTGATATAGATAACGAAATATAAATCTAGATTTATGAAATTAAATTATCACACAAGAATGTCTTGAGCAAATATCAATATGTAAAATAGTATTTTTTGCAATTGGATTTACCTTGCAGAACCTCAGGAAAACATTTCCACAGAAACAACCAATAAACATAACAACATGGACCTCAGGAGCACTAGAGAAGTATTCAAAGAAAATGATGAAAAGCATATCTAGAAATAACTGAGAACCCTTTGAAGTAAACCACACATTTATCATCGTGACTAGTACACTTGCAAAAAAAGATCAGAATAAATTATGAACTATTCCACCAAAAAATAGTGAATTTATCACTAAAATATAGTTTCAAATTAATCACTAGCATGACGCTAACTTCTCTGCAAAAATTGGTAAGTTTCAAGAAAATGTATAATAGCTTGCATGGCAACCGTGTTGATAAAACCTTCCAAGGAATAAGACCACAACAGTCAACAAGAGTTCCATCATACTTAATACTATCAAAGAGTGGTCAATAGCAAAAGTGAATTGACAAACCTTCATAACTTGCATTGGTTCCTTCTCCTTCATCCAACACTAAAATTTTAGACCGAGGTTAACATTTTGAAGGAAAATTAAGAAAATTCACATGATCTTGTGCATGGAAAATTTTAGGGGCTAATATTCGCGGGTGGGCTAATTTTCCATAGTTTTTCCAAAAAAAAGATTCGCCAATTTCCATTTTTTCATAAAAATGATTCGCCCAAATATTACAATATAATTTTTTTTTACCTTAAAAATCGCCAACATTATATAGAGATTATATATAAAATCATTATAAATTTGAATAATTTTACAAACACATCAATAAACATTTTATAGTTTTCATATTAGCGTCTAGTGAGATTCGCCAATGTTTTAAACTTCAAGATTATTTTCCATCTTTAAAATTTTCCTCTATCTTGTGAAATAATAATTTTATCACTACCATTAACTATAATGCAACAATTTTTCACAAACAAAGCATCATTGTCTAAAGTGAAGTAATCAATGATGATTAAGACTAATTGTGGGCTTAGAATTGTTTTTCCATCTTTTTTGAATTGTTAGAATTACCATACTTAGTAGCAAAGGCATTGCCACCATGGATTGGGAAGTCCACAACAACCACTTATGCAACTGGGATTGTTGACTATAATCATTTTAACCTTCTCCTTCCTTTTTCTCATCCACTAAAATATGTCTTAGAACTCTTTGCCTAAGACATCCCTCATTAGAATGGGCAGACCATTAGTGATAATAACAATATTCTCGTAACATTTCCACTATCATTACAATTTCTTTGGGGATAAAATTTATACTTGTGGGTATCTTTGTCATGCCTTGTAAACAAATGAAGATGACAAGGGGAAGGAGCAGAAGAAGAGGGATTAGAAAACATCCATTGAGAGGAGCTTGAATTGTTGTCAATGATGCTCCATCTTTAGGGATCGCTTCTATAACTTGCTTTCAATATTCAAGGCAATCCAGAATGCCTTGCTCCAATGAATTGAGTGCATGCAAATTCCATATTGTTTTGAATATGAAATAAGAGACACTTGATAAAATTGAAACATTAATCCCCGACGATGAATTTTTCAATATACTAATGAACAATCAATACCAGCAATTGTCAGAGAGGTAGCCACCACTAAGTATCTCCTTCCTAAGAGGTTAGAAACATTGTCTAATAACTAGTTTGTAGAAGCCATTGAAATCACCCAACAGGCACCACATTGCACACATCATGTTGAGTTGTGGGAGAAAGAATCTTAAATTAGAATGCACCCTTTTGCGAGAGTAATGACATTTTGGAGAAACAAAAATTCTTATTATAAGTGATATACCTGCTGGAGGTATAGAAATGTTGCCAATAGATCAAGAGTTTGGTCCAAATCCCAAGAGTTATCTAGGGAACAACCCCAAACCCGAGTAGCTCTGAGGCTATGGCAGAATCATTGAGAAGGAATGTGAAGGCAAAATTCTTACAATCATACTAAACTCATAAGATAAATACGAACTAAGAGTGACAAATTTCTAGACAGTTCCTTAGTCTAAAGAGGCTAGAAGCTCATGCAACACTAGAAGGTTATTTTATTGGGCAAAGGGAATGCTATGTGCATCTTGCAGATGCAAACTACTCTTGCACATGATGAGAAAAAGGGCTTGCAAAAATATGCCCTGTGTGCAGCATCAACGCACACAACATTCTCTTTTTCCCAATGCACTAACCTTCTAGTTGTGGCCAAATAACACTCGGGTCACAGTGGCAAGGCCCTCAGTAGTAGGTACTTACCAAATCTTACACAATTTGTGCTATTGTACCAGAACTAGATCTTGGACCTATGCTAAGATGTGAGGTGTTTGCACTGCAAGATATCAAGTTGCGTGTTTAGCATTCAAAGATGAAAAACTTGAGAAACACCTTGACCAGGGATAAAAAGTCAGAAATAAATGAAAAAATAATAATAATAATAATAACTCTCGAAGATTATAAATAGAAAACCTTGCTATCACTGCACTGGAGGTGTAGGCCTTCACTTTTTTATTTTTCATTATAATTTGCACAAAATACCTCCAATCTCAGCCTATCACATTTTTTCATTTAGAAATAGTTTTAAAGCCTTTTTAATTTGGTCACGTATGAATCCCAATGGACAAATGGTATTATATATGCCATACATAACAATTAGGAAGCCAAAACAAGTAAATTCAATGTTTCAATTCTAACTTCTTATTAGGAAATTTTAGTTACAGTAACAACAATGGTATGCTAATTGCATAAGCCATATGTATCTCCCGTGGAAAGGCTGATTGTAATCCCTGTGTGAGCCAAAATCTCAATAAATAGCAACATAAAGAACTAATATGCGACAGAATTGTTGTAGAAACTATTTTATAAATGGGAAAGGTAGTGAATTATGGAATAGCAATATCATGCGTACTACCTATTTAGTTGCTTACCCTGCAATATCTACTATCATTTTAAGTTTCTTTATTATTTGGGTACACTGCTCATTTTATCTAGAATTACAGTGAGATAGTTATCCGATAGTTGGTCATATTACAGTAGGAACGTCATCAATATAGGAAATCTAGTTTTTGATTGAAAATGAGAGCAGGGCATAAGGAAAATCATTGACACAAGGTAAAACTATGATTGAAAACTTCTTATTGGAATGTATATTATTTGGAGTTAAATACAAACTATGATTATTTTTGGTAATGCTATGGATGTTGGAGAATAGACATTCCAGAAATTTTTTCACTATAACACGTCTACAATGTAGCTATAGATCCTTTTCCACCTTGGTTTCTATTTTCTGCAATGGCTTGTAGTGGTAGCATGATGCGTGCATTAGATATTTGCTTCCAATGTTCTAGTGAACCTAGTATTTTCAAGAGGGTCATAACCTATTAGGAAAGAACTTATTTTTTCATAAGAGGAATTCCTAGAAAAAATTGGTCAAGAGGTCAATCTGCAACACAAAATTATAATATATCTTGTGACTTCTCTAAATCTTGAAACTTATTCACTGGTTGATACTTCACTAGTCAGTCAATAATGTAGTAGGCTTCAAAAACCAAAACACAGTGGTGACATGCAGGTCATGTTTGCATTATGCTAGTACAAGCTTAGTCTATTCATAGGCCTACCATATGCAACAAAAGAGATTTGCAGAGAAGCTTTCCATGTGCACTATTTTAATTGTAAGACAAATGAAATAGTTAGTTTATATTTCTTCAACAAATTTGAATTAGGAAAGAAGCCCTTCAAATTTACATCCATCATAAGACTAGGCAGAGTTCAATCTAGTCAAGTGTGTTGCTTCTTGCACACACTTTTTATTTATTTTTCCCCTCTTAGGCCTTAGCAAAATGACATAGTAAATGTATAAGAGTTCCCAAAATATGTTTCTAAGTGAGATGGAAGACACGTGAGAAAATTCATGCTGGCCTATCCATGTTCACCCATTATTGGGCTTCTTTAGGATTAATAGTTGAGGAAATTTTTTCAGCACTGTGGAACTAAGAAAGTATGCCAAATTGTAAGATTAAATAACATTGCAACACCATGAGAGTAATCTAGAATTTCTGAACTGATGCTGACCAATTTAGCATATTAGTAGGAGACAACTTAGCAACTTCTTAGTATCAAGTTGCATGAACAATTGACTCGAACCTAAGTTTTCGAGCAACTGATATGCTACCCAAATCATGTCCTTTAGGAGACAAAGTTTGCATATTGAGTGTGTGAGAGAGCGAATGGGTATCATGTTCACATGGATTGATACATTAGTCCAATTTATATTTTCTTATGTTTTCCTAAAAGCTAATATCAGTAAATGTGAACATGAGAGTGAGTGCCCTCACATTTGAAGAGACGAATATAGAGGGATTGTGTTAAAGACCATTTAAGTTAATCATTGTACCCTTATTCTTAATAGAAAAAAAGCATTTCATGTGATTCATGTCATATGCTCCCAAGGTTTGAAAACACTAAAGTGTAAACTCCCAACATGTCCTTTATGAGAGTGGGTGCCCTCACATTTGAAGAGACAAATCTAAAGGGATTGTGTTAAAGACCATTTAATTTAATCATTCTACACTCATTCTTAATGGAAATAAACATTTCATATGATTCATGTCATATGTTCCCAAGGTTTTAAAACACTAAATTTTAAACTCCTAGGATCTCATCATTCCCTTTAGTTGAAGGACGAAGAAATTTGAAAAGAAACATTGATCTCCTATAGTGACTCATACCTTTCTTATTTCACCTTTGCACTTGAGAATTTGATGGCTTAAGATTTGAACCTCAAATTAAGTGGTAGGTTCAACATATAATTGACATTGTTTTACCTTTTGGGAAACTATGAAATGATGAGTGCTTTCTATGTCCAAGACTATAATGATACATTTTAGATGAATCTCTTAGCTTTCAATGTCTTAAGATTTTTGAATATTGATATTATTATAAATTTTAAGTTAAAGTTATTTTTTATTGCAAAATCTAGCACCCCTATGGAATCATAGTATGGGCACCTCAACTTTACCTATCTATTTCAGTTGGCATGAGAGAAACTAGTAGATGGAATTTTGAACATTTTGTAGAAGATCCATAGAGTTTGCAAAGCTTGTTAGGCAGGGAAGCTATGTTGATTACCATTTTATGAAGGACAAGCTTGGAGAGCATAAAGGGTCCTTCAGTTGGTAATTTCAGACATATGTGGACCAATGAACATGACATCAACCACTGGTGCTAGGAACTTCCTTCTGTTTGTTGATTATTTCAGTAGAAAAATGTGGGTATATTTTCTATAATTAAAATATGATGTGTTTAATTAATTTCAAAAGTTCAAAGCATTAATAGAGAAACAGTTAGGTTGTTGTATTGCCTCTCTTAGATATGATAATGGTGGGGAATTCCACTTAAAATATTTCAATCAATTTTGTGCTAAACATGGGATCCAAAGACAATATGTGATGAAAACACCTTTCAAGACCTTGTGGTGGCCATAAAATAAGAAGAAGCTCCCACCCCTCTTGAATATGATAACAATATCACTAAAAGGGACCCTCCAAATTCACAAGATTAGTTCATGATGGACATGTTACTTTTTGACTAGCATATCCCCATAACAAACCCCATCCTCATCAAAGAACTGATATGTGTTGATGTGTATGTCCTAGATTATATGAAATATTTGCATTAAAAAAAGGAGCATGATAATAACTTTCCCCATTGTGAAGAGGCTAGTCATGATGTCCAACATGAAAAAGCAATAAACATAGGAAATGAAATTTTTTTGAATAGTTCCACCAATGATACAAGATGTATGTAGTTCTAGTTAGGTAGAAACCATGTTTCTACCCAAAAGGATCAACCATTTGAAAAGTATGATGAAGATCATATTTCCATTGCTGATAATTTAAATCCTAAAAACACTTTTTCAGTCACATAATTATATTTCAATCACACTAATCCTATTTTTTCAAACAGTGAAAGTAAGGGAGTTGCAAACTTTCATGGTAATGTACTTGGCACCTCGACATTCCATTGTGAGTTTGAGTAGAGTAGTAATGTACCTCCACGTTGCACTTTGATTTTAATCGTGATCGTGTAAGAAATAAACAAAAGTAATCATGGTTTCCTAGAGTTTGAGGTCAATAAACTCAAAGGGTTTTTCAAAACCATGAAAGTAATAATGTGACCCTCGTGATTATCTGAGTGAAGAAACAATTAATTTTATAGTTCAAGACTCAAATATCCTATATCGTGGAATCTAATGGTCCCCCTATTTTTGATGACTATGATCTAAATTTATTCCTCAATCCTGATGGGATAGGGAAGTTTCTCCCTTTTACTGTCAATACTCATCTCGAAGACAAAGTTATTGACATATGTCATGAATATTCCATGGTAGAAAATCAAAAGGTATGTTATAAACACGCAATTAATGAATCTCTCAGTCATACAGATCCATTTCCACCTCTATATGGCTCTATTGTTGACAATAATGAAGTTGGACAGCCCCAGAAGATTGATGAAACTTGTAATGAAACCCTCCAAGATATTTACAACTACAGTGCTAAGAATGAAAGCGATTTCAAGAAAATCATTGATGAAGAATACAAGGTTGAACCAAATAAAAATTCTCTCTAGACCACATCAAATGCAAAGATATTATCATCTCCATGAACATGTGGACAATCATTCATGCGCTATATTTTTACAAGGAAATGTAAACAACGAACATATAAAAAATCCACATTAATTCAACACTAAGGGACAAATTTGGGGCCTAGAAAAGGTGCATTCTAGAATGATCGATGATATAGGTCAAAATGATCTTGAAACCAACAAGAGGAAATTTTCTCAATGTAGTCATAAACAATATTTGGCTGCTCCAACCACTCAGCTTATGGGGTACCTTTGAAAGTGTGATTCACATCAATAAGATCTATATATGCACAGGAAAACAAAAACATGAATTGCAGGAATTTAAAAAAAAAAAAGGCTACTAGCAGGAGTAACAAGTTTGGATATGATCATGAGCCTTATAATATTTTTCACAGGAAATATGTTCTCTAGCACACTGAGGATGTGGTTCATCTTGAGTGGACTATTTGCTTTCATCATTTCATTGGTGTCAACACCGTGAGTGAAAGGGTTGATGCAAAGTTAAATATTCGACTCAACCATGTTGGAACCAAGCAACCAGTGGTTCACAACTATAGGCCTATTGAGTACCATGAAAATATAGCTAAAGGAGAACATTCCAATGCACAATCTAGTGCCAAAAACCCTGTAGAAACCAGTCAAGAAACTGAAATATTTATCAAAAATTTTAAGTGCAACTTATAAGACATGATCCCATAAATAGTTGTAGTTGTAGACATGTACCTGACTACTTTGTATAAATATCCTAGAACACAATCGACGAATGAATTTTTACCCACCCTTTTTCATGCTCTGGGGAACAAGACCAGTTCTAATATAATTAAAAAATAAACAAGAATTGGCATAGGTGATCAATTTAAAATGTTTTTGAAGAGTGCTCTTCATGATACTAGAAGAATATCTAACTCACATGATATTTTGTATCTAGAGGAACAATGGGACCCAAACCCCTTGCATAACTTTGAGTACCTTGTCCACAATAAAATAATGGAAAGAATTTTAAGCTTAAACGATTTAGAGTTTTCACTTTTAGCACAAAAGGGAAGGGTGGTCGACCATGAGTCAATTATGATGTGGAAACCATCTTAAAATAGCCTAATAGACAAATAAAACACACTTGTACTCTAAAATTACTTAGTGTTTGACATGATATTGAGAAATAAAAATTGGATTTGGGAAGTATTTCACATGGATCAATGTTGGCCCGAACAATTATTGAATAGGGGTCAGTTTGGTATCACAAATTCCACAAGTACTTATCTTTGTGTTTGTTGCATCTAACTCTAGATTACATAGACCTTGCAAACCAGTACAACATAATTGGGTCAAGCAGGTTATTAGTGTAGTATTGTCCAAGAGAGTGAAAAAAGCGTGTGATTACATTTTCTAGGTAAACTGTGTAGTGTTGTTCAGAAGTCTGAGCCAGCCATAGCCTTTAAGGTTATTATTAACCCTAAGCAGAGGGACCAAGCCTACTGGAGTTCGACACACAACCTGATTTCTTGAGACTAGCAGAGACATTTCTAGGTTTGTGGTTATCTCTAAGATAACTTGAAGCCCTATGGTATGATAGGATGTGGCTCTAAAATGTACAAGCCTGCCAGTATTTAGGCTGGCTTACATTGGTAAGAAATCACTACAAGCAACACTTTGGAAAGAAAAAGAAACAAAAAAAATATTGTCCACATGGATGCATCATACAAATAGGAACTACAAGGGCGTGCACCAACTGTTAATTTCTTATTTCAAAGGAGGCCATATTCATAAAATTATCAGCATCTATGAATGGGACATAATAGACTCTAAAGAACTGTTGCCTAGTCCAGAGGGAAGCAAGGAACTAGCAATTTCATGCATCAATATTTTCTCTACATCTCTCTTATTTCCCATGCTTTAAGCACAATTGGAGCATTAAGAATCACATAGAAGTGAAAATAGAGTGCATATGAACAATAAACAAACCTATAGAGAATGCAAGAAATTTCTAATGTCAACATCAAATATTGACACAACATTCTCAGTTGTTGCAGCAAGGTACCTGCCAAGATGAGGCTAAAATCACACTTTTCTCATACCACCCTGTAAATCACCACAGTTTACACAGTCAACACAATTTCATGCTTCAAAGACTAGTTTCAATAATAATATGCATTTCTTAGAGTCATGCCAATTAATATTTTCAATGAAAGCTACCTTGAAATATTTGGTGCATGCACCTTGGTTAACACTCCAGTAACGGACTTCACTTTCCCCATCAAAAGAGAAAATAAGATCTTTATTGTTCAGGTGGAAATCAAGAGACATTACAGATCCAGTATGACCATAAAAATTATGTAAGGTATAGTTTGGCTGCAAGATACAAAAGAACGTTTGAGCTATCAGACAAAAAAAACACAAGATTAACCCGAATTTTGACTGAATAAACCAAGCATCGTTAACATGTACGGAAGGTAAGTAATACATAGATTGAAAAAAGAACTGTACAAGCTTCAAATCAATATTAAATTATAGAACTTGTGATCTATTAGAAATACCCTAGCAAATATTGCATACAACAATGACATTCATACAATCATTCAATTAATGATGACCAATCAGCTTTTTATTCAATTAAAATATTCATATAGTTGTTACATTATTCATTTAATCATTTCATCAAATATAAGACATTTAATAATGGCCACAATGAAGCTTGAAAATGCAACTACTCACACAAGTTACGTGAGCTGGACTCTAGGGATAACAGAGTTCAACATTTCTTTTAAATAAATCCAAAGAGAGATCATCATTTTTCTTTAAAACAAACACGATGTTGTTTCTTTCAATGATACACAAGGATATGATCTAAAAGGTAAGGGACATGCTCCCCATTCTATCAACACTACTAGGACATGGGTAATCCAAAAGGGGTTGTTTCCCCATAGTAAGGAACATCCCTCTCAAAAAATGAGATTCTCCCATACTCCCTTTTCACCGAAGTCCTATGTTTCCAAGTGTGATAGCCCTTTTTGCTATCCCTCTTGTAAATAATGCTATGAATTTTAATTCATGTAAATGTTTTGGAAATGTAAACATTGACTGGGCTGAGAGGAGTAGGCACAGATTCAGAAATCTGAGGATGAGTTGTTGCTTGGGAAGAGGTTAAACTCAAGGTTATTCATTTAATATGCCATCAATTTTTTTCTGACTGGGTTTAATGGTGTGCACAACAGATAGGGAGGTTTAGCATGGGCTTCCAAATTGAAGGACAAGCCCATACCACCTCTGCCTTCGAGGGGAATGTAGTGTGGTCTACATACAAGACGCAAACAAGGGTCAATGGAAGAAAACACATCGACAGGAGAGAGAAGACAGATGGACAGAGGAAGTAGTTGGTGAGACGAGGAAGAGAGGCATCATGGGCTCATCAACAAAGTTTCAAGCAGGCGATCAAGGTTCACTCACAGGGAGTATGCTAGGATAGGCATACAATATTGTGAAGTGATCTTGAATAAGAAAGGAGATCAAGGAGCAGTGTAGGCGTAAGAGCGAAATATATAGGTGGAGACACTTTGTTTCTGAATACCTATGGGGGAGTGGGTGGAACATAGTGTGCTCTGGATTCCTCTTTGGCAGCATGGAGACTCTGTGAATTTGGCTACCTACAGGTATTTGCAGGAGGAATTATTGTGTGCTTTGGATCCTAGTTGATCAGATGGAGACATAGGGGCTATGGTTCTCTATAGTTATTAGCAGGTGGAAGCATTGTGGGCTCTGGAATCCCCGCAAGTGGGTGGAGACATTGTGAACTCAGGATTCCTGTATGAATTGGTTAATTGGCATCGGTGTGAATTCCCTTGAGCTCGGGGGTGATCAATTGCAAGAAATATTGCAATGTAGTTGACCTATGGTTGGGTGAAGAGTATAAGTCCATCCCTCAATTGGAAATAATTTAAGTGAAAAGATAATTATTTTTACTTGTAAATATCTATCTTGCACTATGAACGATGATTGATGTGGTTGTGTTATAGCAATGTATGTATTAGCATTGTTATGAAGGAATGTGATATATATGTCTGTCTATAATAAGATGTTTATGTTAATGTTCTCATGGTTGTGAGGGATTGCAAATCCCTATGGTGATTGATACCTTTACCTGAATTGCAAGAGAATATATGGTTGCTTGACGTACTCAGATATCTGTTATAGTGTGCAATATCCATTATTGGCATAGTCATGGATATTTTACTGGTCAAGACTGATGTTTGTCTTTATGTTGAAATGTATGTTTATTAGTGGATCTGGTGGAACTATGTATTCTACTCTGTGGCATGATACGTTATTGTTGAACTTGTATTCACTGCATAACATTAACTATGGCTTGATCTCTTAATAGCCATGTTGATAGCCCAGTTGTGCATACCATGGTTATAAATGGTGTTTAGAGTGTTTGGGTTCGAATGAAGACTTCATTCTGGAAGATATCTATGTGCAAGGCCAAACTTGTATTCGAGGCCATGTAACTCATTAATATTATAAAGAGAAATTGTGGAAATCACACAAGGCAGAGAACTTTACTTAACTATGAGATTTACCACTAATCTCTTGGTTAATTTGATCTCTTAATGACCTTTCTTAAGTGCTAATCCTCGTCGTGCCAAGGGATACATGTGCCAACTATGGATATTGGTGCAGACTCGACAAGTGATATGTATATGACAGTAAGCCTGATGTATAACAATGATCTTGATATTTATGATATATAACCTTGACTAACTGGCAGCAACCTTGTTATAGGGCAGTCATTATTGTTATATATTCAGTAACCTTATTACATAACAGTAACCCTTGTGACATGGTACATAGTAGTGAATAGGTCATATAATAGTGATACATTGGGAAGTATGACAGTGATTAAAATGACAGTTGTCTCCACAATATCTAAGCTCTGCTATATACCCATGTGATGCGATGTAATCTGAGTTATGGAAACTATTATCATTCTGAGTAAGAAAGAAATGTGACAGTGATCCTAACTCAAGACAATGATCTTAAATGACAGTGAAATGTGGCAGACATGACAGATATATATACCCTTATACACTGGTGTAGTGGAAATCTCAGTTCAAAGTACCACCATGGCTACAGAAAATCATGAAGCGCAACTACAAGTTGAGTCTTTGTTTGAGCTGCGGGATCCACCTAAACCGAGGCTAGGGGTATACATATGTATTTGGACCGAGCCCTTATTCAAGCTACAATATGTCTAGATAAAAAGGACTTGTATATATATATATATATATATATATATATATATATATATATATATATATATATATATATATATATATATATATATATTTATATATTACAATGTAAAGGATAGTGGTTCTACTTCATGTAGCATTTCCAGTTGAAATGATATCTACATATAGTATGCATTTATATGATACCTAGTGCTCAGAATAAGAGATAATTTTCATCCATGATGATGCTACGTACAAATCACGTGCCTTGATATATGTTCATAGTGATCCAAACCTTAACTGCCAATGATGATCACTTGATGACATATGGAGGACTATACATAAATTACCACACTTGATGATGTCATACGTAATGGCTCTTGATGACTTGGTTGGTGGCTACATGATGAAATGGATGCCACACTATCATGATGACATGGATAACATTGATGACTCACATAATAACACTATGACTTCTTGTTGTCCCAAATTCCTAGATCAGTCACGAAGAAAAATAAATTTTGGCACCTTGGATGCTATCACAATGATTCCTAGACCATCTTGAAGAGAAATTTTTCCACTTTCTAACAAGCTCTTACTTTCCCCAAAAATCCCGGTGGTTGATGAGAAATTGAATTTTTAAGTTGAAAAATATATATTTAAATTCTAGCCGACATACATGCTACACTCTGATATATATGTCGGCCTCACTCCAAAAGGACGTGTCCCTTCATTTCAATTCAAATTCATATAAACAGAAGAGCTGACTATCACTTTTACTCACTTATTTCGGTCAAGAATTTTAGAGGTAATACAGTAACATGATAAAGGAGGCCGAGAAGGATATATTTGGGAAAAATAAATTGTGTTTGATAACTTAAATTTTTATTACAACAGAGATCAGTTCTTTAGAGGCTCGAACCTTCATTTGTAAAATCGTGTAGCAAATGTTTAGGACCTATATTGCAGACACGTGGTGTCATCTTCAGAACTCGGATAGCAAAGGTAAATTTTCAGATGACAAAATTTCTGATTGCAGTCTCAAGATACAGTAGTTTGGACTTGTCTAGGAGGCATAAATCCTTGATTTGTGTGGAAAGATCAAAGATTTGGAGCATTATACCTTAGGAACAGACTTGTATAACAGAAGCTCAGACATGTAGGTTCATCACATCTGCAATATTAGCACTTAAACTCTTGGATCTGTAAATTTCCTCAGAATCATTGACAAAGAAGTCTTGGATCTACATTTTCAACGAAATTCAGGCCTATTGCATTTGAAAAAGGGTTCAGTTCTGTGGTAACAAACTTCTGGATAGTTTTCAGACTTGTGTTTGGGGCTACAGTGTTGTAGCAAATAATACCTTGAGCACAAATAAAGATTTCGAGCATTCTTGGATCTTGTGCAAGCTTGTTGAGAATTGTTAAAACTCCATATTAAAGTCAGACCTCTTAGTAACAATATCTTGCATAGATTTGTTGAGGGCATGTTGTTGAATTATCTTACAATAAGGCGTTACAAGACATTATCAACACTTATAACACGATCATCATAACATTAATCCAATGTTGAGTACAACGCAAATGCTCACCAAGGTTTTAAGAACGATCCCCATGCTTCCATGATAGTGAAAATTTAAGTGAAAAATTTTCAATGTCTTCAACATAATGAAATGTGATGCAAAACATTTTACTTTTATTATCAAATAAAATTATATATATATATTTACATATTATTTAATCTCTCTAAAATTTGGAGGTTGTCTCCACATGCTCTTTTGCCATTGGATTACAGAAACTTGGAAGAACACATGTAACACCTTGCACAAAGGGCAGCTTGTTAATGGGATGCCATCGGAAATCAAGAAGGTCAAAGTTGAATTAGAAGTAGATGCCCAAAGGTGTTTTATGGCAGAGTGAAAGACATTGGGTAAAATAAGGTATCAGAACCTTGTGAAAATTATGGATGTAATTTCCAATTGGGATGTCAAAATACTTATACTCCAATTCAGTTCCAATGGTAGTTTAGACATGCATTTACACAGGAACTCTTCTTGATGTACAGTTTGAGGTGCACATCAATGATTTTGGAATTGCATGGTTAATCGATCCACAAATTTGTGGAAGCACACTTTCAACCATGTTGAGAGGCTCCATAAGTTACACGACACCTGATAGTATATTTACCAGATAATTTATTGGAAGGAAAAATACCTCCTGTGATTGGGTTAATGAAAAACCTTTCAGTATTTTCTCTCTCAGCTAACTACCTCATAGGATCTGTTCCAACTTCATGTAGAAATCTGAGTAGCTTTTGTATCTTGACTTGGGGCACAATTATTTAATTGGTAAAATTCCTATAAGTTGGAAGGGCATACAGAGTTTTCACTTGTTATCATTGAAACATAACAAGTTGTCAGGGTTTCTTCCAGAATGGATCTGGAATTGCAAGCTCTCTCGACTACACTTGATCCATCAGAGTCCGGCTCAGACGAAACTCTGGGGTTTCTCAAAGGCCTGAAGAGTTTAAATATCTCCATTAATAAGTTGACAGCACACAGACATATCAAATATGGGGTCTAGACCGAAAAAACTCTAAAATAGGTTAGAGACTACTGCAAACACAACATGCAATTCAAGAAATCAAAATCAAACAAAATCAATAAATTCTCTTCCACCACATTAAAATATGGGGTTTTGATGAGTTGAACGCAATTAGAAAATAGAAAAAGAAAAAGATTCAACTTGGTCATTTCCAGAGGTTCATTTTATAAATACATGGTGAGAAGGTTATCGACGAAGGTGAGAAACATCTTGAGATTACTTCCCCTCAGGGGCCAATTCGACATGCATCTCCACAACTATGGCATCAAAAAACTACCTCAAACGATGCAAAGGAGTAGAGCATCCCTCTTCAAAATCCGACAGAATGCTCACCATAAGGTTCCTCTTGCTCGTGTTCCTGAAGGGTGAATTTTTTTGCAGGCAGAAATAGAACATTATCAAAAAATTAAAAAAAGAATAATTCGATTCAACTATAGTTTAACCTTCCCTGTTCGACATTTTTGGCTCGTCATGCAATTGTTGTTTTCTTTAAACCTTTGGCATGCCATACATGCACAAAATCCATCAAAATGTACCAAAAACGTAAATTTTCGACTCCTGTAACAAATATCTGCAGACTACCTTAGATGTATTCAAATTGAATCTTCAATTAATGCCAGAGAGAGGGTGAAGCGCATAATTTTTGGAGGCAGGAATCTAAATTAATTAAAAATTAAAAATTAAAATTAAAATTAAATGTCAATAATAATATTTTTTTTAAAATTATATATAGTATTAAATTAAAAATTCAATATAAATAAATAAGATAGTAAGATGCATATAAATTAGCTAATAGGTAAAATTTAAAAACATAATTAAATAGAATTAGAAATCATTTTTGGAATTAAAGTGGGTTAAGTAAGTCATTTATCTATGACCATTTCCATTAGAGCTAGTCTTAAGTGACTAATTTCTCATGATTTTTTGTAATGTTCCTTTTCAGAAACATTGTCAATTGACAAAGAAAATCTATTCCATAGATACACTAAAGGGGAATTTACTAGATTTTTCACCTTCATAAGAAGGATGAGCACCAGAGGCTACCTGGCCCACTATCAGACTCTATCTATAGAGTGTTGTCAACGGATAATATTCCCAGGAGGGAAATAAAACAAGATTGGGAATCTTTCAAGATAACCCAAAAATGAAGCTACAACAATATTAAGACATAAATTAGAAATAGCAGTGAATAAACATTATTTCAAAATGTATGAAAACACTTGAGCCATTTTATTATGAATAACAGCAGAAAAACGATACAACGAACATCAAAGGAACAAAGCAAGAAGCCTTCCATGAAAACATATGCCAAAATACAAATGCTGCTCCATAGTAGGATGCTCGTGAATAGGGACTGCACAACCACATGAGGGAGACTGCTACAGTGAGTGAAAAACATCATAGGATATGCATAGATATGGCTCATACATCATTGGGAGAGCTAATCTAATCTCCCAATCACTACCTCAAGTCAATCCTGGAAGGATTGGCTGAAATATGCAAAACTGAAAAATGCCAGAGTTGCTGGGTAGCAGCAACAACTCAATACATGGAATGGATTGGAGAAGGCTGAATGGATGAAGCTGATGAAGACCCCTTCTCCATTGGAAATCTAAAGTGCAAGGCTGATCCTTACACCAAAGATCTCACCCTCTGAAATGTCTGCAACACCCTCACTGCAAATGTGCTCCAACTAGAACGCAGTCTATGGGAGGGTCTACGTTGTAACTAATGGTAGTGGTTGGCCTCCTTCCAATGATGGTGTAATAAGCTCGAGAACCATCCTCACTAACCTCACGAAAGTATAGAACCTCCCTCCTTTGAAATATCAGCTTGAAATGGTGTGTGGAAACCTCCCCAACAACACCCAAAAAAAATGCACAATATCTGCTGCAGAAACTGCACTGATGTAGATGGCTGATGCTATGACCTGAATGCCAGAATATGGAGAATGGAGTGCAATCCTTCATGAGCTCCTCAAGAGGGAAAGGAATTCCTAAACAGGGCTCCCTCTTGCCCGAAGGCACTGCAGCTCTGCTAAACATCAAGAGGCAGCAACAAGTCTCTAAGACTTGAATGTAACATGATCCAAGATAATCTCAATGGTTGCCTTTATCCTCTTTTAAACACAATGAAGTCTCCACCCTAGACCTTCATTCCTCTAGAAGTTTCCTCCCCCATGGAATATTCCTCCACTAAAATTGCGCTGTCCCACTTGGTGGCTCCCACCTCTTATCTCAACGTTGTTGAATTTGGTCAACTAGACCTTGTCCATTTGCAATTTAACCTCTTTCACACATGAGGGTGTGAAATACCACTCCATGATGATCCCTTTTTACATTGTAAGGGATTTTATCCCTATTTGTTACATGAATGGGTCACTTTACCCACTTTTATTCAACAAAATGAAAATATGCAACTATAATGTTCCATTTTAGCTTGAGGCTAAAATTGGGAACATTACAGTCCTCCCCTCCCACATGTTGTTTGTCCTCAAGAAACCGCATAGAGAGAAAAAAATTCCCCCCCCTCTTCCTTCTTCTCCTTGGCCTCCTCATCAACAATTCCCATCACTGCTCAAGATATGTTGCAATAAATCTCTCCTCCAATGCTCCCTCTCAAGTATGCAAACCGGAAAGGTGTACACCCTGAAAAATAGAAGGTGTAGGTGGAAATCCTCCTGCTAAACTATGGCCTCCTCAAGGTAGGAGTGATGACATGCATGATATAATCCCACTAATGATCCCCTCACCCATGCTATCATCCAAATGAAAACCTTTCCCCCGGTTCTGTGCAATATAATGGGGCTGAATGGAGAGTTTTGCTAATTTATCCCAAGGATTTATTCTCTCCATTTGAAGTATACATGGGGCTACTTCCGTTCTTGGGCTGAAATGGCATGGAATCCAAGAATGGCCCAAGTTACCCCATCAAGAAAATCAGCCATGAATGCCTCTTTGATTTCTCCAAGTGGCTTTCCCCCACATGAAGAGGAATGTAGTAATGTGGCAATCATATTTTTCCCATGGTATCTACTGCAACATAAAACATGCATAGTAGGGAGAATCATGATCCTAATGGGCTGTCCCAACATATAGAACACTCTCTCAATAATGCTTCCTATGAATATACAACATCAGAAATTCAGGGAAACATAATACAATGTAAACAAGTTGTCATAAGACAACTAGAGAGTGGGTCACTGCTCCACTTTATGGGACCAACGCAGTGCACCTCTTGTCTGCATCAAAACAGAAATTTACAAGTGGATTCCCAGCCACTTTCTTGTTGCCACAAACATCTTATGAGATGTAATCATGAAAGTATAAATAGGTGCTAATGGTGCACACCAAGATGTATGTGGCCTCCTCCACAACCCACCATAAGATTGGCCAATTTCACTACTAAAATTTGCTACAAGTACTTCCTTATATAATATGCAATAAGGAACAAGCCCTCTTGATACATCATGTTGCTTTCAACAAGGAAATGAATTACAATACAAAATATGAAATTATACCTTCTCGCTCATGCACTTGAGCTCTTGAGCTGAAATGGCTCCAACTGAAAATTCTCCCTCACCTCCAATGAGTAGGGAAGTGGTTGTGATGTCCTTTCCATCATAAATTTGGCTATGAATCTCTCCATATGCTGATATATGCTGTGATGAATGCCCTCCCAAGTGAACTCCTCTAGCAAGGCAAAGTATGCATCCAAGTGCATAGCTAGGAAGTCCTGATCTATCCACCTCATAGACATCGCTGGTGTTCTACAGTATGATTCTCCCCTCACACTACTGTCTACTACTTTGACATCCCCCATGCCAAATTCATCCTCCAAAATGCTGCAATTCCCACCATGCAGCTGCTCATGCTCTAATAGAAATAGGGCTCTCTGAAAATGAGCCTCCCATGAGAGACTGTCACCTCCAAGGAATCTCCCAGTTCTAGCCAATGAAAGCATGAGTGGCCTCCATCTAATCCTATGCATGAAAGAGTCTTCCTAAAAAAATGGAGTGTCCTCTGTCTCTCCAAGCCTGTGGAGTAGTCAACCTGCATCATGAAGATGCTATCCTCCAACCCTGCAGCAACTATATCAGTGCAGTATAACTGATGAGAGTGGGTGGTGCTGAAAATGTGCGAGTGTCTCCCTCCTCCTTGAGTCTATCCCAAACTATCTATGCTATGATGAATTCTCCCAAGGTTTCCACCCTTCTGAAATCAAGGTGTGAGGCCCCCAAATGTGGAGCATCCAACCTCCTCTGCTGATCTCGTGGTCTCCTTGGTGCAATGTCTCCATGCAGTGAGACAACATCATCAAGAGATGACTGAATGTATGAATGGAGAAAACCCTCCATTCTTCTACTACACAATCCAATCATCATATTAGGTGCATAATCCTCATAAAATAGACAGGGGTGTGTGCTCCTCATGACATGATGCTGATCATCCTCCCTATCTCTTCTTCTATCTCCATAGCTCTGCACCCTACACATAATGGCACATGTGTATCATGAGTTGTGCCTTGATCTCTACATGGGAGATCCTGGGGAATTTCTTGCAAAGACACAAGAATCCCTCTATGTGGAGCAAGAGCTCCTCTTCCCTTTGCATGAGGCACTGGATCAACTCTAGCTCTACCAGCACAGTTTCCCTCCTCCTCATCTACATGTAGGTGCAACTTCTTCCAAAATTTGATCTCCTTTTGAAAAAGAGACCTCCATGATCTCTTGTGTAAGAATACGAGATGGATACCTTGCCTCCAACAAGGTATGATGCAAGATGCCAACCTTCTCAAAAATATTTTGAAGTGGATCTAATTTTATGTTTCCTCCCTTTACATGCAAGATCTTGGTTTGTTTCTCCGCATGTGTTTCAGATTTTCTCCCACCAAATCTTTCCATCATTGCTTCAATGAATCTGAATTAGGGATAAGTATTTGCATTCTTTTAAAGAACATGAATCAAATATCCACCATGCATAGGTCTTACCTCTAAAGTGTAGCACCGCAAATCTGATAGCATCTCCTTTGGAGACTTTGTGCCACTGCAACATGGTCTTCAACTCCTCTACCCATGCTTTGGCTGAACATGTAGGTGAACCTTCGAAAGTAGATAGAACAAATATATCTTGCTAATGGCTCACCTTCACCTTAGACTTGAAAAAATCCATGAAAGTGAGATGATCTCTGAATGTCAGAGTCTGAGACTCATACTCTCTTTGAAAATCTCCTAGAGTTTTCCTCTTGATCACCTCTCCTTCTTTTCCCATATTTCTCATGAAAAATTTGCACATGTGACTGCGCTGTGCATCAAGGGATGTGACTGCATGTTCACATTCCTCATTAGAAACCCTATATTTTGTTTCTATTTCAAACCCTTGTGGAGATTCTTCAAATCTCTCCCTTCTCTTTTGCTTGTGGATTCCATGAAAGCCCTAGGTGGATTTAGGGAGAAGCTTGGCTAGCTCATCTCATTTTTCTTCTCCACAGAGTGGAGTCTTCCTCTTATTCTTAGATGGCATCTTGGTTGAATATCCATAGGTTGAGCCAAGATTATGCTCCGATACCACTGTAATGTTCCTTTTCAGAAACATTGTCAATCGATAAAGAAAATCTATTCCAGAGATAGTCGAAGGGGCATTTACTGGATTTGTCACCTTCATAAGAAGGATGAGCACCAGAGGCTACCTAGCCCACTATCAGACTCTATCTATAGAGTGTTGTCAAGGAACAATATTCCCAAGAGGGAAATACAACAAGATTGGGAATATTTCAAGATAACCCAAAAATGCAGCTACAACAATATTAAGACATAAACTGGAAATAACAGTGAATAAACATTATGCAAAAATGTATGAAAACCATTGAGCCATTTTATTATGAATAATAGCATCAAAATTATACAATGAGCATCAAAGGAACAAGGCAAGAAGCCTTCCATGAAAACATATGCCAAAATACAAAATGCTGCTCCATAGCAGGATGCCCATGAATAGGGACTGTGCAGTCACATGAGGGAGACTGCTACACTAAGTGAAAAAAATCATAGGATCTGAATAGATATGGCTCATACATCATTGGGAGAGTTAATATAATCTCCCAATCACTAACTCAAGTAAATCCTGGAAGGATTGGCTGAAATATGAAAAACTGCAAAATGCCGGAGTTGCTGGGTAGCAGCAGCAACTCAGTACATGGAATGGATTGGAGAAGGCTGAATGGATAAAGCTGATGAATACCCCTTCTCCATTGGAAATATTAAGTGCAAGGCTGATCCTTACACCAAAGATCTCACCCTCTGAAATGTCTGCAACACCCTCACTGCAAATGTGCTCCAACTAGAACGCAGTCTATGAGAGGGTCTGCGCTGTAACTGATGATAGTGGTTGGATTCTTGCCAATGATGGTGGAATAAGCTCAGGAACCATCCTCACTAACCTCCCGAAAGTAGAGAACCTCCCTCCTCAGAAATATCACCTCAAGATGGTGTGTGGAAACCTCCCCAGCAACACCTAGCAACACTGCACAATATCTGCTGCGGAAACTGCATTGATGTAGATGGCTGCTGCTATGGCTTGAATGCCGGAATATGGAGAATGGAGTGCAATATTTCATGAGCTCCTCAAGAAGGAGAGGAATTCCTAAACATGACTCCCTCATGCCCGAAGGCACTGCAACTCTGCTAAATAGCAAGAGGCAACAACAAGTCTCTAAGACTTGAATGTAAAATGATCCAAGATAATCTCAATGGCTGCCTTGATCCTCTTTTAAACAAAATGAAGTCTCCACCCTATACCTTCCTTCCTATAGAAGTTTCCTCCCCCATGGAATATTCCTCCACTAAAACTACGATGTCCCACTTGGTGGCTCCCACCTCTTATCTCAGCGCTGTTGACTTTGGTCAACTAGACCTTTTCCATTTGCAATTTAACCTCTTTCACACATGAGGGTGTGAAATCCCGCTCCATGATGATCCCTTTTTACATTTTAAGGGATTTTATCCCTGTTTATTACATGAATAGGTCACTTTACCCACTTTTATTCAACAAAATGAAAATATGTAATTATAATGTTCCATTTTAGCTTGAGGCTAAAATTGGGAACATTACATTTTTGAATAGTCCACTTAGAACTCATTGCATTGGGTGATGCTACTTAACACAGTTGAATCCAAAAAGTGATTTCTAATCTAATGCACTGTGGAAACCCCTAATGCTTAAATTAAGAGACTCAAAAATAAATTTATGTGGTTTTTTCTTGTTTTAATATAGACATAAAAAGTTATGATAAAATGCCTTCTCTTAAGGTTTGATATTTATTATTTTTTTTGGTCTAAGATTCCACCTATCATAACGAGGCTAATTGCCTAGATTTAGCATTATGGTATTTTTCTTGCTCAACCCATTATGGTTTTGATGAGACTCTTAACTAATTATTCTCGTTTCCCCCTTTTTGTCAAACTCTAATGTTGTCCCCATTCACACTTTACATGTTTCCCCCATGCATCGTGTGTTGCCTCAGATGTTGACCTTAAGACTACATTACTGACTTCAAAACTTATCTTTCCCTAGTGTGTATCGCAACCAACATAAGCACTACATGTGGACAAGCAAGATTTCATTATTGGCTCCCTTTATCTTTACTATACTAGGGTTTGGGAGAAACACTAATTTGGAAAGAAACTGACCCCATTTTTGTTTTTAACCTATGCATGTAAGAGGATATTCTCATTAACATTGCACAGCATTGCACGACACCATGGTGTTTCCATGTGTTAAGGCATGTCAATATGTGCAACGATGTGACAATGTGTGTCAGGGACAGTTAAGGAAACAAACGGAGAAAGAAGTTGAACTACAAAGAGATGAACACATAAGAGGGTTAATAAGTCATCAATTTACCTTTTTCATGGGGGCATTCTAGGCACACCAACACTAGGTGCAAATAGGTGCCAAGTGCCAAGTATTAGTGCATTCTACGTGCCAAATATTCCTCTATTTCTTCTACTTTCCAATAATTGATCTCAAATAGCTTTAATATTAAACCATGCCAAAGCATACCAAGTCATCTCATGAATGCATTTCAAACATGCTAAGACTTTCCAAGTGATAACATGTGCCAATTGCCAATGTGTGTCAAGGAGTGTTATGCATGTTCTGAAGTGGCAGGGCATGTCGAAAAGTGCTAAGTAGAGAGTGCCAATGCATGTTGAGGAGTGTTAAGGAGTACTAGGACAACACAATGGAGCACTAGGTAAAAATACGTGGAAGTGAATGAATATGAGGGTGTGTCAAGGAGTGGAAATGAGTGATAGTTGTCATGCCAAGGAGGGAGTGAGAAGGTATTCTAAGCATTCACAAACCTTATTGACCACTCAATTCTTACCATTCACACACCATAACAAAAAAACATAAAAAATTCATTCTTAAAATCTATTGTGTATTTTCCTAATGTCATTCAAGTAGAATCTCTCAATTATATATGTCAGTAATGGTGAGATCATTTTTTTATTTTCTTAAAGAAACTCTTTCTAGACATGCACCCCATCAAACATAAATCGTTGAGTCAAAAATAATTGAAATGAATGAATAAGAGGGTGTGTTGGGGATTTCAGTGAGTGTCAGGCATGGCAAGGGGGGAGTGACAAGGCATACTAGGGAATGTAGGGGAAGCTAACACATGCCACATAATTCCAAGGTATCTAAGACATGTCAATTGTTATGGCATGTCAATATGTAAAATATGTTTCTTATTTGTTTTATGACCACACTTGTATGTGATGAGCCTTGTCTTGGTAAATTGTTAAGTGGGATTAATTGGGATTGGACACGAGTATTCTAATATGAGTTACATGTAGTTCTTAGGTGAACAAGGCATATTTTTAATTTCCACGACACATGAGAATTTGGGTTTTGTCTTAGAATATTTGATGCAAACACACTCAAGTGCCACAACACATCATGGAATCAATTAGTGCACATGAAAATGAAAATGTGATGCAAACACACTCAAGTGCCACAACACATCAGGGAATCAATTAGTGCACATGAAAATTTTTAACTTTTTCAAACCTTTCTTCATTAAATTACAAATTGTAATAAAATAGACTAGAGCTCTTGTACTAGGGGTGATGGCCCTTTTACAGTCACACTGATACAAGGAATACAACTAGGGCTTGGTGTTAGTCCTTTGACAACCAATATACCTTTAAGAAGACAACACTTGACCAAATTTTTTATTGTGGACACACATAGCCCTTTCAATCCACATGTCTTAAACACATTTGTCAGATCCTCTTTCCTCCCATTATGCAACTCCTCAATATGCCTCTATCAATGAACTAAAATCCTTTATGTTATTGAACTCAGCTAAAAAAAACTTTTCCCTCTAGGTACCTCTTTTTTCCGTGAAGGTCTACAACACTTAAACTTTTTTATTAGTTGTTCACTACTCTGTTGTGAACAACTCTTTGGTCTACCCACTTTTGCCATACTGTTGCTCCAAGATGAAAAGTCTAGGGATATGGAGGTTTCCCTTCTTCTCAATGACGCAATACCCTAGAATACAGTGAACTAGGGCTAGTTGGTTAGCCAACTTGACTGCTACTTTAGTCCTTCAAATTCTACACCTCCTTAGGCCCAATACACCTACCCTTCTACTAGTGTTGTTACCCTTCACAAGTACATGACTTAAAGCTCTTCTTTGACAGTCACCTAACAACCCTCCAATTGTACTTGGATTTCCATCAATTTTCCCAACCACAGTAAATTTTTTTACTGATCTAGTGCCCACAACACTACCCTCATCTAGGGCTCTTCAAATATGCCACCTCATAGTGATTTGAGTCCTCTCAAAATCACTATTCTTGTGTACCAATTTTTTGTTGTCCAATCTATGAACAAATCTGAACTACTCATCTTATCATCCTTCTAACAATTTTTAGATGACTGAACTAGGGTCACAAATCGTCCATTAATAGTCCATTGACTAACTATTTATAGGCTGCTTCAGATCTTTTTCCATTGAATTTTTCAAACCTTTCTTCGTTAAATTAAAAACTGTAATAGAATAGGCTAGAGCTATAGTACCAGGGATGATGGCCCTTTACAATCACATTGATACAAGGAATACAACTAGGGGTTGGTGTTAGTCCTTTGACAAACAATATACCTTGAACAAGACAACACTTGACCCATTTTTTTATTGTGGACACACATAGCCCTTTCAATCCACATGTCTTGAACACATCTGGCAGATCCTCTTTCCTCCCATTATGCAACTCCTCAATCTGCCTCTATCAATGAACTAAAATCCTTTACGTTACTAAACTCGGCTCAAAAAATATTTCCCTCTAGGTACCACTTTTTTCCCTTAAGGTCCACGACACTTAAATTTTTCCATTAGTTGTTCACAACTATGTTGTGAAAAACTCTTTGGTATGCCCACTTTTGCCATACTGGTGCTCCAAGATGACAAGTCTAGGGATATGGAAGTTTCCATTATTCTCAATGACACAATACTCTACAATACAATGAACTAGGGCTAGTTGGCTAGCCCACTTGACTACTACATTAGTCCTTCAAATTTTTCATGTCCTTAGGCTTAATACACCTACCCTTATACCAGTGTTGTTTTCCTTCACAAGCACATGACTTAGATCTCTTCTTTGACAGTCACCTAACAACCCTCCAATTTTTCTTGGATTGCCATAAATTCTCCCAACCACAATAATTTTTTTTACTGATCTAGTGCTCACAACACTACCCTCATCTAGGGCTCTTCAAATATGCCACCTAATAGTGATTTGAGTCCTCTCAAAATCACTATTCTTGTGTACCAATTTTTTGTTGTCAAATCTATGGGAAAAACTGAACTACTCATCTTATCATTATTCTAACAATTTGTAGATGACTGAACTAGGGTCACAAATCATCCATTAATAGTCCATTGACTAACTACTTATAGGTTGCTTCATATCTCTGTCCAAAACTCTATGGACATTCCAACAAAACTAACTCCTCTTCATGTCAATCCATTCCTCATATGGCACATTTATTCTGCTCCATATTCTACTCAAGTTCCACCTTCCTTTTGATTTTCTATCTCTGCACATACTTTTGCAAACCATCTTCCAAATTTGTAGTATATATTTCAAAGATAAACCTCTCTCTAAGGGTCACAACCCCTCTTCTTATATGCAGATTTGTCACAGTATTAATGACATACCTTATGGATTGAAAATACTAGGAAACCTCCCTAAATAGGGAATTATACTTATATTCTAATTGATTTAGAACAAACCATATCAACCCATAGCAAAAAGGACCTCCATAAGAGACTCGGCCTAGCTCATATGCATCCATAGATTCTGGTCCTTTCTTTGACTGAATCTTGACTTTAACTTTAGATCTCTATGACCCTCAAACTACAGTTACTTCAGTCAATATTACACTTGTGACTACTTCTATTCTAGCCCTAAATTCTAGTGTAGACCCTCCTCCATTTGTGTTGGTATTTATCACATACCTTGCAACCTAGTAACTAACACAAGGTAGGGTCTCAATCCTCTCTACTATTTCAAAATTTGATGCGTACTTCACACAGAAAGACCACTGAAATCACATGCTGAAATTATCATGAGTCACCTCTCTTGAGCTTTATTTTCCCTAAGAGAACCAAAAATATGCCATATTCCTACTTCCTATATTGAACCCATTAAGGCATGTGAAACTCTTGTCAATCCTCACATGATGATCTTACTCTTGGTGGTTGACCATGGCCTCCCTTTAGCAACACTTACTCAGGCCTCTAACTAGACCTACTTTAGGACTACATCTCTCCTAGCCTCCTTGATAAAATGAGCTCCTTCTCACTTGATGTTCTTGCCTTCATACTAAGGCCTCCTTAAATAGCTTTTCCTAGATAGGACTCTTAAGAATGCTCTAGAACTTACGGAATTTATCTACCTATGCCTTAGAAAATATTATATTTCCGTTTAATTTTATTTTATATTTTAAACCTCATCTCGGGTCCAAAGTCCCTTCGCTTAGGTTATTTTCGCACAAAACATTTTGTCATAAAAATCACACAAACCCATCTCACTAGGCTTGTGGAGTACCTCCCAAGCTACACAATTTAACTACATACTCTAGTTGTAGTAATCGTAACTTGGTCAAGCTCCTATAGTCAAGCGAGGACTTGGTTGGGTTCCTAAGTTGAAAATTAAGTAAGGGTAGTTGTGAGGGCATGATAAATATGAAGGGTTAGGGAATGCCAAGGAATGAAAAGGCGTGCTAACACATGCTGGAAAACGTCAATGCATGTTGAGCAGTGCTAAGGAGTGTCGAGGTATCACAAGGGAGAACTAGGTCAAAATGCATGGAAATGAACAAATAAGTGTGTTCTAGGGAGTCTTAGTGAATTCAAGTGTGCCAAGGATGAAATGTGTTAGAAAAAGTTCATAATAGGATTTGTAAGAGGTTAGCCTACGATTACGATAAGGGGCTCAACAAAGAAATTTTAAACAAAGGGAGAATTTCTGTTGGGCACAACACTATTTTTCCTTTATCTATTATTTTTATATGACATGTGGCACACTTTGGCTGAATGCTAATGTTTTAAAATATTTTAGACAATTCCATATTGTACATTGTTATGTATAAGCTTTAGGGAACTCAAATTAAGCCGACCCATATCTTGTTTGTCTTGTGTATCTTGTGGTTCTTGCAAACTCTCAGTTAATTCTCTACTGTTTATATGAACTAGACATACATGTGAAATATGCCTATGCAAGCTATGTTTCTTAGTTGTTTTATGACCATGGATAGATGTGATCCTTGTATTGGTAATTTTTTAAGTGGAAAAAGTTTAGCTTGGAAATGACTAGCCTAAGATGATGTATAGGAAGTTCTTAGGTTAATAAGACACAATCTACTTGTAGTAGGTGCAATTGTTCAAGTTGTTATGGTTGAAGCAGACCAATGTCACATGAACTAGAGTAGCTAAGGACTTGATCGGGTTCCCAAGTCATGAAAAAATGTAAGGATATTTGTGAGGGCATGAGTGCCAAGGAATGTTAGGGAATTCTAACATGTGCGAGATAGTTCGACGGCATGCAAAATATGCTAAGACGTGTTAAGTGATAAAGCATGCCAATATCTACAATGGTGTGACAATACATGCCAGGTACTATCAAGGAAACAAAAATGAGAAACAAGTTAAAATGCAAGGAAATGAACACATCATAGGGTTAATAAGTCATCAATTTAAATTTTCAAAGAGGGGCATGCTATGCACACCAACACTAGTTGGAAATGAGTTTCAAGTGCCAAGTGTTAGTGCATTCTAAGTGCAAAATCATCCTCTGTTACTTATCTTCTACTTTCCAATAACTGATCTCAAATAAATTTAATATTAAACCATGCCAAAGCATAATGAGGCATCTTAATGAATGCTATACATGATAATGATCATGGCCTCTTTAGGACTACATGTCTCTTCACCCCCTTGATCAAATAAGCTCCTTCTCACTTGATGTTATTTCCTTCATCCTAAGGACTCCTTAAATAGTTTCTCCTAGAACACTTAGGAACCCTCTAGAACTTACGGGTTTTATCCACTTAGACCTTAGGAAATATTAATTTTCCTTTTTATTTTTATTTTAGATTTTAAACCCCATCTTGGGTCCAAAATCCCTTTTCTTTGATTCTATTTCCACAAAGCCTTTTGTGACCAAACTCACACAAAGCCATCTCACTAGGATTGTGGAGTACGTCCCAAGCTACAAAATTCAACAATATAGTCTATTTGTAGTAATTATAACTTGGTCAAGCTCTTGTAATCAAGCGAGGGCTTGGTTGGGTTCCTAAGTTGAAAATTAAGTAAGGGTAGTTGTGAGGGCATAATAGCTAGGGAGGGTCAGGGCATGCAAAGGAATGAAAAGGCATGCTAACACATGTCAGACAATGTCAATGCATGTTGAACTAGAGTGTTAGGGAGTGTTGGGGCATGTCAAGGGATAACTAGGTCAAAATACATGGAAAGGAACAAATAAGAGTGTGTGCAAGGGAGTGTTATCGAATTCAAATGTGCTAAGGATGAAGTGTGTTAGGAGAAGTTTAGAGTAGGATTTACAGGAGGCAAGCCTATTATTGTTATAAGGGGTTCGACATAGAAATTTTAGACAAAGGGAGATCACTTTGTGCTAGGCACACCATTGTTTTTCCTTTAGTTATTTTTTAAAACATGAGATGTGGCACACTTTGGCTACATGCTATTGTTTTAAACTATTCTAGATAATTGCATATTGTACATTATTGTGTATAAGTTTTGGGGCACTCATATTTTGTCAGCTTATATCTTGTGTTCCTTGTGAATCTATTGTTCTTGTAAACTCTCATTTAATGTTCTATTGTTTATATGAACTGAACATACATGTGAAATATTGTCTGTGTAAGCTACGTTGCATAGTTTTTTTATGGCCATGGATAGATCATGTGATCCTTGTCTTGGTAAATAGTTAAGTGGGACAAGTTGAGATTGGACATGAGTGGCATAAGATGAGTTTTAGGCAGTTATTAGGTGAACAAAGCACAATATACTTGTAGTAGGTGCAATTGGTTAAGTTGTTGTGGTTGAAGCAGGCCAATGTTTTCACATGAACTGTAGTAGCCAAGGACTTGACTCGGTTCCCCAGTCATGAAAAAATGTAAAGGCTAGTTATGAGGACATGAGCGCCAAGGAATGCTACGGAATGATAAGATGTGCCAGATAGTGCGAAGGCATGTCAAACATGATAAGATGTGCCAAGTGATAAGGCCCGCCAAGATGTGCAAGGGTGTGCCAATGCATGCCAAGGAGTGTCAAGGAAAAAAAATGGAGAAACATGTTAAACTACAAGGAAATGAACACATAAGAGGGTTAATTAGTTATCAATTTACCTTTTCTAAGAGGGGCATGCTAAGCACACCAACACTAGGTGCCAATAAGTGCCAAGTGCAAAGTCTTAGTGCATTCTAAGTGCCAAGTCTTCCTTTGTTGCTTATCATCTACTTTCCGAAAATTGATCTCAAATAAATTTAATATTAAACCATGCCAAATCATATGAAGGCATCTAAACATGTTCCATACATGCTAAGACTTTCCAAGCACCAACATGTGCCAAGCGCCAATATGTGTCAAGGAATGTTATGCATGCTATGAAGTGGAATGGCATGTTGAAGAGTACTAAGGTGTGCTAGAGAGTGCTAATGCATGTTTAGGAGTGTTAAGGAGTAATAGGAAAAAACATGAAGGGAGAACTAGGCCAAAATTCATGGAAGTGAATGAATATGAGGAACATGTGCGAGGGACTAGTGTTAATGAGTGATACCTGTCATGCCAAGGAGGGAGTGACAAGGTATGCTAAGAATTGGTAAGGCATGCTAGGGAAAATAAAGGCATGTAAAGAAGTGCCAAAATGTGCTATGGAGTTCTAGAGTGTGCTAATTATATGTTCCAAATAGTGCCAAGATATGCCAATACATGCCAGGTGCTAAGGATGTGAAAGGTGCCAGGGTATGTCAATATGTGTCAAGAAGTGTTAAGGCAAAAAAAGGAAGAACCTATCTAAAATGTAAGGAAATGAACACATATAAGGTTTAATAAGTCAGGACTTTATATTTTTCAAAAGGGGCATGCTAGTTACACTAATAATAGGTCCCAATACATTCCAAGTGGCATTGTGTGCCAAGTGTTAATGTATGTCAATGCATTCAACCAAGGTGTTCCAGGGCATGCTAGGGACTACATGCATGCCAACACATGGTAGGAGAGTTCCATGTTGTGCTAGCGCATGCCACCATGTGCTTGGGTGTCATTTTCATGACAAGATGTTCTAGGTAAAAATATGTTCCAAGACATGCGAGGTGCTAAGAAATGTTAGTGTGTGACAAAGCATTAATTTAAGGTGTGCCCAGATCGTTGAGGAGTGTTAGGGCTTTCTCATTAATAGAATTATCCGAGTTTGATCATGTATTAAATAAGATATTTCACACACACACACTAGTGGAAATTTATCTAAAGGGAACTTGATAGGTAATAAAATTAATAGATATGAATCATGTGTTGACTCATAGGAAAAATATATTCGACTAGTGATTACTTGAGGGAAATGATACACACTAATTACTTCTTAAAAAAATGATTGATTCTAACCACTATGGCCTTGGAAATATCATAAAAAATACTCCACAATAATGGTCTTAAATCGTTATCTTTAAAAAATATATATATTAATAGGCATATAGCATCATCAAAAACTCATTGGAATGATCAATGGTGACGAACATTTTTTGACCATCACCAAAAGTAATAAAAAGAGAATTGGTAAGGGTCATTAAAAGTTCGTCACTAGAAGTGTCACCAGGGAGAGAATTAGTGATGGGCCTTTAACGACCCTCACCAAAAGTGTCATTGAAAATGGCTTTGGTGACGAACCTTAAAGGACCATCACTATATACACTTACAGTGACGTTTTTTTAAGGACCGTCACCATATGTGACATTGGTGACGAACCTTAAAGGTCTGTCACAAGCATGACCCTCACGAATGTAATTTTTTCTTGTAGTGTGGCTTCCCTAATGGGACACACTCCTCTACCCCCTAGGGCTCATGGGAGGAGTGGTCTGTGGTGTGGTGTTGGGAGACCAACTAGGGTTCCCAACTAAGTATTCCCCAATAAAGGACAAACCAATAATGGTGGCAGCGTTTCATCTTTGACGCATAAATGGTGAAAGACCTAGAAGCCCTCCCGGTAATGGGGGGAGGTCCAAAAGATGCCTAGATTGACGAGGTCCCGTTGGGTCCATTCTGGTGTCAACCAGGTTTGGTTTTGGAAAATTTTTAGAGGATAGAGTCTATTATCAAAGAAAAATTATTGTCACATACATAAAACAAAGAGAAAATAAAATAAATTCTCCCTTTAAATTAATCTATGTGATTAAGAAATCAAAAAAGTGGTTTTTGTTTGTTTGCGTATGATACTTAAAATCCTAGAAGACCTATTCATCCTCACACACTCAAATGTAACTGGGCCTTAAGAATATCTCTTGTGAGTGCTAGCACAACGTCTCGTAAGAGCTAGCGATGCCCCTAGTTAGCCGAAGAAAATTCACCAAGGTAAGGGTAGAGGGTTTGGCGCTTGCCTACACCATCACCTATAGGGCAAGGATTCCCTAGTTTTGGTCACTAAGTAGCACCTTCCCACATGAGCGTTAAATACTTGTGCTTCTTGGTAAGTCAGCTAACAGTACCGAGTATCAGCCAAGTCGGGTAGCCTTGACTGATACTTGCCTGCACTGTGCCGAAGCCTAACCCCCTCTGAAACGGGTATCTACAGTGCTCGGGTTTTGTTTTCCATGGGTTGATAGGTGGGTTTGAATCTCCCAAAATAGTAAACTTCTATGTTTCAATATGAAGAGTGATCAAGGTGGATTATTGGATTCCAACCCCCTTGATTCTAAATTAAGCTATAAATTCTTTTGTGGCCCCTATGGGGAGAATTTAGTGAGTTTGGTTAATTTAATTTTAGGTGTCTTTGCTTCGCTTAGTGAGTGGATGTGTGTGAGCATAAAATGGAAAAGAACATAGTTTGAACGTATGAATATTCGATGACCCTTTACAAAATCCCCTATTTAAACTATGTTATATTGTTCCTTTCTTAAAAGAAAAACATTTGTGGATTATGTGCCGCTTTCTATTTTTCCTAGTTAATCTATGTGATCAACTATAGGGAGATGGCGAGTTGTGAATAGGGAGCTTTCATATGATTACCTAGGATCACCGGAGGGTGAAAAGGTAGCAGAGATTACTTGCTCTTCTATAAACAATTCAATCCTAGTCCTGATAATCCCAGTGCAAAAATTGAACTAAACTAAAAATTTTACACTAGAAAAAAGAACTAGCTATGCATGTGTGGTCTTGGGCCACTTACTTTGGCTAGTTATATAGGTCTGTTAGTACCAAATTTTTCAAAACATAATTTTGTTTTGGAATGCAAGTTATTCCCCCCCCTACCACTTAAACTATGTGTGAACTTTGCAAAAATCCACTTGAAATAAAACTGACACTAAGCCTACAAAACACAGCTAAGAGTGAGCTTTAGAAAGTTGCGGGGTACCACAACTAGTGCTGGCGGGTGTATTAGGGGCTTCCAAGCACTATACAAGCAGGAAAAGATATAAGTAAGGGAGAATTTTCTCTTTTTGTCTTTTGCGCGCAAAAGGCTAAAACAGGTATGCTGTCTATGCATGGGTCAGCTCTGAATGCGTGCCTTGGGCGTGTCTGTGTGAAGAAAAAGCTTCCAAAGTCCTACATAATAAATTTTTGGAGTTGTTTTGCTTCAGACTGTCACTTGGGATGAACTAGGGACTGCAAGAGAAATCAAGGGAAATTCAGCTCCACTCCACAGTGCAGACAGAGGTCTCTGCAAAAAAGGAATAACTACATAAAATTGGTAATAAACGTTAGTGGAGTCACCAATCCTGTTGGAATGTGTTTGGTGCACGCATGTACAAAATCACACCAACTTAAGGGGTGTGGTCTACCCACTTAATTTATTGGTAACAGGTAGAAAAAGAAGTGGACTCAAGCAAGTTAGTGGAACAAGCTAGAATCATAAGCATAATAGATAGAGTAATAGCATGAATATATAAACTAAAAATAAAATAAAAAACTAAAAGAAATAAACACAAGATTTGAAAAGAGTCAAACGACAACAATAAAAAGGAATGGTGGCTCTTGGCCCCTGTTATTCAGTGATGGTAGGAATAAGAGTGAAACTTTACCCTCTTTCCAAAGGGCTCTTAGAACATGGGTTCTAAGTCTTGATGTAAGGATGTTTTTATCCCAAGCTTGTAGGTTTTAACCCTGAACAGAAATATCTACACACGATTCTTATAACAGAAAATAAACAATAGCAAGAGCATAAAACATAAAACAGATAAACACAGAGATTTTCCCCTGGATCCCAAATCGGGATGACCAGCTTGATTTTTCATTATATTCCTTTTAGTGTTACAACACATATATATACATGCCGGAGTATACATAAACCCCAATCCATTAACCCTGGATTAGAACATAACCGTAGTTCCCTTGACCGGATCTACAAAAATACCAGGGGCCGAAAACCATCGAACCCCAAAACTATGTGCAAAACCATGCACAAAACCATGGGCGGATCCGCCTATGAGTGGGTCCGCACAAAAAAAAAATTTGGCCGGGGCGCTGCCCCAGACCCCAACGGTGGGGACTGCTTTGCCCCTCGTGACCCCCCAGCTACGCCCGACGCAACATACAACGCGTGGGGCTAATCGTGGAAAGAATATAACACATACCCAACATTCTCCCACTTGTTATTTTCTTTCCACAGGGGGCCACAGGAGAGCTTAGTCATTGGGCCAATTCTTCAACACCCATTGTTTCTCTACACCAAGAGAACTTCTGAGTGCTCACAGACTTCGTCAATGCATCTGCAACATTCTTCAAAGTGTCCACCCTTACCAGCAACACCCTTTTAGCCTCAACCATATCTCTAACAAAGTGATATTGAACATCAATGTGCTTTGTCTTTGAATGGTAAGCAGGGTTCTTAGCCAAGAAAATCGCACTTTGGCTATCACAGTCTATCCTTATAGCTTGTTGTACCAACCCCATACTTGAACACAATCTTTGCAACCAAACTGCTTCCTTGCTTGCATGAGTGGCTGCTATGTATTCTGCCTCTGTAGTTGAAAGAGCCACTACAGACTGTCTTTTACTCATCCAACTGACTGCGCCTCCAAATAGGCTAAACACATACCCACTTGTAGATCTTCTTTGGTCCAGATCTCCAGCCTAGTCTGCATCAACAAAACCACGAATGTCCAACATTCTTTCCAATCCTAGTCTTCCCTGGTAGCACAAGCCATAATCACTAGTGCCACGTAAATATCTGAAAACCCGCTTCACTGCCGTCCAATGCTCCTTCCCTGGGTTTGACATAAACCTGCTCAATACTCCCACTGCATGTGCAATGTCTGGTCTAGTACAGACCATTGCATACATCAGGCTACCCACTGCACTTGCATATGGAACACGGGACATATCCTCCTCTTCTTCTTGTGTCTTGAGACACTGTTCAGCAGACAGCTTTGCACCTACAGGAATAGGAACACTCACCGGTTTACTATCCTGCATATTGAACCTCTGCAATATAGTCTCGACATACTTCCTCTGGTTTAACCAGAGCTTCCTCTTTGCCCGATCTCTCTTAATTTCCATGCCTAAAATATAGTTTGCAGCACCAAGATCCTTCATGTCGAATTTGGAGAACAATTGGGTCTTCAAATCTTGGATAATTTCTTTGTCATTTCCAATCAACAACATATCATCCACATACAAGACAAAATAAATAACACGGTCACTAATTAATTTAAAATAAACACAGTGATCCTCCTTGCTTCTGGTGAAGCCAAGTCCCCGTATATAGGTATCAAATTTCTGATACCACATCCTTGGTGACCGTTTTAACCCATACAGAGACTTCTTCAACCTGCATACCAGTTCTTTCTTACCCTTCACCATAAAACCTTCAGGTTGCTTCATGTAGATCTCCTCTTCTAGATCCCCATGAAGAAATGTTGTCTTCACATCCATCTGTTCTATCTCAAAATCAAATGCAGTAGCAACAGATAAAAGTAATCTAATAGAAGTAACTTTGGCAACATGAGAAAAAATATCACCAAAATCAATTCCCGGCACCTGGGAATAACCTTTCGCTACCAACCGAGCTTTTTATTTCTCCACCTTGCCTTCTACATTCATCTTCTTCTTAAACACCCATTTTCTCCCAATGGGCTTCCTTCCAGCCGGCAACTCCACCAGATCCCATGCATCGTTTTTGTGCAAGGATGCTATTTCATCAACCATGGCCTCCTTCCAGAGTTTTCCATCCTCTGAATCTACTGCCTCCCTGACAGTTCTGGGTTCATCATCAGTTATAGTTAAGGCAAAACCTGAACAGACAGCAGATGGACTATACCTTTCTGGTTGCCTTCTTTCCCGAACTGATCTTCTCAAAGCTGGAGTTTGTGGCTCTTCATCTTCTGAGTCTTCTTCTGTTGTAGAGTCCGATTCATCCTCCTTTAGCTCAAACTCTATCTTCTCAGGTTCCTTTGGTAGGACTTCATGTTTAACAACATCTTTCACTTCTCTAAACACCACATCTCTACTGTACACAACCTTCCTTGTTTCTGGGTTCCAAAGCTTGTAACCCTTTAAACCATCCTTATACCCAATAAAGATGCACCTTTCAGATTTATTATCCAACTTGGTCCTTTTCTCCTTTGGAACATGTACACATGCATCACATCCAAATACCCTTAGATGTGAAAGAGAGGGTTTCTTACCAGTCCATACCTCATGTGGGGTCTTATCCTCCAACGCTGATGAAGGTGATTTGTTAACTAAGTAACATGCAGTCTCCACTGCCTCTGCCCAGAATTCTTGTCCTAACCCGGTACCACTGAGCATGCTTCTTGCCTTTTCCATCAATGTTCTATTCATTCTTTCTGCAACTCCATTTTGTTGAGGTGTGTATGGAGTAGTCTTCTGCCGTGCTATACCACACTTCTTACAGAACTCTTCAAATTCCTTCTTGCAGAACTCCCCACCATTATCTGTCCTCAATGCCTTTATCTTCTTCTCTGTCTGGTTTTCCACCAGGGCCTTAAATTCTTTAAATTTGTCAAAGACTTCAGATTTCTTCCTCAAGAAATATATCCATGTATTCCTTGAGAAGTCATCTATGAATGAAACATAGTACACAGACTTTCCCAGTGATGGAACTGACACAAGTCCAAACACATCACTATGCACAAGTTCTAATATCTTGTTTTCCCTCTTAGCACCAGAAGGAAAACTCACCCGATTCTGCTTCCCATATACACAATGTTCATAGAAATCATAATCCAGAGAACAATTAGGACATACCTTCTACCATACCATCTCTATGTAGTATCCGAAGGCCCTTCTCTCCAATATGTCCAAGCCTTTGATGCCATAGCATGGTCTTTTCTCCAGAGATAGCTAGACTTTCCGTCCCACTTTCAGGAACCACAGAATTGTTACACCCATCAATAACAGTGCTACCTTGTAGCTTGTACAGAGTTCCAGTCCGAACTCCCCGCATTAATACCAGTGCTCCCCGAACCATCTTGCAGGCATCTTTCTCGAACACTGTTTTTACACCTGCATCGTCCATCTTGCTTACAGAAATCATATTTCTGGCCAATGTAGGAATATGCAGAACACCAGGAAGTGTTCTAATCCTCCCACCTTGCAGCTTCAGCTTGACCTTTCCACGTCCGACGATTCTGGCCTTCCTATCATCCCCTAGGAATACATCACCACCATCATATTTCTCATACTCGCATAACCACTCCCTATGGGGAGTGAAGTGAAATGATGCACCTGATTCAATCAACCATGACTCATGATCTACATGTGTATTTGAAGAAGAAGCCAAATACACATCCCCACATTCATCCGAGGTGGTTTTTGCCTCTGCAGAAGGAGCTTCATCAGATCCCTTTCCTTTCTCAGGAGATTTAGATCTGCATTCCTTTTTGTAGTGCCCTTCCTTTCCGCATTTCCAGCACACCTTTACAAACTTTCCAGGAGATTTAGATCTCCCTCTAGATTTAGATCTCCCACTCGAAACCTTATTCTTGTTTCTGTTCTGGGACCTTCCTCGTACAGATAAGGCATCTCCATTCTGACCCTCCATATTTCTCCATCTCATTTCCTCCGACAGCAAGGCTGAGACAATGTCATCAAAATTCAAGGTAGTTGTATTGCTACCTATTGCAATAACCAAAATATCCCACGAATCTGGTAGAGAACACAACAAACTGATGCACTTATCTTCATATGAGATTTTAATATCAACATTGACACCGACTTGGCTGCGCATTGAAGGTTTCTAGATGTTCGTCACCGAGTCTCCATCCTTCATCCTCGTGTTATATGCTTCTTTTTCTAGGAACAATTTATTCACTAGAGACTTAGATTGGTACAAAGTCCCTAGCTTTTCCCACAAGTTCTTCGCCGTAGCTTCCCCTGATACATTCAACAAAACTGAATCTGAGACACACAACCGTATTGTGCTCTTAGCCTTCCGATCCAGTTTCTTCCAGTCTTCATTTGACATCGCCGTTGGTTTAGTACCTGGATCTACCGCGATCCACTGATCTTTATCCACCAGCAGATCCTCCATCTTGAGTTTCCACAACTCAAAACTCTGACCATTAAATTTCTCGATCTCTATCTTTCCACCGCTCGCCATCTTCTTTCATCGCAAGAATCGATCCCGCAGATCTCCCACTGAACAAGGTCTACCACAGGCCCGAGCAAAAAACCCTCAACAACAAAGGCGTCCCCTTGAAGCCGAAACAGCTCTGATACCAAATGTAGGTTTTAACCCTGAATAGAAATATCTACACACGATTCTTATAACAGAAAATAAACAATAGCAAGAGCATACAACATAAAACAGATAAACACAGAGATTTTCCCCTGGATCCCAAATCGGGACGACCAGCTTGATTTTTCATTATATTCCTTTTAGTGTTACAACACATATATATACATGCCGGAGCATACATAAACCCCAATCCATTAACCCTGGATTAGAACATAACCGTAGTTCCCTTGACCGGATCTACAAAAATACCAGGGGCCGAAAACCATCGAACCCCAAAACCATGTGCAAAACCATGCACAAAACCATGGGCGGATCCGCCTATGAGTGGGTCCACACAAAAACAAATTTTGGCTGGGGCGCTGCCCCGGACCCCAACGGTGGGGACTGTTTCGCCCCTCGTGACCCCCCAGCTACGCCCAACGCAACATACAACGCGTGGGGCTAATCGTGGAAAGAATATAACACATACCCAACAAATCTTGCCTCGGTGTAGCATCCCTCTCTCTCTACTGTGGTGGACTGAACTTGTTAGATGGCCAACAATTGAGTCCCATCTATCTTCAACTCCAAATCACACATTGCTGGTATTTCTTGGGAAATTTTGGCCAGCATAACAATGTGTTCACCCATTCTTGATCTCATGGTGGCCTTATATAGGAGATTTCAAATCCTCCTTCCCTCTCTTGCTACATTGTGGATGGTGACCCAAGAGAGGGGTATGATTCTTTTGTGTGCTCCAAATATTCCATTGCGTGCTCACTTGATGTTTAAGGAAGTGTTGGTGGTTGTCCTTAGGTGGCTTCAAGTGAGGAATCACTTGTCCTATGCTTTGTGTGGTCCCAGAAAGTGACACTTCATCACTCTTAGGATTGCGCGCATTTCAGGCCATAAGGCGCGCAAAGGCACTCTTCACAAAGGATAATGCGTGAAAAATAATTTACGACTTGTTCAACTTTTATTTTTCCTTAGACCATAGAGATTTTTAATTACTTTCTAGATTCTATAATGTCTTCCAACCCTGTAAATGCTTCTTCTTGACATTAGATAATTTCTTCTTCTGTTGTACGATTTTCCAGTGTTAACAGTCATGGTAGACAGGTTGACAAAGGTAGCACACTTCATTCCACTAAAGCCTACTTATTTATCTAGTGATGTGGCACATGTATTAATCAAAGATGTGGTGAGGCTACATGTTGTTTCATGGAAGATTGTGTCATATAGGGATGCTAAGTTCACATCCAATTTTTGGAATTTGTTTGCATGTTTGGTGACAGAGTTGGCCTTCAACACAACTTATCATTTGCAGATATATGGATATTCATAGAGGGTTAATAGGATATTGGAGAACATCTTGAGTATGTATGTAATGCATCAGCAGAGGATATGGGAGGAGTACCTTCCATTGGTTGAGTTTGCTTACAAGAATGGGTACCAAGAGTCACCGAGGATGAGTCCATTTGAGACACGCTATGGGTGGATTTGTAATACTCCCATCAGTTGGAGTGAACTATTTAACAAAGTACTGATTGGACTAGACATGTTAGTAGAGATGGAACATGAAATGCAGGTAATCAAGAAGAATATCAAGGCGGCACATGAAAGACAAAAAAATTATGCAGATCGGAACAATACTTTTAAGGAGTTTCAGGTTGGGGAATCTATGTATTTTCACATCAAGCCCAAGAAGAGCTCCTTGAGGATCGGATCATGCACCAAAATGGAACCTCAATTTTGTGTACCTTTCAAGATTCTTGAAAGGATTGGACCAATATCCAGTCAACTTACACTACCTCCAGCAGTGAAATACCATGATGTTTTCCATGTGTCATTGCTTAAGAAGTATGTTAAAGATGTTGATCATGTGATTGACTGGCCTATATTGTAGGTGGAACCAGAAGGTGAATTCCGGCCTAAACCACATTTTATTTTGAAGATAAATATACTCATGCAATGGAACCAACCAATCGAGCAGTTTAAAGTGTAGTGGAATTACATTGGGCCCGACGAAGCGACATGAGAGATGGTGGATCAAATGAGGGTTATGTATCATTCTCTATTCGTTGGGTGAGAAAATGTTTCTGGTATGTATTTTGGTGTGAATTTTTGGTATATGTACATATGTATATGGATGTAAATACCGTCATGATCTATTTTATAAATCTCCAATAAGTAGTATGGGTGTCATGTTTTTATGTTTTCATGTTGGTTTGATTCTTAGCAGCATGATCATTGTAAATGTTGTAATGATATAAGTTATAGATGTCTATTGGTAGTATGTATTTCTTTCAGTAGTCTTGTTGGTTGTCGGTATCATTGAATGCCAAGGATAGTGTCCCCCCAAGGGGGAGGGTTTCATAACAACCCTAGTCAAAATTTCATGTAATAAATTTAATAAAGGAAAAAATAATAACCATGGTCATGGGGACATGTATTCCAAGATGAATCTTGGGAAAAAAATCCTAGTGTGGGTGTTGATTTGGTTTATTATTTCTAAGGAAATTGGCAAAGGAAATGGAAAAGGATTTGGAAAGGCAGGAGTCATTAATTGGAATTTTATTTTTGAAAAAAATGGAAATTAGGAGAAAAGGAAGGTGAAAGGTCACAAGTTGCATGTGAGCAGGAAAATGAAGGAAAATAAAGGCCTCATTAATAAAAAGGCTTATCGGGATCATTTGGTACCTTTCTTCAGTTCAGTTTTGGAACTCTCTCTCTATTCTCTCTCTCACACACTCTTGGACACTTAGATTTTTCTTGAAGCACTTAATAATTGGATCTGGAAAAGAAAATGAAGGACCAAGAAGGCATAGGGAAGTAAAGTTCAAGAAAGGAAGAGTAGGATCAAGTTTCTACAACGATATTACTTGTAGGTATCAATTTGCATGTGTGATTTCCTTGTTATATTTGGCATCCATGATACACGCATGTGCGTATTTGGTTCTCTTGATGTCATTGACATGGGAATTTCCAGGTGTGAAAATGGATTTCAATCTTTCCTTTCCATTTCCAGATATCCATTGTGTGATGGTGGTTTCTCTCATTTTGTTGAGCTATATTTCCATATGGTATCGAAGCTAAGTGAGGTGGTATATGAAGAAGAACACAAGGTATAGTGATCCCTAGACTAGTAAGGTGGGATTATGGTAAAGATAGATTTTGTGTACCTCAGTGGACCTAGGAATCCTTGAATGGTGAATGGAAGAATATATGGTAAATAATATAGGTGTGCGCCCTATATTAGGCATAGGAATCCTTGACCATTGAACAACGATATATATGGTAAATCCTTAACGGTGGAGTCTCAATCAAGCCTAGGAATCCTCAACTAGTAAATGGTTGGATATACAATAAATACTAGAGACTGGAGTCTGAATTAGGACTAGGAATCCTTAGACATTGACTGGAAAGACATATAGTAAATCCTAGAGACTAGATGACATGAAAAGTCCTAATGATGTAGGTGGAGAGATCTCGAGGCTTCTATTGTCAATCCTAGAGACAACCTTGAGTTGTGAAAGACCAGTGCGTAGGACATCTTATATAGTAAGGAGCATGAGATATAACAAAGACAATTATCAGAACAAGGCTCTTTACTACTTCAATTTTAACAGGATGGTACAATGTAGGTGGAACCAGAATACTCATAGATTCAACATAATGAAAAGAACACCGTAGAGGCAAAGAGTGAATCCTCAATATAAATGCATCAGACAACTGAAAGACAATTTTCTGTAAGGAGGGATGGATTCTAAAAATGCTTTACAGAGATTGAAAATCAGATGGCATTTTCTATGTGAGAAATATAGAAGGAATACTAACTACTAATGAGATGAAATTCCATAAACATATCTAAACATGAGATGGGCTTAAGATAATAAGAATCCATACATGTCAATAGCTTTCAAAGAATAACATCCCATAGCACTTAATATAGAAGAAACATGGATGAAGTGGACAATGAAACAACATATCATGACTGAGCCATATTTAAAGCACTAGACAGGTTTAGTATAAGTAAAAATTTGATAAATTCATACCAGAACCAGTGAGCCACTCGCATTCCAGAGCATGAGATAAGAGAAATCGAAGCAGTGAAATGAACAACTAAACTATATCACATAAGGCAGAGTTACAGACTATAAAACAACAAGACCAGAATCCTCATTAAAGATAAAACTCCTTCTCATTGAGACCCAACGGGCTCTTCACATTTGTATTAAAGCTTCAGCCAAAATGCATACAAAAACTGTTTTACAACAATTTCTTTTGAAAATCTGGAACCCTTTTTTATTTTTAGTTCTTGCTTATATAAAGGCCTCAGAAACATGAGCGAGAATATATTTTTGGGAAAAATATCTTCCTCGCGTGCTGGTAATCAGTTTGAGGTCTCCATCAAAAATAACCAAAATTCATGATGAGGAATAGGGGCATCTCATCATTGAAAGTTAGGCTCACGGCCATTTTAAACAAAAATATTAAACAACAGTTTCTGATAGAAAGTAAAATTTGGGATTGGAAGGTGAAATACACTCGAAATTTGAAAGTAACAAACTAAAATGGAAGCAAAAAGGCCACTAGGGCCGAATCATGAATTGACAATGTTCACTGATGAGGTGGAGTTGAGGCAGTCACTGTCACAGATGGTGGAATGTTGGCTGAGAGGAATTGATTTGCCTCTGATGTGGCAGTGGAGGCTTTTCTGCCTGTAGATCCTTATGATTTTCTTTAATTCTGATTTAATTTGGAGGATCTAATTTTGATAATCAATCTTAGCTGAAATCCCCAAATTGTCTTCAATCTTCTGTTTCTGCCATGGCGGGTCTTCGACGTTGATGCTCTGACTGCTGCTACAATAACCTCTCTACATTTTGAATCACAGTGACTGTGATTGCAGAGACAGAGCGAATTAACCACTCTGTAACAATCCTGCATAATGCAATAAACTCATTATAAAATCTGGGGAGTGGCCGAAGGAATGCTGTGGAGGCCCAGAGAAATGGTGGCGTAGCAGTAAAACTGTGAAAGAATGGCGGAAAATGGAGCTGATGAAGTCTTGGTGTAAAGATGAGTCGTGAGCCGTCCGATCAGATATGGAGATGGTGAATAAATGGTCAGGATTAATGACGGAGGTGTCAATAGTGAGCTGGGCGAAAGAAATAAATTTAGTACAAAACCCAAAGTTTAACGTTCAGGGGATTTACAAATGGAAATGATGAAAAATGAGCGAAAGCAGGACTTTTGGATGGTGGGACCCAGCGTGGCCAGAGGGTGATTTAATGTGAGCCGTCGGATCTCAGGAGGAGATCGACAGTTGGGATTGTTTGATGGAGTTAATGGGGACAACGGATGAAGAGAAATGGTGAAATGCGTGATACATTATGGGCCGTAGATCTGGATCAAACAGATAGTCATGATTGGATCGACGGATCGCAATCGGAAGGGATGGAGGGTAAAACCTTTAGAACTTGCGATTGGTGATGTGGGATTGAGCGCCAACCATCCGATCTGGGATGATATTGATGTCGGTGACTCAATCGACGGGGAGACGGACGAGGGTAAAGGAGTGGAGCGGGAGAAATAAGGACTGTCAAATCAAAGGGAAATTGACAGCGGAGATTACAATCAGAGGATTGCAATCGGGGAGGGCAGTGAGTGACACATTTAAAAAGTTGTGATTGCGATCGGTGCGGTGGCGTGATGACCGTCAGATCGGAATGAGAATCAACGGTGGAGATTATTCCCGAGAATCACAGAACAATGTCATCGCATCGGAGTTTTTCTTCATTTAACACAGGAATGCACTTCCCTCTGCTTCTTCGATTTTGATAAGCGCCTGGCCTTAAGCGCTTGGTATTAGGCGTGGGGCATATGGAGGGATGAGAGGAAGCGGTTAAGGGGGATGGCCGAGGGCTAGGCCTGATATATGAAGGAAAGTGGGGTTTTGGCCTATTTTCAATGCATTTTAAGGTTGAAAAGGGGTAACGGTAGAGAGGAAAAGGGATTTTTAGACTAACAAAGGGTATTTGTAAGGCTTAAAAGGGGATTTGGGTGATTTTAAGGGGTTAATGAGGAATTAAGAAAGGGAAAAAGGTGAAGAAGTATAGGTTAAGGGCGAATGAAACAAGAGGGAGTAAGGAGGTCTTTTGGGCATTCTTCTTCGCAAACAAAGAGGCTTCAAAACTGGGAACAAAAATGAATTTTAACCACATGATCAACAACTTCCATGCCTTTTTAGGGCCTAGTGATCCAGTGGGGAATGCGATAAAGCCAAGTTGTATTGGTTAGGGTTTGACCCTAGTGATCATATGGGGATTACTATAAAGCCTGAGGATGCCCTAGTTGGTTTTGTTATGAGTCCCACATTCATTCTTGGAATATGAGATCAGGGTGATTGGCTTAAAGACATATTTGGTTCAACTCAATCTATGGTCGGGTGTTTTGTGGAATTCCTAGACCTGGTTGGATTTTTCATTCATTAATAAGAGATTCTTCTCCTCGGTATTTCATCTATAAATTTATTGAATTATATGTGAATTTTATGCTTGTTATATCCTTTTTATTTCTGTTGGTTATATGTTGGTTATAAATATGTTTTATGATAGACTTGATGTGTGGATCTCATCATGTTTTGATTAGTAAATGAATGTACAATTAATACATGACCTAATATATGGTAATGCAGTTATTGTGATAAGGAAAAAATGCTTTCTTACTAATATTAGATAAGTATGATACCCTTATGCTCCTATTTTTTGTTATAACCTGTAGATTACATATTTGTGATACGTTTAATGAAATTCATGTCATGGCTAGTAGGGGTCAAATCAATTACAAATACCAGTGATTGCATTAGTAGATTTTCTCCATTTTTATTATTCATTTCTGAAAGTCTCTTGAAGTTTTTGGCAGTGGCCTGAAACCTAGCCCTGAATAAGTGGCTTGGAATCTAGGGTTTTTGATATAGTACTTCTTTAAAAATTCCACAATCATTGGCATGCCTTCTTGTGGGAGTGACTGGAAGGAATTTTTCACATGCATGGATTTTCATGGGAGCCGCTAAAGGTCGATATCAGTGAAATGTAATGTTGTCTCAGGGGTTGTCCACCTGGAAGAGTTGGTTGGATCCTGAAGGTTTTGTAGAATGTGTGGAAGGCAGTTTGGTTTTGTTATGTCGGTTCCACTCCCTTAACTATACATGGGGAGTTGAATCACATCATAGTAGCCTCTCATCACATGTTTACCCCAGTGGATCAGTTAGCTTGGGTAAATTTGGGAGGAGGCTATTACATTGACTAAGAAGGCCAACAATGATCTTTGATCTCCAAAATGGCGAGAAATTATTGGAATTTATAGAAGGCCAACAATGATCTTTGATCTCCAAAATGGCGAGAAATTATTGGAATTTATAGAAGGCCAAATGACCTCAACCTCTGAAAAGTAATTTTTTTTGGCAATGAACATTAGAAAAATTCATTTATAGTTGTTCGAAAAAAAACAGATCATATCTTTGATAACAAAGTGGAGACATAAAGAGTGTATCTAGTGCCCAATACATGTGACTTTAGTTAAGGTTCACTTATATAATATTTCGATCATCTCCTTGACATATTGAATATCTTCAGACTCAGTCAAAACACTTTTTATGCTCACGATTCCTCCTTGTGAACAATATACACTACAAGAAAAAAGGGCATTGGTGAGGGGTGAAAAATGTCACCATAAGCTCATTGGTGAGGGTCAAAAGAGCCTTTGTCACCAAAAATTGAACGTCACCAAAGGTGGCGCCACCAAAAGTATAGGCGTTGTGGTGACATTCAAGGTCCATCACCAATAATGATTGATAATGAGGGATAGTGACCATCACCATTTCATATGAGCAATAGTGACAGACAATAGCCTCCATCACCAAAAAACTGAATGTCACCAAAGGTGGCGTCACCAAAGTATGTGTTGTGGTGACATTCAAGGTCTGTCACAAATATTGATTATAATGAGGGATAGTGACAATCACCATTTCATATGAACAACAATGATTCTTTGTGATGGACCTTTCATGGCCGTCACTATTGGTCCATATATATGGCGATGTTCGTTGACCGTCACCATTTCATATTTGGTGAGGGTCAAAATATGTCATGATAAGCTCACTGGTGACATCAATTTCCATCATGAATAATGACTATAATGACAAACAATGACCCTCACCATTTCATATCAACAACAATGAATTATGGTGACAGACCTTTTAGGGCTATCACTATTGATATTTATATATGGTGGCATTCGTTGACCATCACCATTTCATATTTTGGTGAGGGTAAAAAAATGTCACCATAAGCTCATTGGTGATGGTAAAAATAACATTCGTCACCAAAAAATGATCGTGACAATTCCTTAAGAATATCAGGGCACGATGGAATTGAACCACCAACCTCCTGCTTGTAAAGCAGGTGCTCTTCCATTGAGCTAGCACCCTTTAAAGAATTAGAATTTTAAAAATTATATCTTGAAACATTTATAGATTGTAAATTCTAGGGTATTTTCCACTAGAGGTTCTTTTCCTTGTACTGCAACTTTTTCATCACTAATGATGGCCTCTTGCAGCAAACCCTATTTGAATTTGACAGATTGCATTAAAAGAATGAATTACTCTAAAGAATTATTTCCAACTAAGTAATTTCTAGAAACATATAGTTGAATTTTTTGGCAGAATTGAAGAAAAATCTTGTGGTTAAATCATCTCAGCATCTCTAAGGGAGTAGTAGAGAGGAAATCCATTTTGAATTTCAATAAGAGCGGGGAGCTAAAAATGACACTCAATAATTTCAATAATTTATGTAACTCATGATTTTTATGGAGTACCCATAATTATTTTTCATACACAATTATGGGTACCCCAAAAAAATCATGAGTTACATATATTATGTAATATGTCACAAGGCCAAAATAAAAAAACAATATGAAAACTGCGTCCAAAATTAAAAGCAATCAAATTCAGTGGCATAATAAGAGAAAACATTGTGGAAATGATTTAGGTGTAGCTTTAAATTTTACTTCATTATCTAGCATATTTCTTAAAGAATGGTGCTTGAAAGGGTTTGCAAAGGGTAAGTGGGGAGAGGAGTCAACACTACATGGCACATTTGATGAAAGAAAAAAAAATTGATTTTTTTTACAAGCTCATAGAGGAAGCTTTGAGGCCATAATTTGAAGAATTTTTTGCTATCTTAGATGGAGAATACAACATATAATTGGAAAGAGATAGTGTTGAGGAGGTAAATCCCCTCTGTAGATAAAGGCGATCCCACTAGCCTAGATCACGTCTAGTAACAATCAAGTCACGCAATGACGTTGGTTCCTAGTTACAAAAATACAAATATCGCGACGAGTAGCCTACCTCAAATCCCACATAGTTGTCGTTGAAGAAAATATGACGTTTCTCGTTCCTCACTTGACATATCATGATCCTTCCGTTCGACACATCCAAACACCTGTACACATGCAAGGAAACAATGACATACAACGTAAAATCTAAAGCATGTAACCATATCAGTCAGAGAGGATATAATTCATTGCATTACATAAAGAAATGAACACATGAATGGAACCAAAATCAGAGTCACTTATATTATAAATGACAAAAGGGAGATTACAACCAAATGCTCTGACGCTATGATCTTCCTTCAATGGGGCTGACAGTAGAGTGCATCTCAACAAAGCTTGTCGGGAATTTGGACGAAGCTCTCTCTCATGGGGTTCTTCTCGGCTTTGTTTTCAATGGTTGCCCGACTATAGTTTTCCTCCTACAAGTTTAGCTACCAAGTGTTTAGCTAGCTTGCTAATGGAAAGGGAAAGATTTTATAGATGGAGGAAGGGAAGTTGGGGTCCCTATAATCATGGGATAGGCCCTATCTCATAGGAAGGTTCCATGAGAGGTGGAAAACCACTTCCTATACATGGAGATCTGGAGCCAAACCATCCAACTCCTTTTGATGATTCATCCAAGAGTTGGTTAGAATCAAACTTTCGCCATTTATTTTAAAAAAACATCCCTTAACAAGCTTGGCGTGAGTGAAACACAGGGACAGAGTGCCAAATGGCACGCCCTCTAGTGTGGATTTCCCTCATTGGCACGAGGGATGAACTGGCTAGTCGCGCCAAGGCTAAAACATCTATTTTTAGGGTTTTTTAGAGGAAATTTTCTTCAGGGAAATGTGTGTCCTTATGCAAGAGGATGCCATGAAGGTGTTTTCAGGACATGTTACTACTCATGAGTCTCGAGAATAGTCCTCCAATTTGAGGGACGAGGGATTGTAGGGACGGTGACAAAATGTTGTGTAACAGATGCCCCCTAAAGCATGAGGTCCGAGAGAGAGGGACGGGTGAAATGCTTTATGAGAATGATCCCAACTAAAAACACTGTCGTCGGAAAACCTATGAAGATAAATACAACTGATATCTCAAATACATGATATGTGGTATGGGCGCAACCATCCATAATATAGTGTACAAAAACCAGGATCCAAGGTATGGATGCATCCATCCAGTAAATAAGGATCAACAAGTAGACTCAGGTCTGGTCGCAGCCATCCAATCGAATGAGTCATGTAATACATGATAATAATCCACAAATAATCTGTATCCTGGATGTATATCAGAAAAAATCCAGGGTCTTGCGCTCCATCTCGGCCCGAACAGAGTACAAGTTCAAGCATGCGAATATGTGAGCTGAAGTCGAACATGCAAGAATATTTTCTGATTACCAGCCAATAATGAAAGCCATTAACGGATGCGAGAGAAACGACCAATAATGACGATGGCCCTCAAGGTACATGACGTACAATCCACTGAATGTGAACAGTGAGTTGGCATCGAACACCTACAGAATTATCTGATTGAAGGTCAATAATGAAAACCTTACATCAAATGCGAAGAACTTGTCATTGAGGCATGAAGACTCCAAGGTACCTTAAGGGAGTCTCTAGATCAACTTCCTAGATAATGAGCTGAAGTCGACAGGAAGTGACGTTGATGGAAGGTGGACCATAATGTTTCCCACATCATCGACATGAGATAGAGGGACATAATGTTTGTGAATCAGGATCGACAAAGAATCAGAGGGAGGTTGAAAAATGTAGAGGCCATATTCTCTTGAACATATCGATGACATGACATTGGATTTGGTAGTATTTGACATCAAAGGATCTGAGGTCACGGTGACATGAAAAATAATAGATGAGCGGTCAAAAGAGATTACCCAAACCCACGGAGGCAAGCATATAACAAGATGAGATGTCCCCAACCCGACATGAATGCAGACAAGTGCCATGTTCAAGAGCGACATACTGCCCACACGACTATAATACTAGTTCCATTTTCCCCCACCATTTTTGGCGAGTACCCCAATTATTTTTGAAAACAAGCTTGAAAGGGATAGCATATTCTTGCGATATAAGTTTTTCCTTCGGACAAATCCATCCTAGTACATTTTACGAGCCCTAGGAAGGAGGAACTCGAGTAACATCATAACGAAGAAGTCCAATGTCATCAGTTTTAACAAGTTTGAAAAAGGAAGAACACGGCATCTTTTCATATTTAGAAAGTTTGAAAAGAAGGCAGAAAAGAAAACTCTAGTAGTCCCTTTTTGTAGGTAGTCTCACAGATCCAAAAAGGTAGAAAACTATGTCTGAGAGAACCTCCTAGTCATGATACGCTAGGGTATTCCTTTTTCATAAGTAATCTATCCCAGCCCGAAAAAGCGGTAAACGTATACTGGGTAGATGTCGTTTCACAACCAATTTAACGAGCTGAAAACAACAAGCGACTTGTAAATCTTTTCAATTTTAGAGAGTTAGAAAAGCGCTGAAAGGTGACTCCTCCTAGAGGAATGAGTGGTATAAAGGGTAGGAACTAGTTCCGGTGATGGTGGAACTACTCAGAACAAGATAAAGGTCAAGAGGCTAGCTAACAAGATCACTCATCACAACGGTTCCTCAGGAATGGGTAAAACAACCAAGTGAAGGCATATGATCAGCCATGCAGATAGGGACGATGGAATGAAAAAACCAAGGCTCATATGCAAAAAACAGGTTGATAAAATGGAAATCACAAGAGGTAAAATGGGAATGGTTTCATTTTTACACAAGCTTCAAATCAAGAAACTTTGCTTGAAGTTGGTTTCATTTTTACACAATCTTGAAACAAAGATAAACTATGCTTGAAACTGGTTTCATTTTTACACAAGCTTGAAACGGAAACAAACTATGCTTGAAAATTTTTTCATGCCCCGAACATGGTGACTCAATTCAAGGTACATGCCCCCTAAGCGTCAATCCATATGAAAGGCAGACAGAGTGAAGGTTCAAGCTACGAGATCAAGAGAAAGACTCGACTGGGATTTTACGAGATCTTATCAAAGACTCGAATTGAACAGGAAAGTGTTTCATTGTTTTAACGAGGTTGATACATTAAAATAACTATCGTCAGATGACCTTGTTTCATTTTTTAACAAGGTTGATACAAAAGACAAATTATCCTCGGAACACCATGTTTCATTTTTTAATGAGCTTGAGACAAGAAAATGAACTCTGCTCCGACGACCTTGTTTCATTTTTTAAGGAGATTGACACAAGGAAATGAACACCGCTCCGACGAGCTTATTTCATTTTTTGTGTGTGCTAGATATCCATGAACTGCGATATACACCTTGGTAAAAATGAAAGAGAAATCAACCAAGGAATTGATGTACGTGCAGGTAATCTCCCCAAATGTTGTGTTCGGTGTATCATAGGTAAAAGGCGGTAGACTCTGCTTCCTACAGAAAAAGGATTCCAAACTAATGGGGTCTCCCTTTATATATGCGATGGTATGGGGAGCACAAGTCCGTACTAGCACTGTCTGTAACCAGATGGTGAGTGACAGTTGCTAGGATTAAAGATGCCAGGACACGTCTCTACCTTAGACTACTAGATATTTCGTTAATGTTTCAATGTTGCCTTAGGTTAATACAGTAAATTTTAAAGTTGATCTTCAATTTACATTTCAATTTCAGGCCCTATCGAATGTTGGATCTCATCAATCCCTAAATGAAGCGATATAAGAAAAGGAATCTTTCAGTTCGATGAATGCTATCTAGTTAAGGGAAGAGCTTCAAAAAATGATGCAACAAACAACAACACTGCAAATGAAATTTTTCCAAACTAGATGACTTTCACTATCCAAAAGTAACCTAAAACATTCAATCATGCGAATTATGCGATGTAATCTATGCAAAAATTCTCTTTTTTGAAAACTATGCAATTGTAATCTATGCGCAATTTCCTTTTTCATTTGAAAGAATAAGAATGCAGTGAATGCATTTTTCGGTGAAATGAGAATCTACTTAATGCATGTTTTAATGAAAGAGAATGCACTCAATGCTATTTTTATCTTTCAATCATTAAACGATATAATCTAAGTTCAATGATGGATCTCAAAAAATACTTTTCAATGCAATGTGATCTAATGCATTTTAACGAAAAGAAAACTATGAGACGAAAACTAAATGAATGCAAATTTCCTTAATGAAAGGATGAATGCAAAAGAGATGTAAACAAACACTAATAATGTAATCACTATTTTAAACACTTTATAATGAAATTCTTCAAAAGGAAACAAGAAATATGAGGTCAAGAACAAAAAGGAGTCCCAAAGCATGAACTCAAAACAAGGAATTCATTCCCTTTTACATCAAGCAATCAAGAAAGAAGAAATTTCGACTGAACAATGAGCAATGTAATCTATGCTCATACAGAGAAAATATTAGAACGGAAAGACACACTGGTGAAGGATTTAGGGAAAAAATATCAATTTTCACACACCCTAAAATTGGCATGAATTTTGTGGGTGAAACTAGCGCCAACTGGCATGAATTGCTCACTGATAACTAGCATAAATGGCCAATTGGCATGGGTTGCTAACTAACAACAAGCACCAATGCCTAAAAATGAAAAAAACAAATAATTTCTCCCAACCAAGACCAGACTCACCACTTCAAGAAAAATATAAAAATAACTCAGAAGCAAAAGTACTGACCAAAAAAACTCTCGAATAAGGGAAAAACCTAGCATCTACAGGAAATGGCATGACTGTCTGGATGTAATCTGCGCCAGACAGGGGATGGCATGGGTGATTAACTGGAAACTTGCACCAATGGGTGCGATTGTCAGGGTGGAAACCGCGCCAATCAAGGCAACCATGAAAAGATGAAAATTTTAGAAAATTAGAGGTCGGATCTGATCCTCTGGGGCTGAACAGGGGTCTAAGACCAAGGAGGGTGAATCAGAAGAGCAAATAAATCAATCAAAAGCCAAAAAAACAACCCAAATGGAAGAAGGACTAACTCCCACTGATCCCTAGTGAAGCAGCCAAAATTGTTGAGGAGGTAAATCCCCTCTGCAGACAAAGGTGATCCCACTAGCCCAGATCAGGTCTAGCAAAAATCAAGTCATGCAATGATGTTGATTCCTAGTTACAAAAAGACAGATCTCGACGAGTAGCCTACCTCAAATCCCACGCAGTTGTCGTTGAAGAAAAGTTGACGTTTCCCATTCCTCACTTAACAGATCACGATCCTTCCGTTTGACACATCCGAACACCTGTACACATGTAAGGAAATGATGACATACAACGTAAAATCTAAAGCATGTAACCATATATCAGTCAAAGAGGATATAATTCATTGCATTACATAAAGAAATGAACACATAAATGGAACCAAAATCAAAGTCGCTTATATTATAAATGAAAAAAGGGAGATTACAACAAAATTATATGACGCTATGATATTCCTTCGACGGGGCTGACAGCAGAGCGTGTCTCAACAAAGCCTGTCAGGAATCTGGATGAAGCTCTCTCTCATGGGGTTCTTCTCAGCTCTACTTTCAATGGTTGCCCGACTATAGTTTTCCTCCTACAAGTTCAGCTACCAAGTGTTCAGCTAGCTTGCTAATGGAAAGGGTAAGCTTTTATAGATGGAGGAAGGGAAGTTGGGATCCCTATAATCATGGGATAGGCCCTATCTCATAGGAATGTTCCATGAGAGATGGAAAACCACTTCCTATACATGGAGATTCAGAGCCAAACCATCCAACTCCTTTTGATGATTCATCTAGGAGTTGGTTAGAATCAAACTTCCACCATTTATTTTTAAAAAACATCCCTTAATAAGCTTGGCGCGAGTGAAACACAGGGACAGAGTGCCAATTGGCGCACCCTCTAGTGTGGATTTCCCCCATTAGCGTGAGGGATGAACTGGCTAGTTGAGCCAAGGCTAAAACATTTTTTTATAGGGTTTTTCAGAGGAAATTTTCTTCAGGGTAATGTTTTTCCTTATGCAATAGGATGCCACGAAGGTGTTTTTAGGACATGTTACTGCTCACAGGCCACGAGAATAGTCCTCCAATTTGCGGGACAAGGGATTGTAGGGATGGTGACAAAATGCTATGTAACAGATAGCATTGCTGGTAAATTTGGAGAAGGTACTGCAGATCTAGAGGGAAGATACCATGACAACCCTGATGTAGAATGAAATATAGACGTTTTTCTCAAGAAAAACAATCTCAAACCATAAGAGATGTGTTTCAGTGGTTATCCCATTTATAACACCTACAAATATTATGATAAAGAAGTTCATGGAAAAATAAAGAAGGCTAAAAATGAGGGTCGAAAATTATGGTGAATGGCCTTTTCCTGGACATCTTTTGGTATAAATTTAGTTTGATCGTTGAAAAATGATTCATTGCCTTATGCCCAGATCAAAATTCAGACACCACTCCAACTTGCAGTTACCCTTGTAAAGTTAAATAGTGAACTCAACAGTGAACAAGTGATATTAGAAAAAAGGGAGAGTGGTCAGATAGAAACAATATAGTTGAATTTTCTGGCAGGACTGAAGAAAACACTTGTGGTTAAATCATCTTAGCATCTTTGAGGGAGTAGTAGACAAGAAATCCATTTTGAATTTCAATAAGAGTGGTGAGCTAAAATGGCACTCAATAATTTTAATAATTTATGTAACTCATGATTTCTCATGAGTACCCATAATTAGTTTTCATACACAATTATGGGTATTCCAGAAAAATCACGAGTTACATAAATTATGTAATATGTCACACGGTCAAAATAAAAAAATAATATAAAAACTGCTTCCAAAATATAAAGCAGCCGAATTCAGTGGCATAAGAAGAGAGAACATTGTGGCAATGATTTAGGTGTATCTTTAAAGTTTACTTCATGGTTTAGCATATTTCTTACAGCATGGTGGTTGAAAGGGTTGGTAAAGGGTAAGTGGAGAGAGGAGTCAACACTAAATGGTACTTTTGATGAAATAAAAATAAATCAAATTTTTTTACAAGCTTATAGATGAAGCTTTGAGGCCATAATTTGAAGACGTTTTTGCTATCTTAGATGGAGAAGGCAACATATAATTGGAAAGAGACAACACTGCTGGTACATTTTGACAGGGTACTGTAGATCTAGCGGGAAGATACCACAGCAGTCCTAATGTAGAATGAGAAATAGATGCTTTTCTCAAGGAAAACAGTCTGAAATCATATGTGGTGTGTTTCAGTGGTTCTCCCAGTTATAGAACCTACAACTATTATGATAAAGAAATTCGTCGAAAATAAAGCGGGATAAAAATGAGGGCTAATAATTATGGTTAATGGCCCTGTGGTGGACATATTTTGGTAGTAATTCAGTTTGATCATTGAAAAATGAGTCACTTCCTTATGTCCAGGTCGACATTGAGACACCACTCCAGCTTGAGGTTACTCTTGTAAAGTTAAATAGTGAACAAGTGAATGTTATGAAAAGGGGAGAATGGCCAGATATAAACAATATAGTTGAATTTTCTGGCAAGACAGAACCAAACTCTTGTGGTTAAATCATCTAGATATATTTGAGGGAGTAGTAGATAAGAAATACATTTTGAATTTCAATAAGAGTGGGGAGTGAAGAAATGACATAGTTAGTGAGGGACTTGTAGATGATGGTGAGGCTGATGATATTAATTCCAACATTGTTTTCATTTAAAGGAAAAATTTATGAGGATGAGTTTCTTCCTATGAAAAAGGCTCAACCTTATCCTACAACACTTGAATTAAATTTAAGCAGAACAAGTAATGTATGCTCTCGATAGTTGCAAGGGAAGAATTTTAGTTTTGGATAGATATTCATGGGCTGGAAGTTTTTATGATGCCCATTTTCAAATATGTGCACTTAGAAGTTATCTAAGTTTTGAAGTATGATGGAATTTGTGCTGGGTTGAACACCCATCAATGTGGGGCGTGACAAAGATCTATGGACCATGTTCATGAACAAGTAATTGAGGACTCTAGCACTATGTTATCATGCAGAGACAAAAGTTATGAGAATGAGTTTCTTACTATGACAAAGGCTCAGCCTTATCCTACAACACTTGAATTAAATTTGAGGCAGCAGAACCAGTAATGTATGCTCCCAGATAGTTGCAAGGGAAGCATTTTAGTTTTGGAGAGATATTCATGGGCTGGAAGTATTTATGATGGCCATTTGCAAAAATGTGCACTCATAAGTTATCTCAATTTTGAAGTATGATGGAATTTGTGCTGGGTTGTAAAACCATCAATGTGGGGTGTGACAAAGATCTCTGGACCCTATTTGTGCACAGGGAATTGAGAATGTCCTTGAATTGAGGATTCCAACACTATGTGCACTCAGAAGTTATCTTAGTTTTGAAGTATGATGGAATTTGTTCTCAGTTGCACACCCATTAATGTGGGTTGTGACAAAGATATCTGGACCATGTTCGTGCAAAATAAATTGAGCATGTCCATGAATTGAGGATTCTAGCATCATGTTTTCATGTAGAGACAAAATTTATGAAGATGAGTATCTTCCTATGACAAAGACTCAACCTTATCCTACAACACTTGAATTAAATTTGAGGCATTATAACCAATATTGTATTCTCCTGGATAGTTGCAAGGGAAGAATTTCAGTTTTAGAGAGATATTCATGGGTCGGAAGTATTTATGATGGGAATTTGCAAAAATATGCACTCAGAAGTTATCTCAGATTTGAAGTATGATGGAATTTGTGTTGGGTTTCACACCCATCAATGTGGGGTGTGACAAAGATATTTGGACCCTGTTCATGCACAGGGAATTGAGGATGTCCTTGAATTGAGGATTCCACCAAAAATGTGCACTTAGAATTTATCTTAGTTTTGAAGTATGATGGAATTTGCGCTGGGTTGCACACCCATCAATGTGGGGTGCGACAAAGATCTCTGGACCCTGTTCATGCACAGGGAATGGAGGATGTCCTTGAATTGAGGATTCTAGCACCATGTTTTCACGCAGAGAGAAAATTTATGAGGATGATTATCTTCCTATGACAAATAATCGACCTTATGCTACAACACTTGAATTAAATTTGAGGTAGTATAACCAGTGGTGTATGCTTCCCAAATAATTGCAAGGGAAGCATTTTAGTTTTGGAGAGATAGTCTTGGGCTGGAAGTCTTTATGATGGCCATTTGCAAAAATGTGCACTCATAAGTTATATTAGTTTTGAAGTATGATAGAATTTGTGTTGATTTGCACACCCATCAATGTGAGGTGTGACAAAGATCTATGGACCCTGTTCGTTCACAGGGAATTTAGGATGTCCTTGAATTGAGGATTCCAACAAAAAAGTGCACTCAGAATTTATCTCAGTTTTGAAGTATGATGGAATTTGTGTTGGGTTGCACACCCATCAATGTGGGGTGTGACAAAGATATTTGGACCCTGTTCATGCACAGGGAATTGATGATGTCCTTGAATTGAAGATTGTGGAACTATGTTTTCATGCAGAGACAAAAGTTATGAGGATGTGTTTCTTCCTATGAAAAAGACTCGACCATATCTTACAACAATTGAATTAAATTTGAGGTAGTAGAACCAGTACTGCATGCTCCTAGATAGTTGCAAGGGAATAATTTCAGTTTTGGAGAGATATTCAGGGGCAGGAAGTCTTTATCAAGGCCATTTGAAAAAATTTGCACCCAGAAGTTATCACAGTTTTGAAGTATGAAGGAATTTGTGTTGGGTTTCACACCCATAAATTTGAGGTGTGACAAAGATCTTTGGAACCTGTTCATGCACAGGGAATTGAGGATGTCCTTGAATTGAAGATTCTAGCACTATGTTTTCATGCAGAGAAAAAAGTTATGAGGATGAGTTTCTTCATATGACAGAGGCTTGAACATATAATACAACACTTGAATTAAATTTGAAGTAGTAGAACCAGTATTGTATGCTCCCAGATAGTTGCAAGGGAAGCATTTCATTTTTGGAGATATATTCATGGTATGGAAGTCTTTATGATGGCCATTTGCAAAAATGTGCACTCAAAAGTTATCTCAATTTTGAAGTATGATGGAATTTGTGTTGGGTTGCACACCCATCAATTTTGGGTGTTACAAAAATTACTAGACCCTATTCAAGCACAAGGAATTGAGGATGTCCTTGAATAAAGACATTGCTGTAGAATATGAATAGTAGACCTGCAACATACCGACTGTGAGGATGAAGGCATGGAGGAGAATTTCACTATGTAGTAGCGATTCTAGATTATGTATGTAATAAATTCACTGAGGACAATGCATAAATAAGGGGGGAGGATCTAACATCCCCTATTCAATGCCTATGTTGTATTCACCATGTACATATGAGATTATTAAGTTGGTGATTCGGGACATAATTATTTAGGTTGGTGAGTCAGGAGTTACTTCTAGGGAAATATGCCCATGTGTATGTGTATTTAAGTGTTGGGGCCAATGTGTGTATGTGATTTTTATGCTATGAGACTAGAAAGCCCGATATGGTAAATAATTTTAATGTATGCATATTAATAAATACATGATGGCTATAAGCCGACCTAGACAAAAGAGTATGTGGGGCTGATGACTCCACGACTAGTAAAGGTGTCTTGATGAAAAAGTAATGTTATAATATTATATTATAATATTAAATAAAGGATATATATGTTTATAAAAGGGAGGAGTTTGTTACCTAGTTAGGCAGGCAAGTGGATTATTTCATGATTCATGATTGGTTCCATCAGGACTAGTTTTACTAGTAACATGTGACATAGGTGGCCCTATCCCTCCACTAGTAAGAGGCGGTTTGGAATCTCATTTATTTTTCTTACAAATTTATGCAGTTCACTGTAATAGATTAAAAGACATGTTAAAATGAAATTTTTTTCTGCAAAGGAGCATAGATTAAAAAATAAGAGAATAAGAGATATGTGAAATTATTCATGGCATTGTAAAACAATGCAACTCGTTCACTCGAATGCCAGCGTTTGAATCCTTCAAAAGAAAAATCGTTCAATAATTCCCTCAACATTTACTCTGCCACTCTGAATTCTTGTACATTTGACAGAAAAATCGAGTGCATTCAGAAAATAACCAACTAAAGATATGCAACCAATATTTTCTTATGTCAGAAAAGTTTTCTACTCCACATCATTGCTTCCATCGCTTTCTTCCTTTGTATCACTATCATCCCAAAATGGTCCCATAGCTATGAGAATATCAACATCTCTTAGAAAAATTGAATGTGGATATATTCTCTATAAACCGCTCGAAATAGAGACGTAATGTCTTAATTTTGTCAAGAGAGATAGCAGACGCACGTTCGATTCTGTGAAGAGAGACTAATCTGGTCATATTACTAGGATAATTTTGGGACGGTGCTGATGCCAAGGTAGAAAGAGATATATTAAACTCTCAACCCAGCTTCTTTCTCATCATCAGTCTCAAATCTGTTACTATCGAATTTGCTTATTCACTTGGGCAAGTTTATCCTTCAGTCATATTTCAGGTTTGAACCATTTGAGAGGCAAGGTTTCCAAACAGTATTGTTATGGTAGTCATTTCTTTCATTACTCAGGTCCTCCCTTCCATGCAAGGGTTAGAGAAAGCACTTATCTCTTGTGGGTAAGGCATCATTCTTATTGTAGTTACTAGCTATTGCAGAGTGGGGTATAGAAAACAGTGAACAAACCTTCACTGAACTAATGCCTCTCAATGTCACCCCAAAAATAAGATAAGTGAACAAAGCCCTCACTGCATAAACCACAAAAAATAAATAAGAAGACAGCACTGCCTCTGGATAACTTTAATTTTCAACTGCTTGAGAGCTTTATTTGCTTCCCTTAGCTCTCTCTAAGAGAGAGCTTGGTTCTCTTTGCAGTCATTTTTACTATTTTCCCATAAATACTCAAGCACGAGAATTCTTTTGCAAAAAAATATTGTAGATAGGTTCAATTTCAACACCAATCCCTGAGCCATGGGCCTCAGACTTTGATAAAATTCCCTTGAAGCCACCACTGCACCGCAAATATCTCCATATCGTTAAAATTTCTTCGGATAAATACTTATTCCCACAAGAATTTGAGTCTCATTCAGATGCTCCCTCATGACCAGATACAAGAACTGCAGAAAGTTCACATTTAATTCTACATGTTTCTTATCATTGGTGTTTAGAAATTGGGCCAAAGACACTCCACTAAGCTCATGGCCACTAAAATTTAGCACCGCATAAAACTCTTTGGCTGTGGCCTCTTCATATTTTAGTAGTTTAACACTATATTTTCCTTCAAGAAAACAGTGCGTACTCTATATGTTTTTGTTTCCCATCAAAAAAAAATTTAGCATTACCAAAGGCCGCCCAAAATTATTTTTAACTTCCATTGTATCTTCTTTGGAAACCCTACCTACTTTCACTTCCTTTTATACTTTCCCATGTTTCTTCTCTGTTTCCTTCTTCCCAGATCCATTACTGACTCTCTGTATCTCTCTGTATATCTAAGTCATAGTGGAAAAATCTCATAAATAATTAATGTTAATCCATTGGAAACATTATTCGCCCTCGCCTTGACCCAGACCTTCTTCACCTTGGCCTCAGCCTCCATTTTCACCTATACCTTTTCCTATTCCACTTCCACCAGAGTTGCCTCCCCGATCCATAGCCAAAGAAACAAAAATGAACTACCGCTATATGAAATTAATGAAATCACTCTTAAGTCTTCCCAAACTGCTAGAATTCCACCTTCTCTGCAATCTTCCACACTTGATATAGAGGGAAAACTCCAAGTTTAATTTATAATAAATGCAATGAACTTACAACCATAGCGCAGACAATATGTCAACTTCCACTACAAGAAACCTAGAAAGCCAAGAGCGAAGAAGAGTGGAGGGCTGGTGCTTCCTCCGAATTAACAATATCACTTATGGTTACCACTTTAGGCTTTGCCCAGATTTGAAACCAACACCCTTCAAAATTTTTTTTTAGAGGGGACCTAATAAGAGTCATTATTTTTCCTCAATATATATAAATTAGCATTATAAACAACACTACAAATTGAAATAAATACATACTAGATGCATAGCACTCAATAACAACTATAAAAATCTAGCAACCATAAACTTCTAGATTTCAGTATAACATAACTAGCTAGAAGAACCTACTAAAATTACCATATCCATAAACTAATTCAAAATACCTCTTAATGGATTGTAATTGGGATGTACTATAGTGACGAGAAAGCAACCATATACTGATATCAAAAGCTTGGAAAGGTTAGTGTTGTTTTCCCAATCTTTCTTGTTTAATTATATCCAAAAACACACTTCAAAATTTTTGAAAGATCCATCCCCTTAGCCAAAGCCAATCCTCCTCCTCCAGCGGTCCCAAAAGAGCTAAACCTCAAAAGCCCTAAACATAAATAAAAAAAAGGGATTTTATGAACTCCTCCTCGGCATAAATATTTTTTAAGTGCCACCAAAATCTAGTTGGGCAAACACTAATTTTTTTTATTTGTTTTGGGTTGGGTTTAGTTAAAAGCTGGCAGGAATTTAATTTTAATTTTTTTAAAAATTATTTAGATTTTTAATTATTAATTTATTTTTTATATTAAAAAAATAAAAATATTTAATCAATTAAAAATCATTTTATTTTATTTTTTCAAATTAAAAGTATTCTTAATATTTATTAAGAAAATCAAAGTGGCTTTTGGATGGAGTCTATTGCCAATATTGTTTAATGTTTATGTATTTGAAGGATATTTTCAATTATGTTTAGTGTTCAAGTAATAGAATGAAGAATGATTAACCTTCTAGGAGCACAAGAGGCCATGATTTTGTGCAATCAATGATGAGAAATGCTATTAGAATATGTCAAAAGAGATCAAATAATATGCAAACAAATCGAAAATTTAGGCCTCCTTACTCACCTACAATGTAGTGATGTTCCTATAAAATATAAGAAAAATATTCACATCTCCATACATACATATAAAAAACGAGATGAGAAAAATGAAGGAAAATATAAATCTAACTAGGATATAAAAGATATCTTTAGTATTTGGTAGAAGGAAATCAATCTCACACCTCACAGATATAGTTGAAGCATTCCTTTGAGGTGATAATTTAAGGATAGGATCAAACAAAGTTTGAAGAAAGTATGATTCTCAACACTTGGATAAGCATGTGAGTGCAACATGTCACAATATTTCTGAATATAATCCTTTTATTTCTTGGAGGCTTTGACAATAGAATGCAACTCATTGTTATAGCTTGGGCATCTATGAAAAACATCATAGAGTGTTTGGCTACGATAGACCATCAAATGTTTGTGTCATGTGGAAACTGCATCAGCGAATGGCTCATAGGGTCCATGTTGTCTAGCCATTGATCGAAAAAAAATACTTTCCTAATGGGATAGAAGTGAAAATAGGTAGTTACGAAGGTAGGAATAATGGCGTCAAAGGTAATATTGTTTCCATAAATAATAGAACGAAAAATAGGCTCATGAACACCATCATTATTTATTGGAGGTTATACGATGAAATCAATAATGAATACAATTTTTTTGTTTAATAGGATACAGAACATCAAGATGTTGAACCATCCAATGTAAAGCTGGCTTTCAGTGCTAGTGATCTAGTCACTTAAAAGACCTTATAAATTTTCTCTTTGGGATACCCCTATGATTCAATAAGTAATCCAAAATGAGAGGATTTGTTTCTAAGGTGATTGATTCCATAATAACGACCATTGTGTTTAGCTCAAACATTTTAATAAATCTATAATGATATCCTTTCGCATCCTTAAATTGTAGCACCCCAAGACATATATTTTCCATCATGTATGAAAATTCAATTAAAGACATATATATCATAAATTATGGAATATAATATACTATCCTAACAATATCTACTAAAAAATATTTATCAGAACATGCGAAAATGACCCAGCGGGTATAAAAATTGTCATCATGGAAGAGAGAAGTAATAGAAAAATATATTGCCAATGCAAGAAAGTGTTTGTAAGACTTCAAAAAAAACTAAGGTAGGATTGTGAACATACCAATATTCTAAGAATTCCCAAACCATTTGATCATTAGATTGGCTAGCCTTACATTAACGAAAAAAACCCATGATTCTCTTGTTATTTCCTTTCCAAGTAATTCTTTCCTAGTTCAAGAAGGGCCATACACCAAAACACCTTTTGGAGGAATCAGGAACAAAAGACACAAGAAATTTGAAAATGGGCTACATGAATCTATAGATCGTTGGGGATTATTTTAGGATTCTAACAAATGAACCTAAGTAAATCAATGCAGAAGATTAGTGCATTTCTACTATTCCTACATTTTTATTTTCACTTTCACCCTTGATTTCTTTTATTCTTACTGCATGTTATTAATTAATTCATTGTTTATATTTCTCTATTTTGTGTTTTCGGGTTTGAGAGGAATGATTTAACCTGTTTTATGGTAGCTTTTATGGAAACATAGAGGTAAAATATATGTGTTGTGGTATTTAAATCCTAGAGAATGTGTGTCCCCTAGCTCATTATCACAACCAATAAGTCATTAACTCACAAGCACTAGGTCTTAATCCCCCTTCTCATTCTCTAATGCATGAATTATAAATCTTAGTAAACCATGCTTGGACATCCCACTTATACCCATACATGCTACATGTGTGTCCCCTAGTTGTGTTCAATACACCAAAAAATACCCCTCCCACCTTTTCGGTCATATCATTAAACTTTCCTAACATTATGGGTGAATTTGGTGTTTATGTTGTAAAGTGAACAGAGAAAAAATATTGCTTTTTTCTCTATTGAGAAGATGTAGAAATTGGTTGTCATGATTGGAATGTGCATGTGTCAATCTAAATTGGCTTGTTTTTCGAGCTTATACATGAATAATCATTTGGTCATACTCCATCCTATCGATAGAGACTGATATCACAAAGGTATCGATGGGCAATTTGAGAGATTGTTTTGAAAGCTTGTGTGTTGTGGTATTTAGCTCCTTGAGAATGTGCCTAAAAGATATCTACTTCAAAGAGTTGGGGGAATCTAAATCTCTCTCGAACACCTATGTTGAATCCAGCAAGGGTGAGCTTTGAAAGCAAAGCCATATTGCAACAATTCAAGAGAGATTTAGTCACTGTGTTTTTCATAGTTCTTGTTTTTCTGGATAATTCCAAGTCAAACCCAAAGACATGAAAAGAAAACCTTGAAAAGAATAAAACAACGAGAAATAAATTAAGTGCATGCCAAGAAAACATAATAGTTATTTAAATGTATGTGTTTTTATCATGGAAACAAGGGCGTTTCAAACATGTTATGAGTTTCAAAGTATATAGAGGTGTGGACAAAAGAAGTATCCAAACTTTTAATAAAATATTTAATTTTAGATGCATAATTATTATTAATATACATGGAATTGAATACCTACATTTTATAATGATAACTCTAGAGAAACAATTATCTATCCATCTCTACACAATTATGTTTCTCATATTGAGAAAATTGGCTAACATGCAAATTTCCTTCAAATCGAAACTCTAGGAATGCATATGATTCATCAAGCAGATGATCATGAAAATAAGGGAGTACTGAATTTATGAAATGAGTGGTCATATATTAGTTTGTAAAGGAAAAGGATCTGATGTAATATCGATTCCCAGAAACCATCAGATCGGTCTCCATTAATCTTAGCCAACTATTCTGAAAAAATAGATAAACAAGGGCACAAAGGTATGTTTCTCCCCAAAATTGGTCAATTGCAAAAGAGGGTAATTAATAATAAAATACAATAAGATAAATAGGTGACTACTTCGTTTCATTTATGGAATATTGCATTCATTTGGTTCTCCCTAAATAGTAAAGATCAAAATAATGAGTTTATATGACATTCATTAAGATTCATTTTCGAAGAGTAGCAAAGAGAAATAATTGCAATTTCATATACCCTAACAAATCGAATTACATTTTCATTCTGGAGGATTCAGAGAAAGTGTGTACATACATGGTCAAAATTTAAGGTAACAAGAGAAATGTCTGAGAACAGGCCAAAAGTAAAAGAAATTGAGTCACCCATTGAGGAAGAATAAAAAAATCCCCCATAGAAGAAATTGGGAGCCCTCTTCACACAATTGTCCAGATGGGTGACTCTGAGAGCATCACCAATAGTGGGCCACCATATCATGACCATGTAATATTCTTTCCAAGTGATTCATCATACATGTAATTTATTTTTCTTCTCATTTGATGTCAGGGTCGAGTTGAGCTTGTGCTAGTTGGGTTAAGCTTGTGCAGGAAAAAGAGACTAATATAATAAAGCTCGTTCAATGAACTTGCAAAACTGATCTCATTAATATAAAAAAACCCGACAGAAAAGCACGGTGATAAAATTGAAAATAAAGTGGTTTACATAGTTAGTTTTATGGATAAAATAATTTGTTTCCTACTAACTAGAAGCATAGGGAGGGACATCATGATTAAAATGAATGAATATGCTATGAAATTATGTGGGATAAAATTTGACCAAGGGAAATAAGGCTAGAATAATATATGACATGTAGTAATTGCTCAAACCACCATTTATATATTTAAACTATCAAGATGACACATTTGTATGAGTAAAATTATGAAACACCATGGAAAAATTCATCATAGAATTTATGGCCAAAAAATTTAAGAGTTAGAAAAGAGCGTTTAAGTGAGCACAATAAAAATAATACACATTAGAGATATATACATGGATCATATATATCAATCTAAAGTGATCACTAAAGAAACATCTTCCTACACCTACTTTCCTAGATGGCCAAGGCAAGGTATCATCAATCAAATTATACAACCATTCGTATATCTTAGATGGAAAACGATTAATGTCACAAGAATCACAAGGGTTGAGATGTCAACCAAAATTTTAAATTATCCACTAAAAACTCATATAGAAAGTGGGCTAATGGGTCCTATGACATCCAACCTATGATTTGCAATGGGAAATAGTCAACAGTCTCTTTGGAGAAATAATGTCCCATTAAGGGGCTCAATAAGAGGCATGAGGCCCCACCAATTTGATAGTTGAAGAAGTTTGAATATTGGGTTGTCAAATGTTTCCCTAAGTAGGAAAGGAAACATGGAAGGAGGTGACCCCCTTGGAAACGTTCAAAAGGGGAAGGTCACATAAGGTATTATATAAAGATCTAAGTCCAAGGACCTCCCTCATAAAAATAGTTAGACATGTATTTAAATAAAGTAGATAATGACCATCTAAATATTGATAAAAGAAAAGAGAACATCCCTTGAATCCCATAATAAATGGAGCATCTACAGATGAGGTGATACTCTAACCCAATGTTGTGTATATGGTAAATCTAGAAGATGTTATTGAGAAGATAAATATGAAGATGTAATTAGTTTAAACTAGGCATTAATGTATGTAGAAATTATATAACTTATGTGTTATATGTCAAAGATTCTCCTAATCTCACGCTATTTTAACTTCATGCAAAATATAGAATCTGTTCCACCATTGATCATTTGTGAAAATTAAATCAAGATTGCAATGCACACATGAAACAAATAAAAATTCACACACATTAAAAAAATTGCTTAACGGGAAAGCCTGAAGCTAAAAAACCCAACTATCTGTATATAATATATGTCATAGAGATCATGTAACAATCCTCATACAATGTTGATCATATCAAGCTCTCAGTACAATACAATCGCTACACACTAATCAAGCCCGATCTTGCAAATCCATTCACCAATTTTTGCCACCTGCTAGCCTGCCTCTACTGCGCAATCCTTGCTGAAGAATGGATTTGAATGAACTTGAATTCATTAAGCTTGCACTGTGCAATCCTCATTGGCATCTCCATTGAATGTTGGATGTAATCAATGCATCACTATAGTCACAACTGATAGTCACACTTTCTCTTTCACCTATCTATCCACTAGTCTCCACTGAAACTGCCATGCACTGTAGTTAACTGATGTATTCTTCAGTTGATTAATGAGTTATTATTTAGTGAATTAATTAACTAATTAATCTACACCACTCTCACTAGTGTATCATTCAGTTAGATTAGATACAACTAGCTCAACTGAGTTAAACTAAATACAACTCCACCAAAATCTATCACATGAGTTCTAACTAAATTCCTCCATGCATTAGCTCCAGTAAACCCTCAGGAATAGCGTAATTCCTTATGTCAGTTGTTGTGCCACATCTGTGAAATTAACTGAAGTGCTCCAAGAGAATTTTTAGAGTCCAAATATTATTAAGAGCTAATAATATTTGACATATCTATATTTATACTGGCAGTCTAAAAATAGACTCCGCCCAATATGTCTAAAAATAGAAGTCCATATATTTTTCCAACTTGACCAACCATCCACAAATAGCATCCTGCAACTCATGGAATATGGTCGACATGTCTAAAAATAGACATAGTCTAAAATAGAATTTGCGCCAAAAATAGCTTGTGGGCCCACTTAGTGAAGGCGACTCTTTTCACTAAGCTCATCATCTTGTTGAATCTCAACAATGTAAACCCACTTTGAAACCACCAGGGGGGATCTGAAGGGAAACATCTGACACTCTTGTGTGTTTGAGGGTTAAAAAATAAGGCCCCCTCTTATTTGCATGAAGTGTTCCTAGTAAAAATCCATCTTAGAGTCAAGTCCATGAAAAAATGAAGTCCAAGTACTAAATTTATTGTTTATAAATAACATCTTTAACAAATTGAAACAAACATATAATGATTTCATTTACATTGGAGGTATATGCCACTTGAATCGTGTTACAACTTTAATCACTCCCCCACAAAAAGGTGTCATGCTCCCTTGTGATGACGCATCAACCCTAATGGAGAAAAATATCGTGATGTAAAAGGAATTTGAACATGATGTAACTTTAATAGTGCCCTAAATTCACCCCTTGGCTCACCACTCATGGAAAATGTGAGGCTTGTTAGCCCCCCTATGAAATTATTGACAAGCAAGCTGGGGGCTATATTATTTTGGAGACCTTCAAGGAATGCATCTCCCCTGAAGACACATCATCCTTGAAGTCTCTCTGTGCTTTGCATTATACAAGTCCCCTATATTGGTTCCTTTCCCTAACGCCTGCATTTACCCCTTGTACCCCTGCAAAATGTCCCTTTTTCCCCTTTTTCCTCCTTCTGTCAAAGTGCCTTTGTTCCCCTCTATTTCCCCTATTAACCCTCTACACCCCTCCAAAACCCCCTTTAAATCCCACCATTATCCTTGGTTTCCTCAATTTTTCTTTCTATTCCACTATCGTTACCCTCCAGAGGCTCCAAAATGCATTAAAATGGCTTAAAAACTCATTTTCCACATTATAGTAGGCCTAGCCCCTTTCCTGCTAAGCCCCCGCACCCTTTTCTTCCATGCGACCCAATGCCGTGACCAAGCACCATCCCCAAAGGCACTTTCCCCAGTGTTTCATCGGGCGTGATTACAGCTGTCGATCCTCACGGAATGGACTGCGATCACCGCCCCCGCAGCATTCATATTTCCCCCTCCATAAACCATAAAAATTTATAATAAAACTATATTATTATAACTTCCCGCCCATTTTCATTCCCATGGTGCCCCTGCAGTTGACTCCTCGGGATGTGGGAAGACTCAATTGAACGGCTGTTATCCACTGCGGGGGGTCGCTCCAAAGTTCTCATGTCCGTAGACCCTAGTCCCCCGCATTTCATCTCCACTGTCCATTTAATCCCGCAAATCAACAGTTCACAGTCCATCCATATCGGGCACGTTCCTGACCGTCGATATTCATAGATCGGATGGTCCTCATTAATCTCGCAACGCGCCCGCGTCGGTGGTCCCCATGTGACTGTTCCAAACTTGTCGGTTTCTTTCGCACCGCTTTTGGGCGATGGGCGGTATTTCCTAATAGCCTAGCGATTCCACTCACCTTTTGACACGTGGCTCTTGTACGTTTCCAAAACCACCCATCCCCTGCGCGTTATCTCTCGACCACGGATGCCAAGAAAAATCCATGACAGCCATCAGATCTTGATGGTTTCATCCTATGGTCATCTTTCAACATAGTTGCACGCGCGGTAACCCATGCTATGGCCTGTCGTCCATCACCCTCCGCCGTCGATCTCTGCCACAATCGACAGTCCAGATTCGTCCGCCCGCTCTTGACTATTCCACTGTCTTCCTGTCCCACCACGCCATCTCCACGTGTACCCTTCGTACCTTCACCCATTCCATTACGTATAATTGGTTCATTTTCATGTTTTTTAATGTTTTCACGTATATTTGCTCTGTATTCTGCCAACACCCTACCAGAGCTATTTTCACCATTTCCTCTGCAAATTTCTCCTCCATTCCGTCTGCATGGCCATTTCCTCCATCCACACTGCATCCATTTCCCCATCCATGGTTTCTCCTCACAGGTTTCATGTTTTCGCAGGGTTATCAACAGTAAATGACCGCCATGATGCGTGATCTCTGTTACAGTGACAGAGGGATCGAAGAAAACCATGTGCGGAGGCTGTATTCACAGCCTGATGTTACAAGAAACGTCTGGAGGGGTGTTTGCGCCATAAATTCATCAAAGGACAGAGTTTAAACTCTACCAACCCTCCGGCACCATTGAAGCTCGAAATTCACAGATAGAGACAATACGGGAGCAGCAGAGAGCTCGAGACAAGAAATGGAAGACTTATGAGCTTCTTCATGAATTTTTAGAAGGCAAAGGTACAATTAGAAGACCCTAAGGGTCGAACAGGAGATCCAATGCACAGAGAGATAATATTATCAGGGTTTCCGTATCAGCAGAGCGTTCTTCCATGAAAGGACATGGTACACATCATTTTTTCAGCCTACATTGTGCCCAAATAAAGATTCATGCCTTTTCAGCAGTCCTATAGCTATCAGAAGAATTTGTTACACGGTATGGAGACCCTAGCATCATTATTTCACCAGTTTGTCCAGTCAACAGAAAATGGCAGTAGTGCTGCAATCGGAGTGCCAGAGGTAAATGCACAGATTTAAAGCAGAATGGGTTGCGGCCTTCCTCCTCTTCTAAGCATTAACTCTTCATTTAATTCTTCACCTACCTCTTCTGCTATGTTTCTCCTATAAGAATCCAAAAGAACATTTTGTAAAGGTTGTTGTTCAGTTGTTCGGCCATTGCTGTTAGAGGGATTCAGTTTGACTGTTAGAACAGTCTTGGGAGGGAGTTACAGAGTATTTTGTATGTAATAGGCTAGGAGGAGATAGTTTGGATTGTATTAGCCATTGGGCTTATTGTACATGATTGGTTTTGCATCAATTAATCAAAGCACATTTCACAGGATCCTAGTCTATTACTATTGGTGATGTTCTTCTAACTTTGTTTATTACATTTTCATATTATTTCATGTTCTTTTGGTAGGAAACAAAAGTATAGCATAGGATTCACCCTTGTTAGGTGCCCTATGTTCCTGCTCTCCCTACCTTTAATGTTTTCTGCTTTATGTGTTATCTAAGAGTGAATTCATGTGGTTTAACCAGTGCAGTGGATGTTATTGCCTACTGGCTGATGTATGAACTTGGGGGTTCGCTGCTTGGATGCTTCTTTGTCAAATTTATCTCTGTTTTTTCCCTTGGAGTTGCTAAAGCAGACCTGGAGTTAAATGACCTCTGGTCCGATCTATAAGTAGCCCCTTTGTCCCTCTTTGGGAGCTGCGTTTGAGTATGTCCAAGCAGGTTTGGAGTTAAATGATCTCTGACCTGATCTATAGACATAAATTTGGTTGTCTTTCCTTCTTTCACCTTCAGTCCTTAATGTTCCATCCCATCATCTATCTAAAATATCCTTTGGTATAGATGACTTGCCCTTTGAAAGCCTTGGCTAGTGGTTGCAAGTAATTCTCCTTTCATGACTCCATAGCCCAATGGATGGCACTTTCTTGACCTATTCCCCTTTGTTGAAGCATCCTACTATTTTGCTCCTTCCCTCCCAAAACCTTCTCATTTTATGATCCCATAACCAACCTAGCAACCAACCAACCAAATCATTTAAACCCCCATTATGCTTCATAACTAGCCTAACATCTCATTTTGAGCTCTCAAAGATACATCATTCTTTGCTTTAATGGAGAGATCCCTCTCCGGGTCCAGGAGGGCTAGATCTTAGGGCCCAAAAGTGGTTCTGATGTTGTCTCATCTTTTGGTCTTGCCAATCTGGCCAAAACATGGGAACCCCAACAAGGCTATTTCAAGAATTGATGGGGATAATATCATTTTATTTTATCTTATGTATAATATTCTACATCGAAAAAAATGCATTTTTTTAGAAAACAAAATATTTGTATCAACGGTTATCTCCTTGTTCATTAGGTTTGAAGAGGTTGTATCATTATGAGTGATCTATTCATTGCCAACTCCTTATGTGGGAGAGCACTATAAGCGCCATGTCAACGTGAACTGTAGATATTATGAGCAATTCTTATTGAGGTTTTTAAAGTTATCCAGTTGTTCTACATTTGGAATACATGTTAGTAAGGGCATTACCCACAAACACACACCCTCGAGACCAATACCTAGTTGTCTAAAAATCAAATGGTACAAATATTATTAGTTATAGGTGAAGGATTCTCCTAGGAGGTTATTTTGTTGGTTTGAGGTGTTGTTTTTTTCCTTATATACTAAGTGGTTAAGGTCTTCAAGAGTTTAGATTTAAGGGCTAAGGGCTTGGGATAAATGGATTTGGGGGTTAAGGGCTTAATAATTAAGGGATTTAGGTGTCAGGGGTTAAGGGGTTAGGTTTTAAGGTGTTTAGATGTTATGGATTAAGGTTTAAGGGTCACAAGTTAAGAGAATAAGGGGTTAGTTCTTAGGGGGTTAATGGATTCTAGGTTAGGAGTTAATGGCTTAAGCTTTAATGCATCAAGGAGTTGATGGATTATGAGTTATGAGTGTAGGGGTTAAGGTATAGGGAATTTAGTGTTTATGGTTTAATGGCTTATTGGTTGTGATAATGGGTCCCCTAATCCCCTTATCACCACTATCGGGAGTTCCCCTTTCAATTTATCTTATTACCTTCCCTTTAGGCTGCCTAGCCCCTATGACATTAGGTCGTAAACCCCCTTATCATTCTCTAATGCATGGATTATATATCTTATTAAACCATGCTTGGAAAACCCACTTCTACCCATACGTGCTACATATGTGTCCCTTAATCCTGTTCAATACACCAAAAAATACTCCTCCCACATTTTAGGTCATATCATTAAACTTATCCTAACATTATGGGTGAAATTGGTGTTTATGCTGTAAAGTGAACAAAAAAAAAATATTACTTGTTTTTTGTATTGAGAAGATGTAGAAATTGATTGTCATGATTGGAATGTGCCTACATCAATCTACATTGGATTCTTTTTCGAGCTTAGACATGAATAATCATTTGGTCCTACTCCATCCTATCGATAGAGTCTGATATCACAAAGGTATCAATGGGAAGTTTGAGAGATTCTTTTGAAAGCTTGTGTGTAGTGGTATTTATCTCCTTGAGAATGTGTTTGAAATATAGCTAGTCCAAAGAGTTGGGGGAATTTATGATATCCTATAGGATGGGATGTAGGTAGATATTTTCTATCATGAATTATTGACTCAATTGATCATGATTTTTGTAATGTGGAATTATGTGTCTATGTAGCTTATTTAGTGTATGGGACATTGTTAGATAAATGAAATATATTAGAGATCATTTTATCTCAATAATATTGCACCATTTGTATGAAGTATAAATGCTTGAAGGTCATTTCTCGTTTTCCTCTAACATTGGATAGAGTTGAATTTATGGGCCTCCTTGATCAAGACACTGAATTCTTGTAACTTATCATCCCTGAATCTATATCCCCAATTGAATTAGGAACTAGTACCTCAAAAAGGGTGATTATTTCCCCCCCTTTTTTCACAATTTTCCATTTTCCCCAGATCTAGCACCATTATGTCACCTAGGGCATCAAGTTACCAGGAATATAGCAAGAGGAAAACTTCAATATCCTAGAGGAAACTGAGTTGGTTGGTCCCTCAATCTCCTAAGAATTTGGGCCAATTAACGGTGGAATCTCTTGATACCTTAAGCCCTAACTCTAGGATCAAGTTTTGCCTAGGTGATCCCAAGGCTAGAACCTAGTAGGATCAATTTGACCCATAGAAGTAAAAAATATTGCCTGATCCTTTCCCCTAACATTTTCCAGGATAGGAACATCATTGGTTACTAAATTCCATCCCTGAACTTGGGTTGCGTCCGCTTGGCCCCGTGTGGTCCCATTTGGTGTCAAAGGCCTTTCATCATGGACCATTTGGGAATCCAAGTTCCCAAAGGATTTTAGGCATTGAGAAATTCCTTCATAAGTATTATTCTTCTCCCTCAACCCTTCAATCCCCCTCCTCTCTCTCTAGAAGATCAAGTCCCTTGCTTAAAATGCAAGCAATTCCCACACTTTATTATATCTTAGGGAAATGGTTTTTAGGGCCACTTCCCACCTACTCATTGAAATATAATCTACAAGTGACTTCCTAAACTACCAGAAATCCTCCCATGGGTGAGAATTTGTGAAGAGAAAGGAGCCTTAGTTGTGGTGATAATGGGCTAAGCATCCATCGTTTCCCTTTTCCTAGCAGTTTCCCTCTTAGGAACCCCTTTTAGGTCCACTACTATTTTGAGTGGTAACAAGTTGTTCAAAACTCCATTTATGAACTAATATTTGGTATGCCCACTGCTATGGAGGCTGCCCCTCTCCTCACTGAATTAATTCTCTACAATATAGTAAAATAGGGCTAGTTGGCTAGCCCACTTGACTGCTACTTTAGTACTTCAAAGTATGCACATCCCTAGGCCCTACACACCTGCCCTTCTACCAGTATTGTTGTCCTTCAAAAGTACAAGAGTTAGGGATCTTCTTTTATAGTCACTTAAAAACCCTCCAACTATACTTGGACTACCATCAATATACCCAACCATAGTCAATTATTTTTACTGATCTAGCGGCTCACAATATTGTCTTCATCTAGGGCTCTTAAAATATTCCACCTAAAAATGGTTTGAGTCCTCTCAAAATCATTGTTCTTGTGTATTGAGAATTTGATCTTTTTTGTCCAACCTATGAAAAAAACTTAACTCCTCCTCTTTTCATCCTTCTAACAATCTGTAGATGACTAAACTAGGGTCACAAATCATTCACTAATAGTCCATTGACTAATTTTTTATAGGTTGCTTCAGATCCCTATCTAAAGCTCTATGGATAGTCCACCCAAATCAACTCCTCTTCATGTCAATCCATTCTTCATATGGAACATTTATTTTTCATGCTCAATCTTCTACTCAAGTTTCACCCTCCTTTGGATTTGCTATCTCCACACATATTGAATCTGCAAACCATCTTCAAGGTCTGCGGTCTATATTGCAAAAATAAACCTCGCTCTAAGGGTCAAAACCACTCTTATTCTACGCAAATTTGTCATAGTCTCAAGGGCATACCTAATGAACTAAAAATGCTAGGAAATTGTCCTAACTAGGAAACTACTCTTGTGTACTTCTATTTTTTTTAGAAAAAACCCTATCCACGCATAGAAAAAACCACAACTCTTGCCTCCAAAAGAGACTCGACCTAGTTCATATGGATCCATAGATTCTAGGAATTTATTTGACTAAATCTTGACATGAACTTCATATCTCAATGTCGACCCTCAAACTAGGGTTACCTCAGTCAATATTACACCTGCGTCTACTTCTATTTTGGCTCTAAATTACAGTGGAAGCCCTCCTCCATTTATATTGGTCTTCATCACAGACCTTGCATCCTACTAACCACCACAAGACAATATCGTATCAAACCTCTCTTATATTTCATGTAGAAATCGAACCAATGATATTGAATCTGATCTTGTAATCTGATAAAACAAGATACTAAAACCTTCCTACAATTTGCGGAAACAGAATATTATCGCACAATCACATATAAGTAAGAGAAATAAATTATCAATCACACAACACAATATGTATCTAGGGAAAGAAGCTTCTAAAAACCCCTCTATCTCTATTGTGTATTAATTCAAGGAATCATGAAACAATACATTTCTTAATCTCTCATGAGATTCTCCAGCACTCTGCCAACTGTCTCCTACTGATCTAGGTAAAATCAGTCTAGTACCTAGCTAATTCTCAACCTTCTTTCAACCTCTCTTGCTCACACAATTCCTAGGGAATAAAATCCCTATTAATTAGGAAAATCAGCCTTCCTTTATTGTGAAATCCACCATGGCATCCCAATGACTTTATAATTGCATATGGGAAATTTTGTATAAATACAACTTATAGTTATGTTCCCTTTAACCTCTATCTCAACTGGGTCTTCCTCAGAAGTGACATGCATGAAAATATTAATAGTGAATTATCAGTTATATGATTGATCACTCATTGTGAATTAAATCTAATTTAATTTAGTGGACCTCTCACTAGCTCATAACTCAATTAGAACTAGCTCATCACACCTACACCCCACTAACACATCAACTGCAACTGAACCCCCAAAATATTATAATCCCTCTACATGCTTCATCTTAGACCGTCATGATCCGGAAATATGTAGGAACACAATAAAATATAGAAATAAACATAAAAACAAATATTTCTTAGGAATAACACTTCATTTCATTAATATCAAATACTAAAAAATGCTTAAACCGAATGGAAAACAAAACAGCTCGGGAGATGGTAGCTTATATTTGAGAAGAGATTTGGTGGCTACATGCCTCTGAACTATGTTACAATAAGGCTCAAGGGAGATTTTAATATTGAAAAATAAGAGAAAAACCTAACCCGAGGAGATGTAACACTAAGATTTTATGGGCCCCATTGGGGGTAGTTGGGCAACCAACTTCTCTGGGTCATAACTTGGTCATATGATCTCTTTTTGATGCACATGATAACTCGTTAGAAATATCTCTCTGAGGACTACAAATTATAACACGATTTATACAAAATCACCAAAAAATTCATGCCCAAAAGACGTTGTTTGGGGCCTCAAAACATATTTGGAAGTTTAGGCCCAAAAAGCTAACAAAATAGTAAATTGTGCAATAATTAAGGAAACTGAAAAACTGAAGAGAAACAATGGTGAGGACCCAAGTGGAATAGGTGGGTGGCCACCAATATCCACCTCGATCACCTCAACTCGAATTCCTTGAGCCAACTCAGTCATGATGACTTAGTTAACTGACCCAAGTTGTTATGAGATGAAATTACAATTTTTTGTCCAATTTATTTAAGGGAAAAATAAAATAGACGCCTCAGATTCATCCCTCCTAGTACATCAAAATTAATCACCAGTGTGAGTGCATTATTTTTTTATCCTTTTTGGTTGCCAATTTCACTATTTCTTGTTTCAAATTTCAACACTCCCTCTCAATATGAAAGGAATTCAATTTATCTCGATCCAGTACCTTTGGAATTTTGCATTCAGCACTTATGTAGTGTTTTTTGCACTTGCAAATCCTAAAAATGAATAGCCTCCAAACAACTGAATCAGTATAATGCATTTTTTATCAGAGTCTTATGACTTCTGCTAGCTAATGCACCTATCTACTGAACTCTTTGCGCTACTTCTAACACCTGCATCCATGCCCTTTGCATTGTTGCCAACTCCGATCTGCACTACAGTATCTCACATATGTCTCTCTAATTTTACTCTTCCTGACATCTGACTACATCCATCTAACTGATCCTTACTGCTACTATTTTACTGTGGACTCGTCATAGCTAGGTTTGATCCATGAGACACACCATCTCAATGGAACCTTCCCAAATTTCTTATCTTCGAATTATGTCTACACATCGCCCCACCTTTCACTTGGAGGTATGGTTGCATGTGCTCCCTCTGCCCATATGGCTCGAAATTTCCCCTTCATGGAGGTCTCTGCTTGAGTGGATGCTTCCACTTGGTCTCCTATCCCCTTCTCCAATTGTGGCTTCTCCACAAGCTTCTGAGACTACTTCTAAGGCTACATGTTGAGAGGTAATTTTTACTCCCTCTCAACATCCATGTCTATAACCTCTGCTTTTCTCCTCAAAGCTTTGGATGAATCTGGTACCTCAAGTGTATATAGTTTCTTGACTCGTGCACATTTTAATTGTCCCACGATTACAAAAGTTTCTAAAAAAGAGTTCATTTTAAATCAATGATATCTCCCTCATCCGAGATCCGAATTGGTTTTCCATTTTGGTAGTTTTTTGCAAGGAATCCAAATATGCTATTTTTTTTTAAATTTTACACCAAAATCTTCAGATATTATTTGCAATTAACTCACTACCCAAAAAAATCCCGCTCTGATACCATGTAGAAAATCTAACCAACAAGACTCAGTCTGACCTTATAATGTACTAAAACAAGATGTTGAATCCTTCCTACAATTTTCATAAACAAAACACGATCACACAATCACATATAAGTAAGAGAAATAAATTATCAATCGCACAACAAAATATGTATTTGGATAAAACAACTGCTCAAAACCGCTCTATCTCTATTATGTATTAAGTCAAGGAATCACAAAACAATACAATTCTTAATCTCTCATGAGATTCTCCAGCACTCTGCCAATTGTCTCCCGTTGATATAGGCAAACTCAGTCTAGTAATTAGCCAATTTTCATCCTTCCTTTAGCTTGACTTGCTCATGCAATTCCTAGGGAATTATCTCCCTATTAATTAGGAAAATCAGTCTTCCTTGATTTCTCAGTCCATCATGGTATCCCATTGACTTTATATTTTCACATGGGAAATTTTGTATAAATACAACTAATATTTATGTTCCCTTTAACCTCTGTCTCAATTGGGCCTTCCTCGGAACTGACATGCATGCAACTTTTTATAGTGAATTATCATTTATCTGATTGATCACTCATTATGAATTAAATCTAATTTAATTCACTAGCTGACCTCTCACTAGCTCATCCCTTAGTTAGAACTATTTAAAATGATTTTAACTCATTTAATTGAGTTAACTAATTCACACATGCACCCCACTAATGCATCAACTGCAACTAGACCCTAAAAATAATAGATTAATCCCTCTACATGCCTCATCTTAGACCCTCAACTCGAATTTCTTGAGCTAACTCAGCCATCATGACTTAGTTAATTGACACAAGTTGTTATGAGATGAAATTACAATTTATTATCCTATTTATTTAAGGGAAAAATAAATTAGACGCCCCACATTCCTCACTCCTAGTGCATCAAAATTCCTCACTAGTGTGGGTGCATTTTTTTTTTGTCCTTTCTGGTTTCCAATTTCAATGTTTCTTGTTTCAAATTTCAACATTTCAGAATTTGATTTGGCCTTCACACAAAGACACCATTGAAATCACATTCCCATATTCTCATGAGAAACCTTTCTTAAGCTTGATCTGCAATAAGAGAACCAAAAATATGACATTCTACTTCCTAGATCAAACCAACCATTAAGGTATGCAATTACTTGTGAACCCTCACATGATGATCTTGCTCTTGAAAGGAGATCATGGCTTCCCTTTAGAAACCCTTACTCAGCCCTCTTACTCTACCTACTTTATGACTACATCTCTCTTCGCCCCCTTGATCAAATGAGCTCCTTCTCACTTGTTGTCCTTTCCTTCATCCTAAGGCCTCCTTAAATAGTTTTTCCTAAATCTCTTAGGAACCCTCTAGAACTTACGGGTTTTATCAACTTATACCTTCAGAAATATTAATTTTATTTTAGATTTTAAACCCCATCTTGGGTAAAAAATCCCTTTACTTGGCTTCTTTACCGACAAAGCCTTTTGTGACCAAAATCACACAAACCAATCTCCCAAGATGCACAATTCAACAACATAGTCTGGTTGTAGTAACTGTAAGTTGGTCAAGCTCTTGTAGTCAAGTGAGGGCTTGGTTGGGTTCCCAAGTTGGAAATTGAGTAAGGGTAGTTGTGAGGGTACGATTGCTAGGGAGGGTCAGAGCATGCACATTAGGAATGAAAAGGCATGCTAACAAATGTAGGACAATGTCAATACATGTTGAAGATAGGGAGTGTCGAGGCATGTCAAGGGATAACTAGGTCAAAATGCATTGAAAGGAACAAATAAGAGTGTGTCTAGGGAGTGTCAGAAAATTCAAGTGTGCTAAGGACGGAGTTTGTTATGAGAAGTTCAGAATAGGATTTACAGTAAGCAAGCCTACAGTTGTTATATGGGGCTCGACATAGCAGTTTTATCCTCTCACTTTGTGCTAGGAACAATAATGTTTTGCATTTAGCTATTTTTTTTAGATGAGATGTGGAACACTTTGGTTACATGCTCATGTTTTAAACTATTCTATATAATTGCATATTGTAAATTGTTGTGTATATGTTTTGGGGTACTCGACTTGTGTCAGCTTATATCTTGTGTACCTTGTGCATCTTGTGTTTCTTGCAAACTCTTAGTTAATGTTATACTATTTATATGAACTGAACATAAATGTGAAATATTTCCTATGTAAGCTATGTTTCTTAGTTTTGTTATGGCCATGGCTAGATCATGTGATCCTTGTCTTGGTAACTAGTTAAGTGGGACAAGTTGAGCTTGGACATGAGTGGCATAAGATGAGTTATAGCCAGTTATTAGGTGAAGAAGGCACAATCTACTTGTTGTAGGTGCATTTGGTCAAGTTATTGTAGTTGAAGAAAGCCAATATTGTCACATGAACTGCAGTAGCCAAGGAATTGATTGGGTTCCCAAATTATGAAAAAATGTAAAGGCTAGATGTGAAGACATGAGTTCCAAGGTGTGCTAGGTAATGCTAAGATGTGTGAGATAGTGCGAAGGCATGTCAAACATGTGAAGATGTTCCAAGTGATAGGGCATGCCAAGTTGTGTAAGGGTGTGTCAATGAGTGCCAGGGGCTGTCACGGAAATAAAGGGAGAAAAAAGTTAAACTACAAGGAAATGAACACATAAGAGGGTTAATAGGTCATCAATTTACCTTTTACAAGAGGGGCATGCTAGGCACACTAGCACTAGGCGCCAATAGGTTCCAAGTGAAAATTCTTAGTGCATTCTAAGTGCCAAGTATTCCTTTGTTTCTTCTCATCTACTTTCTAATAGTTGATCTCAAATAAATTTACTATTAAACCATGAAAAATCATACCAAGGCATGTAAACATATTCCATACATGCTAAGACTTTCCAAGTGCTAACACGTGCCAAGTGCCAATATGTATCACAAAGTGTTATGCATGATATGAAGTGGAAGGGCATGTTGAAGAGTGCTAAGGTGTACTAGAGAGTACTAATTCATGTTGAGGAGTGTTAAGGAGTACTAGGACAAAACATTAAGGGAGCACTAGGTCAAAATTCATGGAATTTAATGGATATGAGGAACGTGTGCCAAGGACTAGTGTTAATGAGTGCTAGTTGTCATGCCAAGGAGGGAGTGACAAGGTATGATAAGGATTGGTAAAGCATTCTAGGCAATATAAAGGCATGTCAAGAAGTCTCAAAGTGTGCTTGGGGGTTCTAGGGTGTGCTAATTATATGTGCCAAATAGTGCCAAGATATTCCAATACATGTGAGTTGCTAAGGATGTCTAGGGTGCCAAGGTATGTCAATATGTGTCAAGAAGTTTCAAGATAACAAAAGGAAGAACCAATAAGAGGGTTAATAAGCCGAGACTTTATATTTTTCAAAAGGGGCATGCTAGCCACACTAATAATAGGTCACAATACATGCCAAGTGGCATTGTGTGCCAAGTGCTAATGTATGGCAATGGATTCAACCAAGGTGTTCCAGGGCATGGTAGGGACTACATGCATGCCAACACATGCTATGAGAGTTCTACGTTGTGCTAGTGCATGCCACCATGTGTTTGTGTGTCATTGTCATGACAAGATGTTCTAGGTACAAATATTTTCTAGGACATGCGAAGTGCTAAGAAATGTGAGTGTGTGCCAAACCATTAATTTAAGGTGTCCCCAGATTGTTGAGGAGTGTTAGGCATTTATCACTAATATAATTGACATAGATTGATTATGTATTAAATAATATATTTCCTACACACACTAGTGGGACTTATCTAAAGGGAATTTTCTAGATAATAAACTTAATAGATATGAGTTATGTGTTGACTCATAGGAAAACTCTAGTCGACTAGTCATTACTTAAGGGAAATGATACATACTAATTACTTCTTAAAAAATTGACTAAATCTAACCACTAAGGTCTTGGACGTATTATAAAAAATACTCCACAATAATGGTATTAAATCGTTATCTTTTGAAAAAAAAAATATTGAGAAGCACATAAAGTCATAAAAAACTAATTGGAATGATCAATGATTATGAACATTTTTTGACCATCACCAAAAGTAATAAAAAGAGCATCGGTGAGAGTCATTAAAATTTCGTCACTAGAAGTGTCACCAAAGAGAGAAATAGTGATGGGCCTTTAACGACCCTCACCAAAAGTGTCATTGAAAATGGCTTTGGTGATGGACCTTAAATGACCATCACTATATACACTTATAGTGACGCTTTTTTAAGGACCGTAACCATATGTGACATTGGTGATGGACCTTAAAGGTCCCTCACAAGAATGACCCTCACCAATGTCCTTTTTTCTTGTAGTGATATGCTTCAATAACTCAGCATTCTAAACAATTAATGAAATCACAATAATATCAAGAGATATTGTATTGGCTATGGGTTTTGAGAAGTCACTCTACCTTCTCTCATAATTTTTGATCCCTTTGAGGTATCATTGGATAAGGTTTATTAGTACATTTAATTAAGGTTCGTTCTAAGGTTATTTCAACCTCTATATCTTTACTGAGATTTTTCAGCACTCTACAACTAGTTTCTAAGGCCCTTTTGGCCTATCTAATATTGGGACTAGGGCTTCTCCAAGGATCTAAAAACCATGGTCTTTCCTTATATCAAGTTTACATAAGTAGGGGAATTATTAACATATATGATACTTGGTTTATCTGAGATTTAAGGCTTCTATCTCAGGTTGCTCTTTCACCCATATATTTGATGCCATGTTGAATTTTTAAGGATCTTCTTATCTTATAATTACTTGTATGATTTTTTAGTTTAACCTTCTATTAATTAAATTTCATTATAAATAAATTATATATAATAACTTAAACCATATAAATTAGGATCATAAAGAGACATCCAAATCAAGAACAAAACCATTTACCCTAGGAAAACCCACTTGGGGGAAAAACCCAACAACCTTTTCCTTAGAGAAATCATCAAGTTCAATAGAGATACATTAGTCAAATATAAGGTCAAAAATACCAAAAAATATAGCTAGGTCACACCTGGTAATTCTTCCCTCTATTGAGGTCAATAATCTACTCCACAACCTCATCCTTGATTTTCCTAAATCAAAATTTCACTATGCCATAAATTCTACCTCCTTCTTCAATAACGCTCCTTAGATAACCTTAGAAAATATGTCATATATTTTACCTTTGTATACTTATTTGTTGGCCTCAGAATTTCTTCTGTTCTAGCCTCATATATGCTTCATTGTTGGCCTCAAACTCTCTCACTCTATTTTCCTTAGAAGGATATATTTCGCTAGCCTCAAAACTCTCCTTCATTGACCTCATATGGATCAAGTTTCTTGGATCAGAGGAGGATGAAATAGTGTCTTTATTTAGTCTCTTAGGAGGTCGAATGGATGCCTCAAGAAGCCGAGGCTAACCTAACTATAGGGGAGATGACTTGACTACCTTTTGGAACCAAAAATTCATATTTCAAAATTTAAATTTTCCCTTTTAATGAATACTTGAATAACATGCCTTGATACTTTTTTTGGACAATAACATCAAGAATATTCTCTAAAGTTATAATTATAAATACATCAACAGAAAGAATATTAATTATGAAGACCATCCATAGCTACAAAATAAATAAAAAATGTTACTCTCTCATTTCCTCTTTGTTATGTTGTAATAAGGAGCTTCATTAAGCCATGATTGCAACATTATATACATTACATAGTAACTTTTGCAAATTGAAGATTTATTCCTAAGATAATGTTTCCATCCATATTATTGGGGTTCTGAATTGATTCCATACTAGTGACCCCCCTTTCCATTATATAATCCTTTCCATTTTACCTTTCCACTATCCCCCTTTTCATACTTTCATTGGGAAATTCATTTAAAAGAATATGTTATCAAACCAAATAACAAAATAGAAGAAAATATAGATCAACGACTTGAAAATAAACCTATTTGAGGAGGGAACCTTATTTACATCACATAAATGAACAATTCATGGATGATACAAATGATAATACCTCATTTGTATATATAAGAGTCTAAGGGGTCACAATATAATTAGAGCCTACATAACTATAGTAATGTAAGGGCATAATAATAATAATAGTGGACTTCTATGGGGAACACCAATAACAATATGGGGGATGCATGGGAATAAAAATAACAATAGGGGGATACACTAGCAATAACAATAAGGTGGATAAACTAGTATTATAGGGACCTAACATGTTGCTCTCCTTCATAAAAGTGTTGTCCTCAATGCTTGAGTTGTTCTCGATGCTTGTGTAAAAAATTATCAACCAGCTCCCATGTGGAATATTTAGTGGGTAATTTCTTCCACTTAATGAGACACTCTAAAATTAATCAATTCCATTGTTGTTTGGTTCTTTTTTCCATGACTTCTTCAGGATCAAATATTATTTTTCCTTCTTCGTCAAGTTCTGGCAACACTGTTTGAACTAGGAGCTTGTCATCGATAACCTTATTTAAGCACGAAACTTGGAAAATTGTGTGTGTGTGGGAAGATGAGTGAAACTCCAATTTCTATGGCATAGTACCAATATTTTGCAACACCTATAAGTACCAAAATACTTTTGTGATAATTTATTATCCAATTTATCTTGCTTCAAGGAAATTTTTTGTATGGTTGTAGCCGTAAAAATACCCATTCGCCTACATAAAAACTTCTTTCACAACGATTGTGATATGCCTATTTCTTTATTCGATTCTGTGCCAAAGCGAGGTTATCCTTTAAGAGTTGGAGAACCTATTTTTTATGCTTGATGTGATCTTCCACTGCTTGAACCTTAAAATGTTCTCTTAAATATTATTCGATGTATGGTGGATGATATCCATAAAGTGTCATAAAAGGGGTCATTTTTGTTGCAGAATGGAAGGAAGTATTATATGACCATTCAACTATAGGTAACCACTTTACCCATTGTGTTTGTTTATCAAATATAAAGAAAATAAGATATCATTCCAAACATTTTCTCACTATCTCAGTTTTCCCGCCAGATTGTGGATGATAAGATGAGCTATGAGCTAATTGGGTACCAAGACAAGAAAATAATTTCAGCCAAAATTTCCAGTGAAAATGGAATCTCTGTTACTTTAAATAATATTTGGGTTTCCATGTAGCTTTTGAATTTTTTCTAGAAATGAATTATAAGTTTTACTGGATTTTAAAGGATGAGATAATGCACAAAAATGTGCATACTTGGAATGTCTATTGACTACCACCATGATGACAATTTTTCCTTCAGACTTGGGTAAACATATGATAAAATACATTGAGATCTCCTCATAACACTGAATTGGAATGGCTAAAGGTTGTAATAGAGTCGGAGTCTTAATTTCCTCAACTTTATTTTGTTGGAAAAACAAGCATTTTGCCACAAAATTTTGAACATTTAATTTAAGGCCAACCCAAAAAAATTCCTTCTTAGCCTTGTGGTAAGTTTTTAAAAATCCTCAATGTCCTCATAAGGGGGAGGTGTGCAATTAAAAAATAATATTTTGTTTGAGTTGGTAATTATTACAAAGATATCAGAAATATTTGTACCATAATCAATCATTTTTCCAGCGAAATGTATTAGATGTATTGGGATCTTGTTGCAAATTTTGAATGATTTTCCACACCTCTTCATCTTTCTTCCATTCATCTCTTGCTTCAGTTATAAAATTTAGTTGGATAATAGAAATGGAACAAAGAATTTTTTTCCACATCCTCATCCTTTATTGACAGTGCATCTGCAACAAAAATTTCTTTCCTTTTTTATAGATGATTTCAAAGTCATAACCCAACATCTTTGTGAGCCATTTATGTTGCTCTTATGATTATAATATTTTTTCCAAAAATTATTTAAGACTTTCATGATCTATTTTTATCTTGAAGTGTCTTCCCATTAGGTAAGGTCGCCATTTCTTTAGTGCATGTAGTATTGCCAACATTTCATTCTAATAAATATGTTTTTGTATATACTTTTCTTTGATTGGAAGAATTTCAAAAGAAACATGTCTTCCTCCTTGCATTTAAACAACACCAATTCCATTTCCCGAGGCATAAAATTCCACAATAAAGTTTTTTGTGAAGTCTGGCGTAGCTAAGACCGTTTCTTGGCACATTTCCTCTTTAAGATGTTCAAAGTCCTTAGTTTCTTCTGGAGTCCGAGAAAATGCATCTTTCTTCAGTAATGTTGTTAGAGGTGTGGCTATTCTCCCATAATTCTTAACAAACCTGTGATAATATTCTATTAACCCAAGAAATCCTCGAATATTCTTAATGGTTGTGGGGATTTTCCATTCCTTAATGGATTTTTTTGTTAGGGTCTACCATAACACCCTCATGGGATACAATATCACCCAAATATTCCACCTCATGTACTCCAAAGAAACATTTGGAGATTTTTGCATATAATTATTTCTCCTCCAATAGTTTGAGCACCTTGTCAACATGTTGAACATGATCAATCTAAGACTTGTTGTAGATTAGTATATCATCAAAAAATAATAACACGTGTTTTCTAAGGAATGGTTTGAAAATGGAATTCATCAAACCTTGAAATGTGAAAGGTACATTGGAAAGGCTTAAAGGCATGACCAAAAATTCATAATGACCCTCATGAGTTCTGAATGTTGTTTTTAGAATGTCTTCAATCTTCATTCTAATTTGATGATATCCTTAACGAAGATGCATCTTGGTGAAGTAAATTTCTCCATGTAATTCATCCAAAAATTCATCAATGAATGGAATGGGAATATAGTGATCTTGTTGAGCTCCCTATAATCTAGACACATGTGCCATGATCCATCCTTCTTGTGAAACAATACTACTAGAGCATAGAAAGAACTTTGACTATGTTGAATTATACCAACCTATAACATTTCTACAACCATACATTCAATTTCACTATTTTGGGCATAAGAATATCTATAAGGCCCGATGTTTTGAGGAACACTTACTAGAATAAAATGAATAGCATGAACATGATTATGAATATGTCAGAGGCTTTGGGAGTATCAAATAACTTGGAATGATTGTCCAAGACTTTTTGGAGATCTAGAGAAATAGAAGATTTCTATGTTTGAACCTCTACTGAGCATAAATATGCAATTACGCCCCATTATTATTTATTCAGAAGACTTTTCATGCCATTAGAGCTGATTTTATTTCCTGTTTTCCCTGTGATACCCCTTAATTTTATTGAGAAAACTAGGGGAAACAATGTAGGTGATTTCTCTTTTGATGATAAATGTTTGTGATGTGTTTTTACTTCTTTAGATTAGCTTCTTCTTTTATCTTGATTATTATTAGTGTTTTCTTCATAAAACAACTATAAAAACAAACAGAACAATAAGACAAGTTACAAAATATGTAGGTGATTGTCAAGGGAAAAAACCTATCCAAACTTGAGAGGAAAACCCAGGGGAATTCTTATTCTTATAGAATCTTCAATTGATGAATTCCAATACCTACACTCTTGACCAACAACCCTTCCAATACCAAGTAAATCCTTGCCTTGAGTCAATGTCAAGTTCTTCTTGATACTGCTGCAATATCTACTTCATCTTTAACCCTCAACCTTGCAACTATAGTTTGAAATTCTTAGCCTCTCCTCCTACAATTCTCGGCCTCTAGTAGATGACTGCAAGTTCAATATAACAAGTAACGAAATTAGGGAAACTTTAAACATTTTTCTCCTTCGCTAGAATTGTACTAGTACCTTTGTGACTTTGGTCTACAAGATAACCTTTCTCCTTAACTTGTTTCAGCCTCGTTGAGTTTATTTTCTTTCTAATTTTATATTGTAGGATAAAACCTAGTCTCCTTGGATGTGTGAAAAAAATTATCCAAAAACAGATCCAAAAATATCTTTGATCTTCCTCCTCTTCTTTGCTTGATATGAGACTCTTTCTTGTCAAATGACTAAACGTTTATGATTTTATTTGAATTCCCTTCAAAGTGGTCGATTAACCTTGTATATATAGGATTATTGACACATCAAATAGACTAACTTTTCACTATTCTTAGGTTGACTTATATTTTGAGAAGGCTGACTTGTTGCATGCATTTTAGTTGGTCTTGGAGGGTTATTTTGACTTTACTTTGACTCCAATATTTTTTTTTTACAATATGTGACATGCCCAAATGGGTAATTCATACATGAAATTGACTCATAAGTCCTAGAAGTTCTCAATGGGAGCTTTAACTCTAAAATAAATTCTTCTTGAGCATGAAACCCATGCCTCATGAAAACAATAACAAATTTATTTTTCTCATTACATCAAATACATAAAATCATTATTACATATGTTGTTGTGAATATCAAACCTAGTTACATATTTCAACACTCCCTCTTAACTAGGGATGTATTCAAAATCCATATAAGGTACTTGGACCTTTTCTATATGAATAATTATCATAAGAAGATTTAGATTGGTAACTCATATGTATTTCATAATATCATCCATGTCACATATCAAGTCATTGAATAATAGCTATATCTCTAAGATGGGAAGACAATGTTGGGGATACCAATAGTTTACAGTACATAACATAGGTACATACACCATCCAGGTGCTCATAGAGTATGTCCTTCCAGGACTATTCTTATATTCGATTCCCAATCCTAAAAAAATAATAATCCTCTATGACTAAGATTATCTTGGATTCCATACCACATTCTCAAAGAACACCATATGCCAGATGCTTACCCAATCCTCCATTATTTCTTCCAAAGTGAAGACACAAATGATGTGCCTATCTTTCCCTCTAGTGCAGACATATCCAATCCTATGAAAGAATTTACCCATTCCTATAAGGGAATGTTCCCAAGATCCCTCTTAATTAGGGAGTTGTCCAAGCTCCCTCGCATCTAAGGAATTGCCTTGAATAGAAGCTTTATGCCTCTGGTGGAGATCATGGTACCTTCTGCTACTTGTAGAGTTCCCCCATTCGATGTCATGAATTTCATTTTCATATTATGGAGACTTCATATTTTGAGACTTCTTTGTAGGGAATCGACCATCCATCACTTTCCTTATTGAACCATTTCAATCATGTCATCCTTCATTTCATTGGAAAGTGATCCACTAGTCCATTTCTGGTCTTTCTTCATACAACTATATTTTCCATGTCATGATTCCTTTAGGATATTTTTTAATCCACCACATGAGTACTAGTTGTAGGAAACATCCACAACTCCCCTTTTTGGTAGCCCTATATTAGCCCATCCAAATATTGTTCAAAATAAAAAAATGAACATCAAATCAAAATTACCTTTTTGATGGCCCTCCATCATGACATCTTCTTGTTGCAAAATCAACATCATGCATACACATTGACACATCTCCAATATATTCAATTGTCAAGGGCCTTCTTTATTTCTAGATATTCCCATGGTCTTCATATATTTCCCATTGAGATATCATGGTCAATCCATCTAGTCATCGAATGTTTATTTTCTTTTATATGTGATCATAGTTGCATTTTTCATTATCTCTTCTTTCTTTCTTCACATATTTCTTTCCAGGAACTTCTAGCCATAGTTCCTCCATCTTTGTCAACTACCTCATATTCCATATGAGGACATATTATGTCGATTTTATCTAGTCAATATGTGAATCATGCCTTCATGCATCTCTAGAATAAAACCTTTCCTTTTATCATACTCATGAGGTAGATTCTCCATCCATGTTATCGACAACTATATGATGTCATGAACTAGTTTATTAAACATATGCATACATACCTCTTTTTCCTCTTTTGATGATATAAAATTTCTACGACAACTTCTTTCCCTTGATTGAGAGTACCTTAATCTTCTTGACATGATGCATTCCTCTGTCATCATAACATCATTCTTCCAAATAATGAATCCCATCCAAGGTGGAATTCCCAGTTAGCCAATTTATTTTTCCAATAGATGAGCATTTTAATGAAGATTCCACTGGAGGATCTTGATTATCCTCATCTACAAATGCTCCTTTCCAATGAGGTATGATGATATCTATACTGTATGAATTATTTATCCTTATCATTACTACCTATGCCTCTAATGAGGTTACCAAGAGCTACTTCCCTCTCATGATGATTTTCGTATACTTCTACTTTAGCTATGTTTCAAGCTATTTTTGATTTTATGGGATCTTTCTTCAATGATATGCAATAATGATTCCATTTCCTAAGGGATGCAACCCGTCATAATGTTTGAATACCAAGGTGAAGGAATTTTTCACCCTTCACTCCATCTTGTTATGATCCAAACATCCATAGTTATACAAATTCCTTCCTCTATCATGTTTCTTAAAATAAAGGCTTATCACATCCATCTTTTGATTCTTTTACTTGTAATATTTATTGACAAGCACCCCAAGAAAAGTATATGATATCAAAAAATGATACATAAATTTATTTCTAGGGTTTTTCATAAAATCATGAGGTCATCCTAGTGTTTCTATTTTTCAAACCCTAGATCATATTTTATTCCCTTTTCAGGTGATGCCAGAGTTCATCCTTTTCCTAGAATAATAACAAATCCTAGAATTATATATTCAACCATAAACATCCTATGATGGATCCTTAAAAAATATATACCATACATACCTTCGGGTTACTTACCTTTGTCGTGATAATTTGAAATTTTGGATGCTATATTCATTGATATGGTGTGAGATATTGTTCATTGTACACATCTTCTCCTTCTTTAAAGTATATGATTTCCATAAAGACCTTGTTCACTAAACTTGGATCGGTGTCCCTATATCTTCACTAGTATTCACACAAAAATGTATAACTATAAGAATATCAATATTTCTCTCTAGTGATGATACAATTTTTGAAATTTTCTTTATGACTAAATTGCTTCAAGTTTGCTTCCTTAGTCCTTTTCAAACTTCTTTATAGTCAATGGATCTTTCTCATAGAACAAGTATTGGTGACTGCAACTTTTCTTGCCAAAGAAACTTGGTCACCATATGATTTGAACTTGTAAGTAGATTAGAGTAGTGATGTCACAAGGACACGTCTTTAATATAATATATATGCTATCATAGAGATAGAGAGATATGTGCTTAAAAATTTTAACAAGCTTGGATGTTTTACAAAGAGAAATTATGTGTGTCGACAGGGTGATATGGTCTTCAAATCTTAATTTTATTGTGATGAATATCAGGTCTACGTATTCCTAGAAGAGGATCAGATCTTGGGATCATTTTTGACAAAAAAAATTTGATTGTAGCTTACTTTTGGAGTTTCCTTTATCAACTTTTTGCAAGGAGATCTCAGACCTTGAATGGATACTTCAAAACAATTATATTTACCTCAGAATATAAGATCAATTGTTGTTACTATAGGTTTGAATTCATGGAATGGTGAAAACAATACATACTTTTTCTTTTCCTTATAATGAATTTAGAATTCAAAATATCTCGATGATATAATTCTCTGGTATTCAAATTAATTCTTGAGATATTTATATATATTTGTTGCTTCTGTTCTAATTGTAGCAACTAGGGATCGAAAGAATTGAGCCCATAATTTGATCAAGACATTTTTCTATGAGGAGACACTTCTTCACATTTCTTTTAGAATATTTTGATACGAATATTTCCCATTTTTGGTCCTTCATTTAAGTTACCTTAGCTCTGATACCATGTTGAGAAATCTAGGGGCAACAACATAGGTGATTTTCCTTTTGATAATAACTATTTATGATGTGTTTTTACTTCTTTAGATAAGCTCCTTATTTTCACTTGATCATTATTAGTGTTTTATTCATCAAACGAATATCAAGCCAAAAATAACAATAAGAAAAAATACACAAGATTTAGGAGATCATCTAGGGCCAAAACCTCTCCCAACTTGAGAGGAAAACCCACAAGAATTCTTCTTCCTATAGAATATTCAATTGATGAATTCCAATACCTAGACCCTTGAAAAACAAACCTTACAATACCAAGTCAATCCTTACCTTAAGTCAAAGTCAACTTATGCACACTATTGTAGTCTCTCCTTCATATTTAACCCTTGGCCTTGCAACCCTAGTCTAAAATTATTAGCCTCTCTTCCTTCAATTCTTGCCCTCTATTTGATGACTGCAACTTCCATATGAGTAACAAAATTAGGGAAACTTTAGCCTTTTTTCTCCTTCGCTGGTCTTTTGCTACTCCCTTTGTGACTTCAGCCTACCAGATAACATTTCTCCTTGACTTGTTTTGGCCTCCTTGAGTTTAATGTATTTTTTATTTGCAGTTGTAGGATAAACCCTTGTCTCCTCACACATGTGAATATAATTATCCCAAAACAACACAAAAAATATCTTCAATCTTCCTCCTCTTCTTCGCTTGATATGAGACTCTTTCTCATCCAATGATTGAACTTATGTTATGCTACTTGAATACCCTTCAAAGTGGTTGACTAGTCTTGTATATAAAGGCTTATTGACACATCAAATAGGTTGAATTGTCATTGTCCCTTACGTCTAATTCGATTTTGAGAAGCCCGACTTGTTGCATGAATTTGAATTGGTATTGGAGGGTTATTTTGACTTTAATTGTACTCTAGTAATTTATTTTTATAATATGTGACATCCCCAAATGGGTCATTCATACATGACATTCACTCATAATTCCTAGAATCTCTCAATGGGAGCTTGACCTCTAAAATAAAGTCTTCATGAGCATGAAAACCATTCCTCAAGAAAAAATAAAAAAAAAATATTTTTCTCATTACATCAAATACATAAAATCATGATTACATATGTAATTATGAAGATATAACCTAGTTATATACTTCAACAAATTCAACTTCCTTTCCTTCACAACAAAAAATCAAGAAAAATTATTTAATGTTAAAAGTTATTGTCCCCAAAGATTGTAATGATTGGACTCCAAGTACAACATCAAAACCATCCATTGGAATGGAAATCATTGGAATATTCAATAAATATTCCCCCATGGTTATTTTGATATTATGGCACTTTCTAGAGAAATTTATAGTTCCTCCATTTGAAACCATCACTTGGCACATTGGTGTTGGATATAGGAATAAATTCAATTCCTTGGATATCTTATAATGAATAAAATTATGGGTACTGCCTAAATCAATCAACGATATTACCTTTTTCTTCTTGACACATCCTTCTATATTGAGATTTTGAGGAGTAGTAATTCCTGCCAATGCATTACAAGATATGGTAAGATTCATTTATTCTTTATCTGGGGTTGATTCCTAATGTATATCCTCCTATTTTGATGTTTCTTTTCCCTTTTATTCCTCCTCTTCACAATCTATGTAAAATAATTTCTTCTCGCCACACTTATGACCTATATTGTGTTTTCTGTCACAACTGTAACAAATCGATTTTGCTCTTTTTTCCTCCAATTTTTGTTGTGTCAACCTTATATTTTATGGATGGATAGGAGAAAAAAACTTCTATATTTATATTTTTGAGTGGTATACTTCCTTGCTTCCATAATTTTGATTTCAAATTTTCTTGCCACCTTGAATGTATTCTCTAATGAAGCAGGTTCCCAAAGTAGAACCTCATGTTGGATGTTATCCTTTAAAGCCTCTATGAAGAAATCAATCCTATGCTCCTCTAGAATATCAGTTACTATGATATTCAATTTTTGGAAGTCCTCAATGTGCTCTTCCATTGAACCCTTTTGTTTGATATTTACCAATTGGCTAAAGAAGGTGTTTCTCTTTGTATCCTCATAATGTGCTATCATTTCCTCCGTAAAAATTGACCAAGTGACAAGTGGTTTATGAGAAAAAATCCATCGATGTCATACCATTAATTGGATCCTAAATAAAAATATGCGATGCATACCTTTTGTGTGTTTTACATCACGGAGATCAAAATATTGCTCCATTTGTAGTATTAATGTTACCAGATCCTTGCCATCAAACTTACTCATATCGATGTTTTGAATGTGGTGGGTATTAAACCCAACATTAGAGTCTCTAAAATCATAATTCATATTCATTTTTCCCTGTTCATTATTTTCATGGATTACCTTTTCACCACTGGGAAGCCTTTGTTGTAGTAACTTTGTCAACCCTTCCATCTTGACATCCATCATTTCTTCCACGTCAAATTTTAAAACATTAGTGTCACCTTTTATTTCTTCTTAAAACCATCCATTTTTCCTTATATCTATGCTTTTAAACCACCCATGTCCCCTTTTGGTTCATCTTGGTTGCTCTTTGTGAGAGTGAAATTTTTTGCACTTGGTCCGGTGATTTTGATATATCTTGTTGTAATTCATCGTCTTCATGTATCATAGTAGAGATTTCTAACGGCTTAATGGGTATGGAATTCTTTTGTTTGTGAGGAATTTTATAACCAAATACTGATATCTATTCTTCAATATTCCGTTGGAATCACTTCAAATTGATTTTTCAAACAAAATTCATGCAATTTTTTAAAATCAATACTCAACTTTTTCTTTATTTTAGTAGTACGATATTGAAACAGTTGTACCTCTATAATTTTGACTCTCCAAGGTCTACAATTTTTTCTTGTGATATCCCTCTGAGTCTTCTTTCCAATTCCACAAATTAGACCGATATTGGATACTTCAAGGTAAATTTATTCCCAATCTCCCACAATGACCAGATTATGTACTAGTTCAGTAGATCAAACTTATACAAAATGCCAACCTTCGGCCATGAAAATGATACATGAATAACTATAGATCGTGCAATTTTGGACATTTTTTACGAAATTAAAATCTGATGATTATAGCAAAGGCTATGACGACTTTCCATAGGTCACTTATTTGAGACTGAATTTTGGAGCCTACACAAACCATAAATTCTTCAGACCATATATTAGACAATATAGTGAATGAATATATTAAATTTTTACACAACATTCACCAAGATTTCAACTCCATGCGATCTAAAATTTAGTTCTGAAGCCTCATAGAAAAAAAATTATTTTAAAAATTCCAATACGACTTGTTTGAAGTAGCGAAACCCTATAATATAAAGTTATGATAACAAATGTTATGCAACCAAATCACAAAACAATAGAAAATATAGATCAATGACTTGAAAATCAGGCTCTTCAAGGGGGAAACCTCCTTTACATCACATAAATGAATGATTCTTGGATGAGACAAATGATAGTACCTTGTTGGTATATATAGGAGTTTAAGGGGTCATAATATAATCAAAGCCTACATAAAAACAATCATGTAAGGGAGCAACAATAATAATAATGGGATTCTCTAGGGAACACCAATAAAAGTATGGGGGATACATGGTCACATAAATAATAATAGGGGGATACACTAACAATAACAATAAGGGGGATACACTAGTATTATAGGGACCTAAAAAGATACAAGTTAATTTTATTTTTAATTAATGGTTTTTTCCATTGTTTTTTATGAATTAGAGGGATTAAAATTTAATTTGTCACTAATGATGGTTTATCATTCCAATTAATATAACCTATATAAGGATACAATAACCCACCTCAATGATTGGCATATCTATGTGCCTATAAAATAAAAAAACAAGATATGGGATTTTCTCCTAAATTGCTCAAGATGCTTCTACATCCATTAGAGTAATTCTAGGTTGCATAGGGTGTGTGTTGCTTGTTAATCAAACCTATGGTAAAGTGTTCCAAAAATGGTGCGTTCAAGAGACTAAATCAAGCTATGGCATTGACCTTGGCTATTTTCATATCTTTTAGCTTGATCATAGTCATAATTCGTTTTTATTATTGTCTAAACTTGTCAAAAAATCCCCTAGATGTAACACTCCCTCCCACCCACTTGGGATTCCTAGGTTGAGTAAGAGGTGTTAGTTTCAAATAACTCAATATCCATGGTCTCATTATAGAAATGTGGTTATAAAATTTCTCATTTCCAAAGGTTAGTGAAATTAAATTTGGACTACACCTTTGCATTCAACTCCTCAAGAGCTTTTCGGTGATATAAATTTTATCACAATACGACATTTGGATCAAAATTTATGTCTATTTAAATTTTTACCTTATATACCCCTTGCCATATTAGCAACGCTCTAGCCCATGTGGCATCCAGGTGGATCCCCCACATCACTTGGGTCCACTATGGCACCTTTGACATCATCACACCATTGCACCTTCTCTCCATGCTTGGATGCTAATGGTTTACACTATTTTTGGCATTCGAAGTGTGATAAAATTTTCTCTTATTGGATATTGGGATGAATTCCCATCTCATGCCTCTCATAATTCATAGCCTATTCCCTTTGATGTACTAGTTAAAATTGACCTCCATGACATGACATTAATTCCACACTATGACACAGGTTTATTCCTACCTTGAACCATCCATCAATCACATCTCGATATAAAATCGTGACGCAAAAATCCCATGGGAACTCATGATAGGGATGATGTGGCTTCTAACCAAATTTGTTTCCTTGTTAGCACCATGTGGTACGCATGCTAGGTTGCATCAAAATACCCTCTTTTCTGGAAACCCATGCCACATCAGCTACATACTCCACGTCACCAATCCCATGACATCCTACTAACATTAGCCTTCCACATGGACTTCTCTAAGGGTGCCATGTGTAATCTAAAATTAAGCTATATCGCCCTCGAAAAGGGCCCTTTTTTTTCCACATGTCACTCTATCCACTTGCCACATTAAAATTCAACCCATCTCTTACTTCCACCTAAACTTTTCCTTGGGTCCCATGGGGGTCTTAACTCACACAACACTACATTTTTCCATTATAATGATTTTTGGGGTTCACTGCGGATCCCTGCCTACAAAGTATCCATGTCCTCATGCCCCAACCTTTTTCCAAGGTAAGGAGAAGACTACCATCCCAGGGTCATGGTGCGAATAGGAAACCCTCATGTCTGGTGATGAAAATAACTTCCATATCGTGTTCTCTATCACTGTGCCACCTATGAAAAAATGTCACCCTGCAAAGGACCCCTAGAATGATGAAAATATTGGCATCAATTAACATAAGGGAATCCATCTCGTGACTTCCATTGAAAACTAGACAATAATAAGCCACCCCATTGAAATGTGCATGGTGTGAACATGAATCTAAGAGCTATGTGATGGGAAGTGCTCCCATTAAGAACTACGTCCTTAGGCTTTTTATGAATTCTTCCAAATCTCTCAATTGAGCTCAATTTTGTCACCTAAGACTCAGTAACATAAATATTTCAAGGACTACACTCTGACTCCCTTGAGGAGGTATAGTCTTGCTCAACACACCACTAGCCCAACAAAACTTATGAAAACAACCTTATACTCAGGCATTGTCACTATCTAGTTGACGGCTAACTACACTTTGTGAAGTAACAATAGAAATACTAACGCTTGTTTGCCCATTGATTCATATAAAATTATTGCTTATACTCTTCCAAGACAAGAAAAAACAAGAATAAACAAAACATTAAAAAAAACTCTTAGCACATAAGTCCTTTGTTATTCCTAACACACATGCCATGGAATTCACAGACTATAACAACATGTATAGATACTTTAAACATAAATCTAAGTCATGAAATTACTATGAATATACGAACATTGTAGGGAGTCCCAAATATCTCATATCATGAGAAAAGACATGTACATACCTCATCACAAGCACATAGGAACATATAATCCTTATCAACGGTATTGGTTTGTGTTAAATAACCATGCAAGTCAATGCATATGACTTATTGTTATGTAGAGATCTCAGTAAACTTCTAACTTATATATACCTCATATACACAACACTAACGAAAACACCTACAACACGCCCACGATAGTGAGCTACCCAAATCTAAAAGATGTAAAGATAATTGATATCTAAAATATCGCAGTTAGTCCAAGTGACTTTAGATCACCATTCAGGTACCTATCAAAAATCATGCAATGACTAAGGATTCCTCATTGACACAAATAAAAAAACTCATAAACCCCAAGTCACACAATTTTAGCTGATAATAACTCAAACATTTGTCCATGAACATTATAGGGTTACTCATTAGCCATTTTTAATACAAGTATTTATAAGGATAAACACTTATTTTATTACCTTTTAGATATTGGAAACTAGAGGAGGGAATTCAACTCTCCTCCCAACTGTAGGTTAATATACACTGCAATATTTCTTTTAGGTAACCACCTCGGAGCTAGATTCATAGCCTGAGTAGTGAAGTCCTCAAGGGAATATACTCCAACTAGTCCACAACTAGATAAGAATTCAAGAATCTCACAATTATTCCACCTGAAACCCCAACATGAATTTTCTTAACCAATGAGACTTATTCTAGTCAATAATAACACTTTCCCTCTTTCTTCAGTCACACCACTCATCTTCCTTCAAACCCACAACTTTGTGTCTCCTTGAGTTGTGCTTTTTTGTTCATGCAAAAAATTCCTACATTACTCTCCTAAACTCATGGAGTGTACTAATTATCATGGCATCTCTCTTCCGCTACTCCAATCAATGCTCCAAGTTCTCTTTTTTCCAATTATATCTCTCTATCTCTCTCTTTATCAACTCAAATCTTGAGTTCTCTCTTAAAAAACAATGACAATGATTCTCTTTCAATTTTTCTCTTATTCTTCCCTTGAGTCTCTTGCACTTCCTTTTCTTTTCTATCCCCTACACATCCCTTATGTGATGACCATGCCCACACGTCCCATGAGAGCAAGAAATCCCCCCAATCCTTGTGCATATGTGCCCATACAACATTGACATTTTTGTACAATAATTCCCTTCAATTCCTATAGGAAAATAAGTGACATATTAAATTCACCTCTAAGTTTGGTCGTTTCCCCAAGAAATTCCTAGCAACTTCTCCACTCAAACTCTGAATCTTTTTCCTCTCCTTAGTCAGTAAATTTGTTACATTTCCAAATTATTTACATGAATTTACAATTCATAATAATATTTACAAGAGGGATTATAAAATGGGTTGTTACAGTCCCCACACCCTTAGAGGAACACCATCCTCGGTGTTTTGTATCTGAACAAAAATTTAACACTAAGCTATACACATATATCTATATATCCACAAGGGTTAGCTTAATTGGTCGAGTTCCAATTGCTAAGTACCTTTCCAGTTGGGAGGTAATGAGGCCAAATCTTGGGGTTAGGCCTTTCTTGTTTGGCTGATGGGCATATCCCTTCAAGTTGATCTATCTGTATTTTCCTGTGGATGTAGTGGCCACCCAATATTTGTGAACCACATTATACACACACACACACAACTCCTTTACATTTACATTTACAATTTCTTACTCAAGGAGAAAAAATGGGTAAAATACCCTCAATAAAATCAACCATTTTCTTAAGTGGCTACATCTGGTTCATAGTTATTTTAGTGCACTTTATCCTACTTTATTACTTGCTTCCTAGAGTTTTTTCCACCACCAATGTTTGACCATGTTGTCCATTGTGCCTAGTGCTTCTTTAAGGAAAATTTTTGGCTCATTTATTCCCAAGACACACCCACTTTACCTTTGATACCAATTAGCATGCTCGTGACTCTTTAAAACCAATTCATTTCCATGTTCCAACATCCCATTCTCCACTTCCTTAGTCCCTCAAACGATCTAGTTCCTATTTTGTGTAGTCACTCACCTTCCAAGTTTAGGTATTCCCTTCTATGCTTCCCAGTCCCTTGGGAGATCCATCCCTTGGCAAGGCTTATTCACACAAGAAGACTCATCATTACCAAGGAACCTCCTTGCCTTAAAAAAATTATATCATTCATGGCATACCTCATGGTAATCAATGTATATCACTGTGTTCTAATTTCATTGTAATGGCCTTATTCAAGAAGTCTTCAGCTCCAGTGTGTCGTTGTGCACTTTGATATCATCAAGTCGATACTATTTTCCTTGCAATCAACCTTGTGCTAAGAAATTCAATGATTCTATCACACCCTAAACATATGAGTTTTATGAGATTTGACATAAGGATATTCTAAATCAATTTAAAATTCACCTTCATAAGTAGATATATTCATGAGGTTAACCCTGAAATTTAATTATTTTTTGATCACAACATAATCATATTATATCATAATTCATGTCACTCCTGGTCATAACTTAAACTAAATTAAATCATAACATAGTTTTATTTAATTTGAGGATTGATACTAATCACTATGGTTTACTCTTTTCTCTTTGAATCAATAGAACTAAATTTTTTTCTAGACCAGGAAAGAACCCAATGATGTAAATTCTTCATGCGATCTTTAGTTGACTTTGTCTTTAAATCCATCTCTCTAAGTATTTATCATCCCCAAGGTAAGCACTTAGTGGTGGTCATACCACTCCATATCTCCATGCAACCAATTATGTGTTTAAATCTAGTTCACTAAGTGTTTCTCAACCCCAAGGAAAGCACTTAGTGACACTCACACTCTACATGCAATCTTTTCATATAGGTCCAAATAAGCCTCCCCCCATCTCAGTCACCTGGAAATGAGTGTGGGAACTACCATATGAATATTACAACCATTTACCATTACCACATCTCTCATCACAATATCCATTATCATCACAATCTCATAGGCTCAAGAAAGCCTCATTCCAAGCAGTCTACTTGTCCTCCAATATCATCACACCTTCGACAATGTAGGTTTGATTGTTCAGAGAGTATATAAGTGGCTAGGTAGAAGTTTGGTGGTGGTACTAACTAAATTTTCATGCACCAAGTGTTTCTCAACCCTAAGGAAAGCAATTAGTGGAATATGTGCCTCTTAATTTGACCAAGGAATCTAGTTAGTAGTTAGTATATATGTTCATACAAAATTCAACATTTCCTTGTCATGAGCATAAAATAAACAAGGGCACATAAATTTCATAATAATATGATGATAATGATAAATAACAACTAGAATTAAGACTTGATAAATTGGTCCCTCACATGACAAGGGATCTCAATAAATAACCTCATTATGTTATCCCAAACATACCATTCATATATTCATCGAAATTCTATCAGCATTAACCCATCATCCTTCTACAAGAATAACTCCTGGGAATAGCTTGTCAAAAATATATTCATTTCATTATTGACATGTTCGTGAAAAACAACACATTCACATTCCAAATAGTGTTAAGGTTATAAAAACTCCTAGTATTCATGTAGAGTATGCACTAATTTGAAATAGTAGTTTCCAGATTCATCCAAAAGAAATTTTCACTCAATTCCTTTGATTTACCCTTTTTACCTTGCTGCCATCACTAGAATTATCATTGATATTTTGTTTATTTCAATATCTAGTAGTTTATTTAAATCAACATGTCTTCATCCATGTTATTCATATACTATCAGTTTTCAACCTTTTTACTTTTTTATTCATGCTCACCACAATTATCAAAAGCATACATATAAAAAACTTATCAACAATGAGTCATTCCGTCCCACTTCCCAATTGTGTTCCGTGCAACCTAGAACCCATTCAATAACCTTACTATGTTACCTAATAATGGAAATTACAAGCACTATTTTAATGCCATTCACATAATGATCATATTTTCTAGATATTTTCCACTTACCTTGCTATTATGATGGCTCTCAACCCATGAGCGCTTGACTTAATGAACCTATGACATATCATGTGCGTTCTTGGTGTTATCACAAAATTGCACTTGATTGGCTGCTAATCAGGCAACTCTATGTAATTTTTTCAAACCAACTTGTGACTCAAGTTTAGCCTATTCAGTCTAAGAGGGCTCTCTCAATAGGGTTTGTGATATTAGATAATGATGAAACTCAGATGGCTAATTATTTTTGAAAAATAACTTGATTATGATGTGTGTAGGTTGAAAAGAGTACATGTCTGCAACCATTGGGCTTATGAAGTCAACAAATCAGTAATTTCAGTGGTAAGGTCTGTTGACATGGAAGTTGAGGTAGGTGAGAGTTTTTACCAAAGGTAAATCATACATGAAACATAGAGCAACACAACCATTTCATCCATAAAGGAAGTCAGAGAATACATCTATGAATTCTGAGTAATAAAGATGAAATCCACTACAAGTAGTACACATAAAAATATAGATCATTAAAGCACTAAAAACTCTATGAGAATCTCAGGTTTGTCAAGAAAAAGTCCTCTTTATTACTGATATCAGTCAAGTTACATAAAGCTGCAGTAGTGCAAAAAATATCCAACCCTTTACAAATTCAATAATATGCTCTTTAATAGAATTTCTTACATTAGAGATGATTTGCCTCTTGGCTAGATTCATTGAACTCTTCCTATGACACCTTTCATAACAAGAAAAGATGTGCTTTACTGAGAAAATGACAACTACGCTCTAAAACAGTCCTTTTCCTAATAGGACTCAAACTCCTTTTTATTACATCAAACTACCTTATCTCTTAAAAAAATTACATATCTGACAACTAATGCTTCACATGTTTGAATAGGCTTTGATAGAACTTATCACTACTTGAAATATTAAATATCCCCATTTACATAAGGAAACAAACCCTATTTTTTAGGAAAACAGGACCCTATCTTCAACAAAGTCTTCAACTGATGAGTTGTCTTCATTTAATCGTCTTCAAGTCATGGATGATTTCTGCCAAGGTCCCTTGATCTATTGAATGTGTCTACTTGTCCAAAAATTCTCTTAAACCTGCTCATAGACCTTCAAAAAAGCTCACTACAAAAGCATGGCAGTTTCATAGCGTACTTTTGTAGCATACAAAAAATGACTTTTGTAATCAAATTTCTACTTCTTTGCCCTTGCATGGCGTCCATAATGACCTGACATATCATCATTATCATTTACCCTCCATAAGAGCTGCAAAAAATGGTTTTAGAGGAAAAAATAAAGCTACAAAATTTTTCGTAGCGTTATCATGGCTTCAAGCCTAGGAAATGCTACGCAACTATGGAAAATTGTGCAATTTCCAGATTTTGACCTTGTTTCAAAAAGGTACCTTCTAGCTGTAAAAATTTGGTTTTCAACATGCCATTGGCCTCTCAAAACATAAAAAAACTCAATTTAAGAGCCTTGAGGTGTTTCCTCTTCATTAATGATGATTTGAGCTATAGGTTCCTCAACTACAGTCATTTTTAAACCTTTCTTCTCCAGCTCCTCATGGATCAATTCTAACTACTCTTGGAGGTATTTAACTTGGTCCTTCATCTTTTTGCTGCTAGATTTCAAGTGCAGGTTCATTATTCTAACATGCTTCACCTCTTTCCTCAATGGCATAGTCCATTTGATTAATTTTTGTGTATCATCTAAGGTATTTTACAAACTGTCAACTTGGTCTTCCCAAATCTCTTTCATTTTCTCAAACTACACTTTTTGTACATTATGTTTCCTTGCCTCTTTCTTCATGACTGCAATTTCATGATTTTCTAACTTCAATTGCTCCTTTAAGACCTCAATCTCTATTTTTTGAATAATTTTCTCTGTTTCTTTCCTTTGCTTGATGACTGGATCTTCTTCTACAGGTGATGATAGGTCAATAATTCTTTGTGGTGGTTGGACAGTGTCAGTGGATGGATGAACTTCTTTACTAATTTCCAAAAGTTTTTTAGCATGTCTTGTCATGGGTTTCCTAGCCTGAAACATAAAACCTACATCCTCACCTTCAAACTCTAATTTCTTTGTTGATTTAGCTTTCTTGAGCTTCTTTCCTACCTCATCTATATCCTCAACTTGGACTATGGGAGTCTCTTCAATATCAATAGCATGTGGAATATCTTCTAAATTTCCTTTAGCCACTGTTTGGCTCCTTGTAATCCTTTTTCTACCATGTTTACTCATAGTTGGCTCTTGTTTTGCAGGTTTTCTCATTGTTGACTTTTGTTTTGAATGTGAAACAGTAGGTGTATCAAGTTTCTGCAACTTCTTTGTTTTCATGACTACTGGTTCACTTTGCTCTACCCCTACTGGTTCAATTTTCTCTTCCCCTGAAGGTGATCTTATGCCTCTAGGTTTATGAGTTATTTTAGGGGTTATGGAATCCAATTCAAAACCACTAACAAATAGAAAAGAAGACCAGTCTCTGCCTAGTCTTTGTAACTCATCTAAAACCAATAATTTTATTAAAACATGATGAAAAAGTGAGGTTTCACTTCCTTCAGATTTTGCTTGAACTTTATCTGACATTTTTTCTAAGCTTTTGTATAAATAAAAAGGTATATCAAGAAATATCTTACCAACAAAATGTCGAAGAAGCTTGAAGTGGTAAGAATAAACTTTATGATATCTCCCTTCACAAGTGAAGTATTCTTGAATGATAATTAGTAGCTTCGAGAAATTACCTTTCATGCAACTCCTTGGAATGGCATTTGTAAGGTGAACCTCAGTATTTTTTGGCTTGATAAATTCTTTACATTCTTTCATGTTGAATTTGAAACCTTTGAATCATTTTTCTTTTCCTCTTGGAATCCTTGTTGCTGCTGCAATGGTTTCTGGTGTTATAGTGAGGTTCAACATTCCCACTTTTTCAGATGTCCCATTGAAATTTAGAGAAAAATCTTTAGAAACTTGTACATCGCATCCTTGCAGTCTTTGGTAGAACTACAAACACCCTATTCTTCTGAAAACTTCTATAGCTGTTGAGTCTTCATTAATCAGGTTCATGTATGATGGCTCATATCTAAGACAGTGGCCACCTTTATTGGTCTTCCTCTTTGCAGCCATGGTTCTTTAATGTCTTCTCTGCCTCGCTTTATCAGTGATGCCTGCAAACCTTTGAAAATACCATCCACAGCTTTGGCTTAGTGAAATAGCTCTCTAGAGCTTGATAACACGCAAAGATGGAATGGAGAATGATAAATGACTTAATTTGGAAATATTTTGAAGTTTCATGACAACTCATGACATAATGATGACTCCTACATACTTGAAATGGTGATAATGACTTCAGCCATGACCATTGTACCTTGATCTTAACCCTAACTGACTCGAATGGAATCTACCCTATCCATTTCAATCATTTACTGACACCTAGAAACTGTTTCGACAAGATAGACAAGAATCCTTATTTTCGTAGCATACCTAGTGTATTTTTGGGCAGTTTCACTATGAAAGTATTAGCAGTTTCATAGCAAAAAGTGTGTTTCATTGTGTATTTCACTACGAAAAATAGGGATTCTTGGCTAAAATGAATTTTTCAGTGTTATAAACTTGGGAAATGAAAAATGTCAGAAAATAATGACTGATGTTGCATGAAAATATTTGAATGAGGGTGATTTTTGGACTTTAGGATAAGAAAATAAGAAAAAATTAAAATTTTCCTTAACCAAGTAATGAAAAATGAATTCTATGAACCTACCTTTGACAAATGAACCTCTAAGACTTTGTCAAATTATGTTTCATTTTTTCTGAGTGATAACACTTGGCATACTAAACAATGCCCTTGATTTGACTACATATTGTAAAATATCTTTAAAAATCAAATTATTTACTGCCCTTCTAGTATGAACCCAATACACCTTCCCATTTTAAAAAACCCCCTACTTTCATTACATATTGTAGGTATCCATTTTTTCATTAACATTTTTTATACCCCTTTATAATTTTCATTAAATTTGAACTCCATTTTTTATACCTTCCAATATAAAAACCCTTTACCACCTATTATATGCTCAACATATTATGTCTTTTTTTCCTCAATATATATCCCCCAATATGAATGCACGTGGTATCATATTGCTCCCCCAGTGAAGCCCCAATTTTTCAACAAAGGACCTTTCAAATGAGAGAGCATATTGATACCTTCATTTCATCATAAGATAAAAAGTGCATATTTATATATCACCCATTTATTCTCAAGGTTTATGTATTCATGTTACTAATATCCATTTTATTCCTATGGACCCTAGAAGTTTTCCTAGTTGTTCTATCAATTTCCCATATTCTCTCACTGGCATTTTTATTTTTATACATAGGTTTTAGCCAAGTCTTACACTTCCAGATGGATTCTACTTCAAATCTTCTCCAAAGCTCCTTTTCTTTCCCTTCCCCACACTCAATAACCACCAAGACCAAAACATGAAAGACAATAACAAAGAAAAAAATAAGAAACAATAAAAGACTCACAACACAACACATAAGAATAACACATGGTATTATGGCCACACTTAAAATCAACAATCAAAATAGTAAATGGATATATGAAGCCAACCATAATATAAAAAACACGTAAAACATTCATTAACCCACAACAACTAAATCCCATGAGTTATAGTGTTCAATGCATTTTTCACCACCATAAGAATATAAGAATAAGACTTAGTCCTTTCCAATATTTTATGGTAATCTCAACATTTCAACATCCCTCGAAATAGTTCATGGAGGGGCCTTTCAATATCCTAGAGATCTTGAGGGGATACTCCCTCCTTTCCTTTTATATTACACACTACTAGTTCATGTGCCTAGAGATCACATGAACTACTCTTCTTGTTTTTTTCTTTTCTTTTAGGATAGTCTCTTCTCAAGTGGTCCTCTCCACAATAACAACATGAAATTGGATTCCTTTCCTTTTTAGCCTTATGAGGTCTCTTTTTGGCCTTGTCATTGTGACATTTATCTATATCTTCAAATGATAATGATTTTTCAACAACTTATGCATGTATGACATACATTTTAGTAGCAACGAGCTCAACCTAGCCCGCCCCTTTGGCTTCCTAGAGATCCTTTCAATTTCATCCTTGAAACTCTTCAGCTCAACCTTCAAGCTACTGAATGTATCTACTGTTTCAGGGGAGTTTTCCCTCTATTTTTCATGATGGACTTGGTTCATGCTGTGTTGTACGATACTGTTGTCAATTATTTTACTTCTTGTTGTAATTTTGTATTTATATATGTTGTCACACACACACATATCTGTTATTTACACCAAAATAACAAATTAACTTGTTACCTTAGCATGCCAATACCAAACATGTTGATCTTATACTTCCCACACATCTAGACTTAATTTCAGCATGATCCAAGAATTGATAAATGTAAGTCATCATGTCTATAAAAATGCTATCACAAGATTGGAAATTAGCCTTTTACCAATAGTAGAATCGTCAAATCGAAATCAGCCTCTTACCAAGACTAGTAGCCATGACATTTACAATCTTAAAATTAAGTTAGAAAATAATTTAACGTACATATATCTATAATTTTGCAATTCTAATATAAATATAGATGTGCATAAATGTATAGTTCGTAAAAAACACATAATCATCCATCAATTGCTACAACCAACACACATTCATAGAAATTTGAAAGAGCTTATCAACACATTTATACCCATACTAGTCAATAGATTTAAAATCAAAATTTTATAAAATTTGGAACCCATGGTATCTGCAAGTGTAAATGCATATACTTACCCTTGTAACAAATAATATGAGAAGAATGAAAAATTACTTCACCAAAATAAATTTTGATTATTTTCATGCAGTCCATAACCAAAATGCTACAAGCAACATACAACAACATTCACTCTAAATTAATATACTCTATAACATAATTCATGAATAATCCTTCTAGACGTAGTCATTTCAAGTGTTGATCATAGGGAATCTATTGCCAAAATGTAACATAACTCCAAATATTTCTCCAAAGGTCCAAGGTAGAACCTTATACTCTAGTTCCACACTATAACCAAGCTCCCAATCTAAATATTTCTTATCCCATTTAGGTCCAATGTTGAACCGTGCTCTGGAATTCCTCTGTAATATACTATAACACATTACCATACCATCTTCAAGACCCAAGTTCTCATCCCTATATTTTTAATATTGAACCTATGCTTTGATACCACTCTTTAATTCTCCCTCCCACCCCCTTGGGCTCCCCAGGTTGAGTGAGAGGTGTTACTTTTAATTAACCTGACCTGCATGATCTCATTATTGAATGGGGTTAAACAATTTCTCGTTTCCCAAAGTAGAAAAATTAACTTTGACTACACCATTGCATTCATCTCATCAATATATTTTTGGTGATATGAATTTTATCGAAATCTAAATCCTGGATAAAAATTTACATTCATTTAAATTTTTACCCCATATACTCCTAGAGACATTAGCAAGGCTCTCGCTCATGTGATTCCCACATAGATCCCATATTTCACTTGGGACCACTGCAACATCTTCCACATTGTTAGACAAATGCACCATCATGCCAAGCTTAGCTACTAACAGTTTACACCATTTGGACATTTGTGACATGAAAAAAATTTCTTCATCCAAATATGGGGAATAATTCCTATATCACACCTATTTTTATTTGCATCCTATTCCCTCTGATGCAAATAACAACAAAATGTGCATCATGACAGTAAGACTTCACACGAAGAGACAAGACTATTCCTTCCTTGAATCTTTGGTCAATCATGCCATATTCTAAAAATGTGACATAAAACTCCTCTAGAAACCTGCAACCATGATGACTTGGCTTCCATCGACGTGTGCTACCCCATCAATGCCATGTGGTAACCATTCCACTAGGCACCAAAAAACCCTGCCGCATGGAATCCCATGCCACATAAACTTTGTACTCCATGTCACCAGTCTCGCGACGTCCTACTTATTGTTGTAAGATAATTCCCCTCTATGGAAAGAGGTGATCTCTCTAGCCCTAGAGTGGGTCTAGCAACATGAGATTATTTCTAATGCTAATCTCTCTTAACTGAAATTTACAATGCAACGAGAAAAGAGACATAAATACCTTTTTACCAATAGTACGCTTAATTCCATTGATGATGACCTTCATCCATGATCCTTGCAGGTCCGCTTCTAGCTACTGATGGCACAAAATACATGTGGATGATCAAGAGACACCAGAAAACGTGATACAATACATAATAAACATAAACATTAGCTATTAGTATGAATCTTAATTACAAGAGTACGAAAAAATAACACTTTAGCTGTGCATAACAAACAACCCTAACAGCAAAGATGGCTACCAATATCCTCAGATCTGCAATTAGGTGATCAAGATAATGCTGCAAAAATCTAGATCGATGCATTAGAAGACATTAAGCAGTAGAAAAAACAATATTTACTCCATTCATCCAATAGAGAAGAGAAGAATATGTTGAATGAATTTTGTATTAATGGCACCTGGGAGGAAAACATAGAAGGGTGTTACCAGTTCTCCTCAATGGGATGGGTTCTTGTAAGTCCTCAACACTTCAGATCTAAAATTCCTCTCTCTTGATGGTGTAGAAAACCCAGACAAAAATGGTAGCAAAATATGACTATGATGGTGGATCAATAGTTAGACCAAAAGTATAGATCGAAAGTGCTCTTTAGGCAACAAAAGGTGGTAAATGAATGGGAAAACCCTTCTATTTATAACAAAATATTGAGTTAGTCTAGATATTGGTGCATAGTTAAAATATTATTAACCAAATCAAGAACCAAATTTTATGGAATATTTATTTAATTATTTAAGGGTGATTTAGTCATATTTAACAAATAATATTATTTATTTAAGGTTTAAATAATTATTCTTAGAAAATAATAAGATAAATAATGATTTATCTAATTAATTTCCTTGTTTTGGGTTAAATATACCTAGGAATATTAATTAAACTCTTGTTTAACTAATTTTTCCTTGAGGAAATTCAAACAAATGTAGATTTATTTAATATTTCCTCATGGTGTTTCCTGTTTAGACCATAAACAACTTAATAAAGGTGGTTTACTAAGTTATTTTCAGAGTGAAAGCAATTTTACTTTGGGTAAAATTGGTCTTACATGGTGTACTTGGGTCCATCTAATGGTAATAGGTTAAATGACCAAAAAATGGTATAACATTAGCCATCTAGTAGATCAAGGAGTGCCAGAATATTTTCATAAACATTTAGAAAAATATAGAAAGAAAACATCAGATGTTATTATTGATAAATTACAAAAGAAGAGCTTACAACCTAGCCCTTGATGTTGGAGGCATCCTTTGGTGAAAATATGAGTCCTTCACCAAGATCAAAATAATTCCTTCTGCCAAACACTTAGTCTTTATCACAATGCTAGCATGCAAAGGGATGAGAGTTTAGACAAGCCTGACAATGATCAACCAAGCTCTAAACTTGGGAGAATGAGGGATGTAAGTTTATAAGAATTGAGAAGAGGTTGGGAGCCCATGAAAGGAGGAGGAAGGCCCAATTTATAAGGGATGAACCCCCATGGATGAGATCAAGGCTTTAAAATCAGAGGTCTCGGCCTTATCATCACCATTCAACAACCAACTCGCCACCCTTGAGCTTCTAGAGGTCAATGCTTCTCCTCCATTTAAGGAACCACTTCCAGAAAGGGGATCAATGCATTTTTCCAAGAAATTAGGGTGTTGGCAGTGTTAAGCCAGAACTAGGAAAATGACATCAACGTGGTCATGGCACCAGGAAGGGCGCTGACCCAGGAAACTAGGAATTTGACAAAGTTTCTTCAATAATCTTCCAAGGCAGTCTTCTTTGGATCTTCGATCATGGAAGGGAAAATAAGCATGGGGACAAATTACTATGTAACATATTCCCCCTGAAGCATGAAGGCGGGACAGGGAATGATGACTGAAATTATTTATGAAACAAGGTAAAGAATGCAGACCACCTCTAGAAAGCATGCTAAATCAAACATTTTACAATATATGACATCTCTGGTATGAATCTGACTAACCACATAATGCGGCATTAGGCATAAAATAACACATGAACCCACGACATGGTCAAAACCATCCTTATAAAAGAGATCATATAAATGGATCTTAGGTATGGACGCATCCATCCGTATAGATAGGATCATGTATACAATCATGAATACTCAATAAATCCTCACAGCCTGGACCAAAAATCAAATGTGACCCAGGGTCTTCACCAAGATATCAATCAACCTAATGTACGAATCTATCCATATGAATAAATATGCTGGCGTCGAACATGGTAGAAAACACCTAATTACTGATCAATGATGAAAACTGTTGACAGGCACGAGAGAGACCACCAATAATGACGATGGACCTCAAGGTACAACAAAAAAATCTACAAGTGCGAATGAATGTGCTGAAGTCTAACACATTTTAGAATCATTCAATCGAAGGCCAATGATGTGAAGATGTCGTCGAACATGAAGAAATTTCCATTGAGGCATGTAATCTCGAAGGTACTGAACATAAGTATCTAAATCACCTTCATGTGTAATGAGATGAAGTCGACAGGAAGTGATTCATTAAAGGAGGGCTATGATGATTCCCACATCATTGACACTAAAAAACATATATCCTAACATGATAGGAGTGATTCAGGATTGTAACAGAGGAGGTCAGATAAGTAGAGGATGTTTGACAAAAATGACTTCTCTTGAACATATTGGCGACACGACTCTGGAGTGTGGCAACATTTGACTAAAATAAGATCAAAGTTCATGTTGACAAAATTAGTAATAAATGAGAGGCAAATAGATTTCCCAAACCCACAGAGGCAAAGTGATGAATGTAGGATGGCCACAACCCGACATGAACTGCAGATGAGTGTCATGTTCAAGAGCGACAAGCTGCCCAAAATACACATAGGTTGTTCACTTTCAATTTTCCCCTGTTACTGCTAACGAGTACCTCTTTATTTTTTGTATCCATCAAGAAGAGGATAGCATTTGTTGAGTTTGTAAGTTCATTCTTTGAATAAATCCATCCTAGTAAGTTTAACGATCCTTAGGAAGGAGAAACTCGGTCTCATCATGGTGACAAGTCTTTCGTCGTTTAATCTTTAATGAGTCCAACGAAAGGGAAACTCAGTAACTTTTTTTGTTTAAGGATTTTGAAAAGAAACAAAAAGGAAACTCCATCATGTCCCTTTTCGTAAATCGTCTCTTGAATCCAAAAAGGTAGAAAACAATATTCAAGAGAACCTCTTGATCATGTTTGATCAAGGTATTCCTTTTTCATAAATAGTAAATCTCAGCCTGAAAATGGGGTAAATGTATACTGAGATCATGTCAATTCATTGACTTTAATGAGTTCAAAATGACAAGTAATCGACAATATTTTCATGTTTTTAGAGTCAGAAAAGAGCTTAAAGTTGACTCCTCCTAGACGAATGAGTTGTATAAAGGGTAGCAACTCGTTCGAATGATGGTGGAACTGCAATAATCATAGATGGCGGATAGGGGATAGAGGATCTGATCGACACATTCATTTGAGTAATTTTGATAAGAGGTCGAATAACAGGTTGAGACAGAGCGACCACATTCAAAAAGAATGGGCCAAAAGATAGAGGAATACCTGTTGACCAAACAAGATCTAGAAATAAGGGTGTACCACCGAAAGCTCTAGAAATAAGGTTTCCAAAAGAGGTATAACCATGCGGGAGCATGGAAACAACATGAATAGATTGCATTTTGGTCTCACTGCTTCAATTGTGAGGTGTGGATCCGAACAAATCTCCCTAAGAGGGAAACACCGATGAAGAAGCTTACAAAATATAAGAGCTAGAGGTTTCCTGAAGACTTCTTTGAGGAGTGTTCATGAATGGAACATCATCAACAGTGGATTCCATTTCATCAAGAGACAACTGAAAGATAGTAGAGTGAGACACTACTGGAGAAGCGCAAAATGGGATTCTAGGTTTATCAAAAGAATTATAAGGTTACAGGGGTGAGACTACAATGGGATCAAAGAGCGGATTTTAAGGAAAGGCTGAGAACTGTGCAAATTATTTGGGGCTTTCTAGCTCAGATTCTTCCGATGTTGTCCAAGGGGAATCATCAGGCGGTATTCAAGATGATATGGGTTGAACACTGGTGACAATTCCAAGTTCCTCACCTTGTGCTTCAATGGGTCCAACCAAAACTGAGGGACCTCAGGAGGAGGTTCTTGAGATTCGTCCAAGGAGGGAATGGGAAAATTCAGAAATTCAGCCACGATGACCTTTCAAAAGAATATTAAAAAAGGAGGAGGTGAACAAATCCACAATTTACCAAGAAATGATGAGGCTGGAGAACTACACAGGTGAGATGTTTTCGCTGGTAGTTACTTTTAGAATTAACAAAAAACAAAGAAAAAGGGTGTGCTAGGCATAAAATTTTACCAAGTATCCATGAACTGCACTATACGCCTTCATGATAAATGATATAAAATGACCAAGGACTTAAGGTACAACAACCAATATCGTTGAATGTTGTGTTTAGTGTATCACATTTACAATGCGGCCGACTCAGTTACCCATGGCAGGCTTACAACCTAGTGGTGTCTCCCCAGATATATGCAACGGTACATGGGAGTCCAGTCTGTAGTAGTGATGTTTAATTTGTAACCGTTTGATGAGAGTGTTGAGAGTTTTAACTGGTGATTAAAGCTCTTAATATTTAATTGTCAATTTGGGAGACGCAAACATCAGTTGTACTACGTTTTTGGCTCAACTTAATGGTCATAGTATATAAGTTTCCTTAATAATGGTTGTTTAAAATAGAATGAAATATTAACAAAATTCTATGAATTTATAAGCGAAATTGAATTGACGTCACACTGCTTGAATTAATTCTAAATTACCCTATGATATTCTAATGACTCCACAAATGAATTAAATCACACTAATGATATTTTAATGGATTGAATTAAATCACACTAAAAATGCTTGAATTAAATCAATCACTGTAATTATATTATGAATTAAATTATTTAACTCAATCACTGCGATGGAAATTATAACGCAATCTCTGTAATTGGAATTATACTACTTACTAGATCCTATAACTAAATTTCCACAAATGAAATTACTACAATTGAAATTAAAACAAAACCATGCTCTTTCACTAAACCAATGAATTAATAACAAAATCACTGCAAATGAAATAACTATAAATGAAATCACTGCAAATGTCGGCTTCCAATCACACTATTCTAACCTATGGATACAAGTAAAGAAATATTCACACACACACTAGTATTGAAAACTCAATATAAAATGCAATTAAATACATAAGCTCACAATTAAACCACAATCAAACTCAATCTAAAATGAAAATGATAGCTCTTCAATCAAACACATAAGCTCATATGAGTTCTTCAATTCGAATTCAAATAAATAAAATTCCAACAATTCATAAATTAAATCTTCGATGCATTCAATCTTCATTTGTAATTAAATTAAATCTGTATTGCCTCAATTCATAAATTAAATCTTCAATATTCATTTGTAATTCACTCTCTGATTGAATGGTAATGGTGATAAAATGGAAATCAAATGAATTTTCCAGCAATAAAATGGATTCGACTTTTAAGACAGATAGATCATAGCTCAGAACTTGAATTCGAATATGTAACAAATGGTAACATCAATGCATAAAATTTAGAATTAAAATGTGCCTATAAATATGTTGGTGTTACAAGAAAACTCTCCCACGCTGCATCAAGATCTCATAGAATTCGCAGAGCAAGATGTCGAGCTACAACACAACACTTAAGGATTTGGACAAAAATGAATATATCAAAATATTCTACAACAATCACGATTCATGCATTTAACTAAGAGTTATTATATTTAAGCTTATCAGACAGTAATTAGCATTTAACTAAATGGAAATAAATTTAATCTACAACAATCATGAAAATGAATGAGAATGAATCGAACTATGGCAAGCATAAATATAAATAAATAAGAATTAATCAAACTACAACAATTAATATAAAATGAATAAGAAAGCTTGCTCCTAGATGATGGTAGGCCCTTTCCACACCTAAGGGTGCTTGAGAGACTTTTAGAAGAGGAAGCTCTTAAACCATTTGCATCAGAAGTTCACAACAATCAGAACTCGAAGTGATCTGGATCAAATTAGAATCATGGTATTAAATTAAAAAAAAAGTCTTTGATTACAACATCAAACAACAACTTGAAGGATCCACTACTCTTGCTGCTCCATTCCTTCTCCATCCTTGTTTTCCTCTCCTCTCCATCTACATGCTTCTCCTTGAGAGTGTTGGCTTTTTATACAGTGTTGTTGATAAAGCCAAGCATATCTATTTGCCAAATAATTATAACAACAATCTAAAAATTTCTATTCTTAATTATCCTGGAGAGGATTCAAATGAGTTACATTGGGCTGATCATGGAAAGAATATAGGAATCGTTTCCCTTTTTATCTCAACCAAGGCATGCACAACCAAATCCGTATTGACCCGAAATTATACTTAAAACTACATTAGAAAATTCCCCTGACCATAACTCCTTCGCGAACAAAGATTTTTCAAAAAGGTTTATGGGTTACATGAATACAATTATTCTGAACGAAACCTGCATGCTGGACTTTCGATATTCCTTACCATTTGATCACAAAATCCATATTTTCACCTACAGAAATTTCGTATTTAAATTTGCAGTAACTAGTTAAAATTGACTTGTGGAGACTTCCGACAATAGAATTCTTCGACAAATGAGCTTAGTGAAACCATCATTACTAAATCATGACTAAAATCATCTATAATCATCAAAAATATAATAAAACTAATGATAATCAACCAAGATGCATAGGATGTCATTTAGCGATAAATAATGGAATTATGACATGAAATGAGTGTAAGGGTGTCGAAATTTAGGTTATGAATAATGGTACTATGTGATGGAAAAATGTTGTGTAATCAACTCCAAAAATAGAAGAAATGAGATATCAACGCCTTAGAAATAAGCCACTTCGAGGGGGCAACCTCCAATACATTACATGAATGAACAATTCTTGGATGATACCATTTACAAAACCTCCTTTCTATATATAGGAGTCCATGGGGCCGTAATGTAATCCTAGTGGGCCACAATGTAATCCTAGCCGACCTAACAATAATAATTTAAGGGCACAATAATAACAATATGGGGGTTACAGGGGTAGAATAATAACAATAAAGGGGGCTACACTAACATAATAAGGGGCTATACTATTAATAAAGGGACTTAACATGCCCCTCTCCTTCAAACAAGTGTTGTCCTCAACGCTTGATTATTTCTTGATGCTTCTGTATAAAATTCTCATCCTCCCATGTGAAATATTTTACAGGAAAGTTCTTCCACTTGCTGAGATACTCTAAAATTGATCGTACTTTTTGATTTCTTGTTTCTATGACTGCTTCATAACTTCTTTCGATGTGATGTTGATCTTCCTGTTGTTTCATTAGATTTTGCACCAAAGTTGGGTTATCCTTTGAGAGTTGGAGAACTTGTTGTTGATGCTTGATGTGATCTTCCATTAATTTATCATCCATATTTGCTATTATTTGATCCTTCAAACCATCCAACTTAGCCTCCATTTCTGCTTTTAAACCATCTATTTCATCTTCAATTGCTCTTCGTAAGATTGAAACTTGTTGCACTTGGTACCGTAATTTTGATATCTCACACTGCAACTCTTCCTCTTCATGCGTCATAGTATAGATTTTTGATGGATTAATGGGTATGGAATTATTTTTTGGAGGCATTCTAGAACCCAATACTGATAAAAATTCTAAAATATGCCCTTGGAATCAATTCAAATTGATTCTTCAAACAAGACTTATGCAATTCGGAAAAATACACACCTTTTTCTTTCTTTTGAGGAGCTCGATATTGAAATTGAATTATCTCTATGATTATGGATCTTCAATATCTGAAATGAAGTACTAAGGTATCCCTCTGAATTATCTTTTGAATGCCACAGGTATGACCTGATTTGGATTCTCCAAAACAAAGTTGTGTCCAATCTCCCACAATGACCTAATTATGGACTGGTTCAGTAGAGCGAACTTGTACGACTTGCCATGTGTCACTGTTTTGTCCTTTGTCTCTGAATTTTATAGCCAAGAAACTACAGTCTATGTACTTGCAACCACTTTTTACGGCACTCAAATCCACTACCCAGAGAGAGAGTTACTGAACTTTTCCCACGATCACCTCTTTGAGATGAAATTCAGGTGCCTGAAAAAGCACTACCTTCCACAGATCATATCTCCAAAAATATTTCGAACCAAGCTCTGAAATTTTTTGATGAATTTCCTCAGGATTTCAGCTTCATACCATACGAATTTTAGATTCTGAACCTTCGTATAAAAAAATTTATAGCGAAAATGCCACGATGACCTGTTTAGGAGCTTGAAAAACGACCTAACTTCCACAGATGATATCTCCGAAAATATTGCGAACCAAGCTCTAAAATTTTTAGAAAATCTTCCTCAGGATTTCAGCTTCGCACCCTAAAAATTTTAGCTTCTGAAACTTCGTAGAAAAAAAATTTATAGCGAAAAATGCCACGATGACCTGTTTGGAGCAGCGAAACCCTAGAATCCAAAGCTCTGATACCAAATGTTGTGTAACCAACTCCAAAAAATAGAAGAAATGAGATATCAACGCCTTAGAAATAAGCCACTTCGAGGGGGAAACCTCCAATACATTACATGAATGAAACATTCTTGGATGATACCATTTACAAAACCTCCTTTCTATATATAGGAGTCCATGGGGCCATAATGTAATCCTAGTGGGCCACAATGTAATCCTAGCCAACCTAACAATAATAATTTAAGGGCACAATAATAACAATATGGGGGTTACAGGGGTAGAATAATAACAATAAAGGGGGCTACACTAACATAATAAGGGGCTACACTATTAATATAGGGACTTAACAAAAAATGGGCATATACGAGGCTTAACATCCCCCTATTCCTGAGGGTTTGCATGTCCTCATGAAAACAAATCTCTTTCTCATTAACAAATTCTTGACATTGTTTTGTAGATGTTGGTTCTTGTGGGACAACATCACTTGGATATTTTAAGGTGCTGGTTCTTGTGGAGAAGCACTCACTTGAATGTTTGAAGGTGTAGGTTCTTGTGGTGGAACGCTCTTCATATTAATATGTAACACTAATATACTGAACAATACAAATTGAGGACAAGAAATGAATCGATGAGGGAGAGACGATGGATGAAATGAGGTGGTGAATGAGTGGGTGCATGCTCTATCATCGTAAGGCCAATGTCTATAGGTGTTTTCCTTTATTATTTTATGGCAGTAATGACTTCATCCTAATGCTTGTTATTGTGGAAGGAGAAGACACTATAGAGATTGCTTAGATTAATTAACCATCAGGCTTTTTCTTTTAACATGGTCTTGTAATCAAAGTATATGCAGAGTGAATGGAAGGAAATAGAAATATAATGGTTTATAAAGGATGAAATGTGAGGAATGAGAAGTGGTGAATCATTAAGTGTTGTGAAACTAGCTCCAAAAATAGAAGAAAAGAGATATCAACACCTTAGAAATAAGCCACTTCGAGGGGGAAACCTCCAATACATTACATGAATGAACAATTCTTGGATGATACAAATTACAAAACCTCCTTTCTATATATAGGAGTCCATGGGGCCACAATGTAATCCTAGTGGGGACACAATGTAATCCTAGCCGACCTAACAATAATAATTTAAGGGCACAATAATAACAATATGGGGGTTACAAGGGTACAATAATAACAATAAGGGGGTTACACTAACAATAATAAGGGACTATACTAGTAATATAGGGACCTAACATGCCCCTCTCCTTCAAAAAAGTGTTGTCCTAAATGCTTGAGTAGCTCTGGGTGCTTCTGTATAAAATTCTCATCCTCCCATGTAGAATCTTCAGTGGGTAAGTTCTTCCACTTGATGAGATACTCTGAAATTGATCGATTCCGTAGCTGTCGAGTTCTTGTTTCCATGACCGCTTCAGGTTCCAATATGATTTTCCTTCCTCATCAAGTTCTGGCAATATTGTTTGAACTGGAAGATTTTCACCTATAACCTTCTTTAAGCATGAAACATGGAAAACTGGATGCACTCGTGAAGAAGAAAGAAGCTCCAATTTGTATGCCATAGTACCAATCTTTTGCAACACCTTGTAAGGACCATAGTACTTTGGCGATAATTTATTATCCTTCTTAGCTTGCTTGAGGGACATTTTTTTGTATGTTTGTAGCCATAAAAATACCCAATCTCCTACATCAAAACTTCTCTCGCTGCGATGTTGATCTGCCTGTTGTTTCATTCGATTTTGTGCCAAATTCAGGTTATCCTTTAAGAGTTGGAGAACTTCTTGCTGATGCTAGATGTGATCTTCCACTGCTTGAACCTTCGAATTTTCCCTTAAAGATGATGTGATCGATGGTGGATGATATCCATAAAGTGCCATAAATGGGGTCATTTTTGCTGCAGTATGGAAGGAAGTGTTATACCACCATTCGGCGAGAGGTAACCACTTGACCCATTGTGTTTGTTTATCAGATACAAAACAATGAAGATATCCTTCCAAATATTTATTTACTATCTCTGTTTGACCATCAGATTGAGGATGATAAGATGAGCTATGAGATAATTGAGTACCCAAACAAGAAAATAACTCCGTCCAAAAATTTCCCGTAAAAATGGGATCTCTGTCGCTCACAATAACCCTTGGGCTTCCATGTAGCTTTTGAATTCTATCCACAAATGTAGTAGCAACTGTACTTGCTTTAAATGGATTATATAATGCACAAAAGTGTGCATACTTGGTAAGTCTATCAACTACCACCATGATGACATTCTTTCCTTCGGACTTAGGTAAACCTGTGATAAAATCCATTGAAATTTCCTCCCAACGTTGACTTGGAATGGATAAAGGTTGTAGAAGTCCTGGGGTCTTAATTGTTTCCACTTTATTCTGCTGGCAAACCAAACATTCCGCCACAAACTTTCGAATATCAGATTTAAGGCCATCCCAAAAAAAATTCTTTCTTCACCCTGTGGTAAGTTTTTAAAAATCCTGAGTGTCCTCCTAAAGGAGAAGTGTGCAATTCCAGAAGAATATTTTGTTTTATTTGGGAATTATTACAAAGATATAAGCGATCTTTGTACCATAAGGAATCATTTTTCCAACTAAATGTATCAGATGTACTAGGATCTTGCTACAACTTTTGAATGAGTGTCCATATATCTTTGTCCTTCTTCCATTCATCTCTTACTTCAGTTATCCAATCTGGTTGGATAATAGAAATGGCACAAAGCAATACTTCCACCTCTTCATTCTTTCTTGAGAGTGCATCTGCAACAACATTAAGCTTTCCTTTTTTGTAGATTATTTCAAAGTCATAACCCAACAACTTTGTGACCCATTTTTGCTGCTCTTCTAAAGAGAGTCTTTGTTCCAAAAAGTGTTTAAGACTATCATGATCAGTTTTTACCTTGAAGTGTCTTCCCATTAGGTAAGTTCTCCATTTCTTTAGTGCATGAAATATTGCTAACATTTCCTTCTCATAAATAGGTTTCTGTAAATACTTTCCTTTGATTGGACGACTTTCAAAAGCAATGGGTCTTCCTTCCTGCATTAAAACTGCACCAATTCCATTTCCTTAGGCATCACATTCCACAATAAAGGTTTTTGTGAAGTCTGGTGTAGCTAAGACCGGTGCTAGGCACATTGCCTCTTTAAGACGTTCAAAGGCCTTAGTTGCTTCAGGAGTCCATGAAAATGCATCTTTCTTCGATAATGTTGTTAGAGGTGTTGCTATTCTCCCATAATTCTTAACAAACTTGCGATAATACCCTGTTAACCCGAGAAATCCTCGCAACTTCTTTATGGTTGTGGGGACTTTCCATTCCTTAATGGCTTTAATTTTGTTAGGGTCTACTTTAACACCCTCATGAGATACAATATGACCCAGATATTCCACCTCTTGTGCTCCAAAGAAACATTTGGATTTTTTTTCATATAATTGTTTCTCCTGCAATAGTTTGAGCACCCTGTCAACATGTTCAACATGATCCTTCCAAGACCTGCTGTAGATTAGTATATCATCAAAAAATACTAGCACAAATTTTCTAAGGAAGGGTTTGAAAATGGAATTCATCAACCTTGAAATGTAGAAGGTGCATTGGTAAGGCCAAAAGGCATGACCAAAAATTCATAATGACCCTCATGAGTTCGAAATGCTGTTTTTGGAATATCTTCAGTCTTCATTCTAATTTGATGATATCCTGAACGAAGATCCAAATTGGTAAAATAAATTTCTCCATGTAATTCATCCAATAATTCATCAATCACAGGAATGGGAAATTTATCTTTAATGGTGAGCTTATTGAGCTCCCTATAATCAAGAAACAGGCACCATGATCCATCCTTCTTGTGTAACGATACTACAGGAGCAGAGAAAGAACTTTGACTAGGTTGAATTATACCAGCCTCTGACATTTATGCAATCATATGTTCAATTTCGCCCTTTTGGACATAAGGATATCTATAAGGATTGATGTTTGGAGGAACACTTCCTGGAATCAAATGAATAGCATGATCATGATCACAAATAGGTGGGAGTCCTTTGGGAGTTTCAAACACCTTGGAATTATTTTCCAAGGCTTTTTGGAGATCTGAAAAAATAGATGATTTTGATGTTGGAACTTCTAGTGAGCATAATTGTGCAATTATGCCTGGTTGTTATTTATTTAGAAGATTTGTCATGACATTATAGCTTATTATATTTCCCAGATTCCCTACAATACCCCATAATTCGACTTCCTTTCCTTCTAAAAAAAATTTCAAGAAAAGTTCTTGAAAATTAAAAGTTATCGTCCCCAAATATTGTAACCATTGTACTCCCAGTACAACATCAACACCTCCCATAGGAATGGAAAGAATTGGAATATTCAATACATATCCCCCCATGGTTAGCTTGATATTATGAAATTTTCCAGAGCAATTTATAGTTCCTCCATTTTAAACCATCACTTGACATTCTGGTGTTGGGTATAGGAAAAAATTCGATTCCTTCACTACCTTACAATGAATAAAATTATGGGTACTACCTGAATAAATCAACACTATTACCTTTTTCTTCTTGATATGTCCTTCTATCTTGAGATTTTGAGGAGTGGTAATTCCTGCCAATGCATTACACGATATATCCGGACTCATTTCTTCCTCTTCTAGGGTTGGTTGGTGGTGTATATCCTCTTCTTTTGAAGATTCTTGTTCATTTTCTTCTTCCTCTTCACAATCTATGTAAGATAATTTCTTCTCATCACACTTATGACCTTTAGTGTATTTGATATCACAACTGTAGAAAAGCCCTTTTTCTCTTTTTTCTTCCCATTGTTGTGGTGTTAAACTTGTAGGTTGTGAAAATCTAGGAGTAGCAACACTTCCCTCTTTATAGAAGTGAGTGGTAGGCTTCCTTGTCACCTTCCTTGTCGCCATAAGTTTACATTCAATTTTTCTGGCCAACCTGAATGACTTCTCCAATGAATCAGGTTACAAAATGCGAACTTCATGTTGGATGTTATCCTTTAAAGTACCTATGAAGAGATCAATCTTGTGTTCCTCTAAAATATCAGTTACCCTTATATTCAATTTTTGGAAGTCCTCAATGTGCTCCCTCACTGAACCCTTTTGTTTGAGATTTATCAATTGGCTAAAGAAGGTGTTGCTCTTTGTATCCTCATAATGTGCTATCATTTCCTCCGTAAAAATTGACCAAGTGACAATTTTTTTGTGGGAGAAAAGCCATCGATACCATAAAAATGTATTTTGTTCTAAATTTAAAGTTGCAATGCGTACCTTTTGTGTGTTTTGCACATTATTGAGATCAAAATATTTCTCCATCTGTAGTATATGTCACAGGATCCTTTCCATAAAACTTCCTCATATCCATTTTTGGAATATGGTGGTTCTTCCCTCCAACATTAGAGTTTATGAAATCACGATTAACATTTATTTTCTTCTCATCATGAGTTTCTTCTACTATCTTTTCATCATTAGGAAAAATTATTGTATCAACTTTTCCAAATCTTCGATGTCTACTTTTAGATCATTCTTCATGTTTTCCATGTTGTCTTTCATTTTTTCATCGATCTTAGCTTCCATGTCATCCATCTTAGCGTCCATGCCCACTTCCATGTCATTCATCTTAGCTTCCATGCCTTTATTCAAACCATACATCTTATTTTCCACGCCTTTCTTCAAAACTTCGATTTCAATTTTTGTTGCTCTTTGTGAGAGCGAAATTTGTTTCACTTTCTCTTGTAATTTTGATATGTCATGTTGCCATTCTTCATCTTCATGAGTCACAGTAGAGCCTTCTAAAGGATTAATGGGTGTTGAATTCCTTTTAGGGGCCATTTTAGAATCCAGTACTGATATCTATTCTACAATATGCCTTTGGAATCAATTCAACTTGATTCCTCAAACAATACTTATGCAATTCGGGGAAAAAAAAATACACACCTTTTACTTGCTTTTGAGGAGCTAGATATTGAAATTGAATTATATCTATAATTGTGGATCTTAAATATTTGAAATTTTGCCCTGTAGTAGCCCTCTGAAGCTTCTTTCAAATGCCACAGGTTTGATCTGATTTGGATTCATCAAGGCAAAATTATGTCCAATCTCCCACCATGACCCAATTATTGACTGGTTCAGTAGAGCGAACTTGTACGACTTGCCAAGCATCACTGTTTCCTCCTTTGGCTCTGAAATTGATAGATAGTGTGCTTGTGGTGACTTTTTACAATAATCCAATCCAATGCTCAGAGAGAGAGCTATGAATATTTTCCCACAATCACCTCTTTGAGATTAAATTCAGAAGCCTGAAAATCCCTAACTTCCACAGATCATATCTCCGTAAAAATTGCGAACCAATATCTAAAATTTTGCGACGATGTTCCTCGGGATTTCTGCTTCACACTCTAAATTTGTAGCTTTTGAACCTTCGTAGAAAATAAGTTATAGCAAAAATTCCATGATGACCTGTTTAGGTTAAATTCAGGAGCCTGCAAAATGACCTAACTTCCATAGATCATATCTCCAAAAATATTGCGAACCAAGCTTTAAAATTTTGCAACGATGTTCCTCAAGGTGTTGGCTTCACACTCTACATATTTCAGCTTCTGAATCTTCATATAAAAATAGTTATTGCAAAAATTCCATGATGACCTATTTAGAGTAGCGAAACCCTAGAATCCCAAAGCTCTGATACCAAATGTTGTTAAACCAGCTCCAAAAATAGAAGAAAAGAGATATCAATGCCTTAGAAATAAGCCACTTTGAGGGGGAAACCTCCAATACATTACATGAATGAAAAATTCTTGGATGATACAAATTACAAAACCTCCTTTCTATATATAGGAGTCCATGGGGCCACAATGTAATCCTAACTGACCTAACAATAATAATTTAAGGGCACAATAATAACAATATGGGGGTTATAGGGGTACAATAATAAAAATAAGGGGGTTACACTAATAACAATAAGGGACTATACTAGTAATATAGGGACCTAAAATTAAGCTTCTTTAACCTTCTAATGAATTAGAGAATCATAAGCCAAATTTACATCAGGTTTTACCTTTGTCATTGATGTGCTCAGTGCTGCAAAATGAAGTGGAGGATGGAATGGTTGGAGATGATGTGATGATTGACCTAAATATGGAATGGCTGGAGATGATGTGACTTCTGATCTAAATATGGAATGGCTAGAGTTGATGTGTGTAGTGAAATGGATCTGTTGGAGAAGGTTGAACTAAAGATAGTAAATAAGGTTGAAAAATGAAGGTCCCCTTCTCCCCCATGCCTAAGGGGTTGTATGTCCCCAAAAAAAGAAGGAAAGTGACTACTGCAAATGATGATCAAGCTGCTATATAGAAACCTTTATTGAAACAAGATGAATGCTACAAGAAAAGGAAATGCTGGTACAAAAATCCAAACTGCTGCAAATCTGTGTCGAGATCTCAAAACCATATAGTCTTCAACCGCTACACAACCATGTGTAATATTTCTTATGTGAATAAATGATGTAGATGTCGAACATATGAAAGAATCATTGGATTATTGACCATTGAGGAGACCGTTAACCAATGCGAGATATCCCACCTTTGATTTCAATGGGAATCAAGGTACCAGGTACATTCTACTAGCCATGAATGAACTTTTCTGAGTCGAATGGACTGTAGAATTCATCCACCAAGAAAAATTGATGTATTTCCTTAGTATATGAAAAGGATACCTGCCATTAAGGCATGCAGGCTACTAGATACCTTATCTAACCCTAACCTTAGTCCCAAATAATGTGCTAATGTCAATGGGACAAGGCTTGTTGACAGGTGGGCCTTAATGAATCCCACATCAACCAACTAGAGTAAAAACATAATAACTTAAAAGATACATGATTGAAGAACTCATACAATTTTACAAACTTTATTGGGAACCTTGCCTACCAGTTACCTAGTTTTCAAGCAAAGTCCCTGTCCAGTTGCACCAGACAAGCTAGTTTTCACAAAAGGACTTATTTTTCTCTTTACTATTTCATTTATTTATTAAAATACTAGCTTTCTTACTATACTGGAGAAAATATGTCCTCCTTCAAGTGAAAGATAACTTCCAATGAAGCCATGTCCGAATCAGGTACAAAGATAAATTCATGCTCATATTCAACATATAAAATTTAGAAGGTATATGAGCATGAACAATCAACATCTTTGAAATATGTGATACAAAGAGTATTTGAAGATGAGAGTGGTACTTTGAATGAATTGAAATCTGAAACCAATGCTCAATGTAATCCTAGTGGTATTGACTCATTTCTTCTTTTGGATCACTTTGAAATTTCTCCTCGATCATGCTCGAAAAACTTGGATAATTGGTCTCTGGAATACACACAAGGCTTGCTGCTGGACATGGTGAAATTTCTTCGATCTAGGTTTGACTGGACGATCCCCATCAGATTTGGTACATGACTCATTGATCTCCTTGGTAGATAGGCAATAGAAATCAAGGGAGACTTCCAAATATTTTTCTAGTTGTGGAGAGATAGATGATTTCCTGAATGCGGTCAGGATGAACTCTTCCTGAGAGGAATATATACCAGCTACTACTAGGATTTGAGAAAGTGCTTTGAGGGACATTCTTCAAGCTCTAAATCATTCTTGAATTTCTCCTGCTATTTTATGATCCCTGTCTCGCAACATGGATTAGTACCTAGGGGTTCTTACAACATCCAAAAAAAGATATAACGTTAAATATTGGAATCTGGAGATAAATGAAATCAAAATCTAAAAGCTCACCACAACCATAAAAACTTGATTCAGAGTACTATTTATTTTATTGGAAGTGAAACAATTCTAAGCCATGCTTCTGCTTTTATGAATAAAGGAAAGGAAAATAAAGTTCAAACATAAGAAAAAACGACCAGACTTTGGAGCAACCCCACAAAAATGGATGCATAGCTCTTCACTCACCTCTTACCGTACACTGTTCACCCTCTAACTTCCCTGAAATACCCTTGAAACTATGTAATAAAATATTTTTCTAAACCAAAATACAACTCCCTGGCAACGGTGCCAAAATGTTGAGAGTTTTAATTGGTGGTTAAAGCTCTTAATATTTAATTGTCAATCTGGGGGTCGTAAACACGAGTTTTACTGTGTTTTTAGCTCAGCTTAATTTTCAGAGTATATAATTTTTCTTAATAATGGTTATTTAAAAGATAATGAAATCTTAACGAAATTCTCTGAATTTATAAATGAAATTTAATTAACATCACACTTCTTATAAAACCAAATATATGCTACTATTCTGGAAATTGAACTAATTCTAAATTACCCTCTGTTATTCTAATGATTTGAATTAAATCACACTGGTAATTCTATTTTAATTCCTTGAATTAAATCACATTAGAAATTATATTTTAATGGCTTGAATTAAATCACACTAAAAATGCTTGAATCAAATCAATCACTATAATTATGCTATGAATTAAATTATTTAACTCAATCACTGAAATGGAAATTATAACACAATATTTGTGATCCAGATTTATGCAGGAATGCAATAGAATAAACATATAACCATAAATACAAAGATGCAGCGGAAATAACACTTCATTTCATTAATATCAAAGAACTAAAATTTGCTTACAGACAAAATGGAAATAAAACTAGCTAGGGTGCTGGTAGCTATCTCTGAGAAGAGATGTGGCGGCTACAGGCCTTTGAACAGAGTTAAAATGAGGCTCGAGGGCCTATTTATTATTTAGAAACAATGAGAAATCCTAAACATCCAAAACCCTAACCCTAGGAGATGAAGCACCAAAACTATGGGCCCCGTTTGGGTAAATTGGTGTTTCAACTTCCTAGGGGCGTAACTTTGGCATACGATCTTCGTTTGACGCGTACCATACCTCGTTAGAAATATATATCCGAGGAATACAAATTTGGAACGAGAAACATCGGTCTATCGACCCATGTTGCTCTCTGTTTTCCCAAAAAACGTCATTTAGGGCCTCAAAACGGCTCCGGAAGTTCAGGACCCGAAAAACTGCTAAAAATAGTAAATTGTGCTGAAACTTAAAATCTGAAAGAGAAAATGGTGGAGCCCCAAGTGGAATAGGCGGGTGACCACCAATATCCACCTAGATCATTCCTCCCCCCTTAGGAAGCAATGGTCCCCATTGCGTTAAGTTCCTCCATGAGATAAGGAAATTTCTATTGAACTTGGTCCCTGGTGAACCACTTTCCTTGGTGCAGGAGTTGGCCAGCTTTGACAACCTGATATTGTTGGATCTTTTGTTGGCGAGTGTTCTTGATTTGCATGTCCATGATACAATCTGTGGTGGCCTGTTCCATGCAGTTTGTATTTAACTCTGTTGGTGTGAGTTGTTCTGCAATGTCCGAGGTGTCCAGTAGAGGTGGGAAGTAAGGATGAAGGCGATCCACATTGAATACTAGGTGCAGAACAAGGAATGGTGGAATACTGAGCTCGAAGGCATTGTTCCCTATAGTCTTGGTGATGGTGTACGACCCGTATTGGAGTGGGAGAAGCTTGCGGTGGGATCCAGTGAGGCGCTCCTTCTGCAAATGTAGCCATAATTTGTCACCCACCTGGAAGTTGTGTGGCACCCGGTGTTGATCATGGCGTTGCTTGTACTTGGCATTGTCTTTGTCCAATATATCATGAACCTGTTGGCGGATGTGTTGAATGCGCTCGATGAAGCTACTTGCTTTGTCAACTTTAGACTGGACATGAGCTGAATCGGCCTGAGTAGCTGAAAATGGTATGGCTACGTCAATGGGACATAGTGGCTGGAATCCCAAGCCCACCTGAAAGGGGCTATGGCCGATTGAACTGTGGAGAACCCGATTATAACTATGTTGTACATAAGGGAGGCTCTCGTCCCATGTGCGTGGATGCTTTGAATTTTACATGCGCATAATATGTACAATCATTCGGTTGATGACCTTTGTCTGGCCATCTGTTTGGGGATGGAAAGCTATGGACTTGGTGAGCTTGGTATCCAAAATTGACCAGAGGCTGGACCAAAATGTGCTGAGGAACCTACTATCCCGATCTGATATGATAGACTGTGGGATCCCAAAGTGCACCCACACTCATTCAAAGAAGAGTTTAGCAGTGGCTTCTGCTGCGATATTCTTCTTGCAGGCCGCCATAATGGCCATCTTCGAGAATCTATCGACGACCACAAAAACACAGTCATTTCCCTACTTAGTAGATGACAGGCCCGACATGTAATCCATGGAGATGGATTCCCAAGGTCGACTATGGGTAGGTAGAGGAGTATATAGGCCTTGATTCTTGATGGTCGGTTTGGCAATGGCACAAGTAGTGCAGGATCTGATGTGCTTCTCGACATCCTTTCGAAGGTTCGGCCAATAGAAATACTTCTGCAGGATTGCTACTATTTTCTCGATCTCGAAATTCCCAGCGACTCGACTGTAGTGTGCTTCCCATATCATCTTGGCATGCTCGCTTGAAGGAACACAAAGGTTTCCCATCTGACATAAAAGTGCATCTTGGAGGTGAAAATTTGGAACTTGCATACCCCCCAAGAGTGCCTTGTAAGTGTGGCCGAATTCTGGGTCACTCTCCTAGAGAAGCGACCAATCAAAAGTCTCGTGCCCACAAGAGTTTAGCACAGTGGTGAGCACCATGATTGGTGGTCGGCTGAGGTAGTCTACAACATGATTGGTGCTACCCTTCTTGTACTTGATTTTCAAATGAAACTGTTGTAGGTACGTGGACCACTTCTGATGGCGATCATTCTGTAACTTCCCTTGTGTCTGTATGAACTGCAGGGGCCAGTGGTCTGTGTGGATGATTGTTTCCTTCCCCAAAATGTAATTCTTCCATTGTCGACAAGCTTGCACAATGGAATACATTTCTTTGTCATAAGTGGGATACTTGCGAATTGTGTTAGAAAATGTCTCACTGTGAAATGCCACTGGATGTCCCTGTTGAGTAAGAACTGCCCCAATAGCATAGTTAGAGGCCTCTATCTGGATATCAAATGGTTGTTTCAAGTCTAGTAAAGTGAGCACTGGGGCAGAACAGAGGTTCTGACCAAAATAATTTTTCTCTCGCTCCTCCCTTGGTGACTTGACTCAAGGGCCAAGTGATATGAGAGAATCCCAACACGAACATCCGATAGAAATTAGCAAGACCCAGAAAGCTGTGAAGCTCTGTTATAGTGGTTGGGGCTGGCCAATCCTGAATGACTTGGATCTTGGCTGGATCCACATGCACCCCCCTTTCATCAATAATGTATCCCAGATATTGAACCCGGGTCATGCCAAAAGTGCACTTCTCCAAATTAGCACACAACTTGTGTTGCCGCAGTGTTTGGAGGACTTGTCGAATGTGGTGAAGGTGCTCTTCCCAAGTTTGGCTGAAGATCAGAATGGCATCCAAGTACACCACTACAAATGAGTTGGTGAATGGCCAAAAGATGTCATCCATCATCCTCATGAAGGTTGTGGGAGCATTTGTCAACCCGAAAGGCATGACCAGCGATTCGAAAAGGCCTTCCTTGGCTTTGAAGGCAGTCTTCCACACGTTGGAGGGTTCAATTGGTACCTGGTGATACCCAGACTTCGGGTCGATCTTGCTGAAATATTTTGCACCTTTGAGTTGGTCCAGAAGGTCATCAATCCGTGGGATTGGGTACCTATTCCAGACAGTGATCTTGTTCAGCACTTGATAGTCAATACAGAGTCTCCACGTCCCATCCTTCTTCTGTACCAACACGATCAGGCTCCCACAGGGCGATGAACTTGGTCTGATGTGACCTTTCTGCAACAGCTCCTAAATCTGCCTCTTGATTTCATCATTCTCCAGAATAGAGTGCTGATAGATCGTTCCATTAGGTAGGGGCGCACCTAGGGTCAGATCAATCAGGTGCTTGACCTGACAGTGCAGAGGAACCCCTATGAGTGAGGTGAATATGTCCCCGTACTCCTCCACAACCTTATCCATTTATTGTTGTCGTGCAGAGGAGCCCTGTCTGGAGGTTGTGGCCACAGTCTTCTTCTTGCCCTGGGGGCAGATCATCAGGAAAACAAATTTCTTGGTTTGGGAAATGAGCTTACTGCATTGTTTTGCAGTAACCAAAGAGATAACGGCAGGAGGTGGTACCTTTGGTATCCTGTACAATTTATTTCCCAAAGTAACAATAACAGCACGAGGTCGAGACTCATACACAGCATGACGCTTCCAAAAGTATGGTTGTCCTAATAATACATCAGAAACATCAATAGGAGCAACGTCACATAATACCTCATCCGTGAAGGGCTTGATGCTATAGGGAAGGCGGCACTGCTGGCTGACGCGCAGATCTCGTCCTTGGTGAAGCCACCCGATGGTGTATGGATGTGGGTGAGCTGTGGTCGGCAAGCCCAACCGCTTCACGGCGTCTGCTGAAATGAGGTTCTTTTGGCTCCCATTGTCGACAATGAACTGTACAGGGGAGCCCTTTACCCACATCTCGGAGTGGAAGAGACGTTCCTCCTCCTCTGGATCTTCCGGTTCCTCCTTCTGGACCTTTGTAGTGGCAACAGTGGCGTTGGGCTCCGCATCAATAATCTGTTTCCCTTTTTCATTCCCCTTTTCGGGTTCTGATTCGGAGTCGGAGCATGCATCTGACTCAGAAGCCCTCATCTCGGCCACTAGCGACTGCTTGGCCCGACACTCACTTGTGTTGTGAGTGGAGCTCTTATGGAACTCACACCACTTTCCTGTGTCCTTCTTTGGCTTTGCGGTGATGTTCTTTTCTTGTGGCTTCGATGAGTTGTCTTTAGCCGCCATGCCTTGGCTCTATCCTTTTTTCTGTGGTTTGGAAGCACCTTTCCCTTGCTTTTGATTCATAGATCCAAAGTCTCGCTTCTTCTGCTTGAATTTCTGCTCAATCTTGGCAGCATACCGGTATGCCGTACCAAGCGAGGAGATGTTGAGGAACTCCATTTCCTCCGGAATGTATCTATGCAGACAGCTATGATACTTTAGCACCATATGTTTCTCTGAATCTTTGATACCCAACTTTGTGCGCAGGGTATGGAACAGATTCGTCGGCTCATGCACATCTTGATCCCTTTGTTGTCGCAGTGTGGTCCATTGTATGTACTTGTCCTCATAGCTCCCCACAGGCTAGTACTATTCCTTGACGGCATCTCAGAAAGAATTCCAAGTTGGTACAGCCGAGAAAAGAGAGGGTTCTGTCTGGTCCTTGTTCTCACAGTAGGTTTCCCACCAGTCCTTAACATGGGGGGTAGCTTTGAGGAGTGAAAAAATAATCTTCTCTCGGTCTGAAAAGTCATGAGCTGAGAAATATCCTTCTAACAAATTCAACCATCTATCTACGGCATATGCGTCTATTTGACCCTAAAATATGGGAATGTCAAAATTTACTTGTACCTTAAAAGGAGTCGTGCCTCCAGGTTGGCTACTGGATGCAGATGCACTGCCGGTGGGTAGCCGTTGAAGGATATGAGCAAAGTTGTCCATCATCGCGTTCCTTTTTTTTTCGAGGGCCTCCTCGAGTAATATTTTGATAGGATCTCCTACTCCCTCATCTCTCTTTTCATCCCCCATGGGCATCCATTGAGGTTTTCGAGGCTGATCTTTCAAAGGTTCCACTAGATCAAGCCCTAGCTCCTTATACCCCGTCCTCATTGGGGACATGCAAAGAAGGATCGAGAAAAAGCAGACCCCTCTGATACCACTGATTTGGATTTATTTAGGAATGCAATAGAATAAAAATATAACCATAAATACAGAGATGCAGCGGAAATAACACTTCATTTCATTAATATCAAAGAACTGAAATTTGCTTACAAACAGAATGGAAATAAAACTAGCTAGGGCACTGGTAGCTATCTGTGAGAAGAGATGTGGTGGCTACAGGCATCTGAACTGAGTTACAATGAGGCTCGAGGGCCTATTTATTATTTAGAAACAATGGGAAATCCTAAACAGCCAAAACCCTAACCCTAGGAGATGAAGCGCCAAAACTATGGGCCCCGTTTGGGTAAATTGGTGTTTCAACTTCCCAAGGGCGTAACTTTTGCATATGATCTCCATTTGACGCGTACCATACCTTGTTAGAAATATATATCGAGGACTACAAATTTGGAATGAGCAACATCGGTCCATGTACCCATGTTGCTCTCCGTCTTCCCAAAAAACATCGTTTAGGGCCACAAAACGGCTCCAGAAGTTCAGGACCCAAAAAACTGCTAAAAATAGTAAACTGTGCCGAAACTGAAAAATTGAAAGAGACAATGGTGTAGCCCCAAGTGGAATAGGTGGGTGACCACCAATATCCACCTGGACCATTCCTCCCCCCTTAGGAAGCAATGGTCCCCATTGCGTTAAGTTCCTCCATGAGATGAGGAAATTTCTGCTGAACTTGGTCCCTGGTGAACCACTTTCCTTGGTGCAGGAGCTGGCCAGCTTTGACAACCCGATATAGTTGGATCTTTCGTTGGTGAGTGTTATTGATTTGCATGTCCATGATACAATCTGTGGTGGCCTGTTTCATACAGTCTGGATTTAACTCTGTTGGTGTGAGTTGTTCTGCAATGTCCGAGGTGTCCAGTAGAGGTGGGAAGTAAGGATGAAGGCGATCCACATTGAAGACTGGGTGCAGACCAAGGAATGGTGGAATACTGAGCTCGAAGGCATTTTTCCCTATAGCCTTGGTGATGGTGTATGACCCGTATCGGAGCAGGCGAAGCTTGCGGTGGGGTCCAGTGAGGTGCTCCTTCTACAAATGTAGCCATACTTTGTTGCCCACCTGGAAGTTGTGTGGCACCCAGTGTTGATCATGACATTGCTTGTACTTGGCATTGGCTCTGTCCAATATGTCATGAACCTATTGGTAGATGTGTTGAATGCGCTCGATGAAGCTACTTGCTTTGTCTACTTCAGACTGGACATGAGCTGAATCGGCCTGAGCAGCTGCAAATGGCATGGCTACGTCAATGGGACACAGTGGTTGGAATCCCAAGCCCACCTGAAAGGGGCTATGGCCGATTGAACTGTGGCGAGCCCGATTATAACTATGTTGTACATAGGGGAGGCTATCATCCCATGTGTGTGGATGCTTTGAATTGTACATGCGCAGAATGTGTACAATCATTCGGTTGACGACCTCTGTCTTGCCATCTGTTTGGGGATGGAAAGCTGTGGACTTGGTGAGCTTGGTATCCAACATTGACCAAAGGCTGGACCAAAATGTGCTGAGGAACCTGCTATCTTGATCTGATATGATAGATTGTGGGATCCCAAAGTGCACCCACACTCATTCAAAGAAGAGTTTAGCAGTGGCTTCTGCTGTGATATTCTTCTTGTAGGCCGCCATAATGGCCATCTTCGAGAATGTTTTGAAGAAAAAAAAACACAGTCATTTCCCTGCTTAGTAGATGACAGGCCCGACATGTAATCCATGGAGATGGATTCCCAAGGTTGACTAGGGGTAGGTAGAGGAGTATATAGGCCTTGCTTCTTGATGGTCGGTTTGGCAATGGCACAAGCAGTGCAGGATCTGATGTGCTTCTCGACATCCTTTCGAAGGTTCGGCCAATAGAAATACTTCTGCAAGATTGCTACTATTTTCTCGACCCCGAAATTCCCAGCGACTCGACTGTAGTGTGCTTCCCATATCATCTTGGCACGCTCGCTTGAAGGAACACAAAGGTGTCCCATGTGACATAAAAGTGCATATTGGAGGTGAAAATTTGGAACTTGCATACCCCTCAAGAGTGCCTTGTAAGTGTGGCCGAATTCTGGGTCACTCTCATAGAGAAGTGGCCAATCAGAAGTCTTGTGCCCACAAGAGTTGAGCACAATGGTGAGCGCCACGATCGGTGGTCGGCTAAGGCAGTCTGCAACATGATTGGTGCTACCCTTCTTGTACTTGATGTTCAAATGAAACTGTTGCAGATATGTGGACCACTTCTGATGGCGATCATTCTGCAACTTCCCTTGTGTCCGTATGAACTGCAGGGGCCGGTGGTCTGTGTGGATGATTGTTTCCTTCCCCAAAATGTAATGCTTCCATTGTCGACAGGCTTGCACAATGGAATACATTTCTTTGTCATAGGTGGGATACTTGCGAACTGTCTCAGACAATGTCTCACTGTGATATGCCACTGGATGTCCCTATTGAGTAAGAACTTCCCCAATAGCATAGTCAGAGGCATCTGTCTCGATCTCAAATGGCTGCTGCAAGTCTGGTAAGGTGAGCACTGGGGCAGAACAGAGGCGATTTTTCAATTCTTTGAACGCCTTCTGTTGAGGTTTCGACCAAAAGAATTTTTCTCTCGCTCCTCCTTTGGTGACTTGACTCAAGGGCCAAGTGATATGAGAGAATCCCAACACGAATCTACGGTAGAAATTAGCAAGACCCAGAAAGCTGCGAAGCTCTGTTATAGTAGTCGGGGCTGGCCAATCCCGAATGACTTGGATCTTGGCCGGATCCACATGCACCCCCCTTTCATCAATAATGTATCCCAGATATTGAACCTGGGTCATGCCAAAAGTGCACTTCTCCAAATTGGCACACAACTTGTGTTGCCGCAGTGTTTGGAGGACTTGTCGGATGTGGTGAAGGTTCTCTTCCCAAGTCTGGCTGAAGATCATAATGTCATCCAAGTACACCACTACAAATGAGTTGGTGAATGGCCACAAGATGTCGTCGATCATCCTCATGAAGGTTGCGGGAGCATTCGTCAACCCGAAAGGCATGACCAACCATTCGAAAAGTCCTTCCTTAGCTTTGAAGGAAGTCTTCCACATGACGGAGGGTTCAATTGGTACCTGGTGATACCCAGACTTCAGGTCGATCTTGCTGAAATATTTAGCACCTTTGAGTTGGTCCAGAAGGTCATCAATCTGTGGGATTATGTACCTATTCTGGACAGTGATCTTGTTCAGTGCCCGATATTCAATATAGAGTCTCCACGTCCCATCCTTCTTCTGTACCAACACGATCGGGCTCCCACAGGGAGATGAACTTGGTCTGATGTGACCTTTCTGCAACAGCTCCTGAATCTGCCTCTTGATTTCATAATTCTCCAGAACAGAGCGCCAATAGATCGGTCCATTAGGTAGCGGCGCACCTGGGGTCAGATCAATTGGGTGCTTGACCTGACAGTGCAGAGGAACCCCTGTGGGTGAGGTGAATATGTCCCCGTACTCCTCCACAACTTTATCCATTTGTTGTTGTCGTGCAGAGGAGCCCTATCTGGAGGTCGTGGCCACAGTCTTCTTCTTTCCCTGGGGGCGAATCATCAGGAAAACAAATTTCCCAGTTTGGGAAATGAGCTTACTGCATTGTTTTGCAGTAACCAAAGAGATAGCGGCAGGAGGTGGTACCTTTGGTATCTTGTACAATTTCTTTCCCAAAGTAACAATAACAGCACGAGGTCGAGACTCATACACAGCATGACGCTTCCACAAGTATGGTTGTCCTAATAATACATCAGAAACATCAATAGGAGCAACGTCACATACTACCTCAGCCGTGAAGGGCTTGATGCTATAGGGAAGGCGACACTGCTGGCTGACGCAGAGATCTCGTCCTTGGTGAAGCCAGCCGATGGTGTATGGATGTGGGTGAGCTTTGGTCGGCAAGCCCAACTGCTTCATGGTGTCTGCTGAAATGAGGTTCTTTTGGCTCCCATTGTTGACAATGAACTGTACCAGGGAGCCCTTTACCCACATCTGGGAGTGGAAGAGACGTTCCTCCTCCTCTGGATCTTCCACTTCCTCCTTCTGGATCTTTGTAGTGGCAATAGTGGCGTTGGGTTCCACATCAATAATATGTTTCCCTTTTTCATTCCCCTTTTCAGGTTCTAATTCGGAGTCAGAGCATGCATCTGACTCAGAAGCCCTCATCTCGGCCACTAGCGACTGCTTGGCCCGACACTCACTTGTGTTGTGAGTGGAGCTCTTATGGAACTCACACCACTTTCACGTGTCCTTATTTTTCTTTGTGGTGTTGTTCTTTTCTTGTGGCTTCGATGAGTTCTCTTTAGCCGCCATGCCTTGGATCTGTCCTTTGTTCTGTGGTTTGGAAGCACCTTTCCCTTGCTTTTGATTCGCAGATCCAAAGTCTCGCTTCTTCTGCTTGAATTTCGCTCAATCTTGGTAGCATACTGGCATGCCGTACCAAGCGAGGAGATGTCGAGGAACTCCATTTCCTCCTAAATGTATTTGTGCAGACAGGTGCGATACTTTAGCACCAGATGTTTCTCTAAATATTTGATACCCAACTTTGTGCGTAGGGTATGGAACAGATTTGTCAGCTCATGCACATCTTGATCCCTTTGTTGTCGCAGCGTGGTCCATTGTATGTACTTGTCCTCATAGCTCCCCACGGGATAGTATTTTTCCTTGAGGGCGTCTCGGAAAGAATTCCAAGTTGGTACGATAGAGAACAGAGAGGGTTCTGTCTGGTCCTTGTTCTCACAGTAGGTTTCCCACCAATCCTTAACATGGGGTGTATCTTTGAGGAATGCAAAAATAATCTTCTCCCGGTCTGAAAAGTCATGAACAGAGAAATATCCTTCTAACAGATTCAACCATCTATCTACGGTATCTGTGTCTATTTGATCCTCAAATATGGGAATGTCAAAATTTACTTGTACCTTGAAAGGAGTCACACCTCCAGAGCGGCTGCTGGATGCAGATGTGCCGCCGGTGGGTAGCCGTTGAAGGATTTGAGAAAATTTGTCCATCATCGCATTCCTTTGTTTTTCGAGGGCCTCCTCGAGAAATATTTTGATAGGATCTCCTGCTCCCTCATCTTTCTTTTCGTCCCCTATGGGCGTTCATCGAGGTTTGTGAGGCTGATCTTGCAAAGGTTCCACCAGATCGAGCCCTAGCTCCTTATACCCTGACCTCGTTGGGGACATGCAAAGAAGGATCGAGAAAAAGAAAACCCCTCTAATACCACTGATCCAGATTTATGCAGGAATGCAATAGAATAAACATATAACCATAAATACAGAGATGCAGTGAAAATAACACTTCATTTCATTAATATCAAAGAACTGAAATTTGCTTCCAGACAGAATGGAAATAAAACTAGCTAGGGCGCTGGTATCTATCTATGAGAAGAGATGTGGTGGCTACAGGCCTCTGAACTGAGTTACAATGAGGCTCGAGGGCCTATTTATTATTTAGAGACAATGGGAAATCCTAAACAGCCAAAACCCTAACCCTAGGAGATGAAGCGCCAAAACTATGGGCCCCGTTTGGGTAAATTGGTGTTTCAACTTCCCAGGGGTGTAACTTTGGCATACGATCTTCGTTTGACGCATACCATACCTCGTTAGAAATATGTATCTGAGGACTACAAATTTGGAACAAGCAACATCGGTCCATGGACCCATGTTGCTCTCCGTGTTCCCAAAAAATGTCGTTTAGGGCCTCAAAACGGCTCCGGAAGTTCAGGACCTGAAAAAATGCTAAAAATAGTAAATTGTACCGAAACTAAAAAAATGAAAGAGACAATGGGTGGAGCCACAAGTGGAATAGGCGAGTGACCACCAATATCCACCTGGATCACTTTGTCATTGGAATTACACTACTTACTAGATCCTCTAACTAAATTGCCACAAATGAAATTACTATAATTGAAATTAAAACAAACCATGCTCTTTAACTAAACCAATGAATTAATAACAAACTCACTGCAAATGAAATAACTATAAATGAAATCACTGCAAATGTGGGCTTCCAATCACACTATTCTAACCTATGGATACAATTAAAGAAATATTCACACACACAGCAGTGTTGAAAACTCAATCTAAAATGCAATTAAATACATAATCTCACAATTAAGATGCAATCAAACTCAATCTAAAATGTAAATAATAGCTCTTCAATAAAAAAACATAAGCTCACACGAGTTCTTCAATTCGAATTCAAACAAAACAAATTCCAAAAATTCATAAACTAAATCTTCGATGCATTCAATCTTCATTTGTAATTAAATTAAATCTTTATTGCCTCAATTAACAAATTAAATCTTCAATCTTAATTTGTAATGTACACTCTGATTGAATGGTAATGGTAATAAAATGGCAATCAAATGAATTTGTTGGCAATCAAATGGATTCGAATTTTAAGATAGATAGATCATAGATCATAATTGAAATTCGGCTATGTAACAAATGGTAACAGCAATGCATAAAATGCAGAATTAGAATGTGCTTGTAAACATGCTGGAGTTACAAGAAAAATCTCCCATGTTGCATCAAGATCTCATAGAATTCATACAGTAAGATGTCGAGCTACATAACAACACTTAAGGCTCTGGACAAAAACGAATATATCCAACTATCATATAGCAATCAAGATTCATGCATTTAACTAAGAGCGATTCTATTTGAGCTTATCACACAGTAATTGGCATTTAACTAAATGGAAATAAATTGAATCTACAACAATCATGAAAATGAATAAAAATGAATTGAACTACGACAAGCATAAATATAAATAAATAATAATTAATCAAAATAAAAAAATTAATCTAAAATGAATAATGAAGCTTGCTCCCAGAGGATGGTAGGCCCTTGCCACACCTCAGGAAGCTTGAGAAACTTTCAGAAGAGGAAGCTCTTAAATCATTTGCTTCAGAAGTTCACAACAATCAAAACTCTAAGTGATCTGGATCAAAACATAATCATGGTATTAAATTAAACAAATTCTCTAATTACAACATCAGACAACAAATTGAAAGATTCACTACTCTTGTTGCTCCATTCCTACTCCATTCGTGCTCTCCTCTCATCTCCATCTACATGCTTCTCCTCGAGAGCTTTGGATTTTTATACAATGTTGTTGATAAAGCCAAGCATAACTATTTACCAAATAATTATAACAAAAATCTAACAAATTCTATTCTTAATTATTATAGAGAGCCTTCAAATGAGTTACATTGGGCTGATCATGGCAAGAATATAAGAATTGTTTCCCTTTTTATCTCAACCAAGGCATGCACAACCAAATCCATATTGACCCGAAACTACACTTAAAACTACATTGGAAAATTCCCCTAACCATAACTCCTTCATGAAGAATAATTTTTCCAAAAGGTTTATGACTTACATGAATACAGGTATTCTGAACAAAACCCACGTATCAGAATTTCGAGATTCCTTACCATTTGATTAAAAAATCCATATTTTTTCCTACAACAATTTCGTATTTAACTTTGCAATAACTAGTTAAAATTGATGTGTGGAGACTTTCGACAATAGAATGCTTTGAAAAATGAACTTAGTGAAACCATCATTAGTAAATCATGACTAAAATCATATCCTAATAAAACTAATGACAATAAACCACGATGCATGTGATGTGATTTAGCGATAAATGATGGAATTATGACATGAAATGAGTGTAAGCGTGTCAAAATTTAGGTTATTAATAATGGTACTATGCGATGGAACAATGGGCATATACGAGGCTCAACAGAAAGTGTCCCAATTATACTTATCATACATCAATATACTTCCATACGTGTGACGAGATATCACCCCCGGGTTGTAACGCAGACTGTTAGCGACAGCTCATACGTTTAACGACATCGAAACATGTCTCTATCCTAGAACAGTAAATGCTCTCATTAATTCCAATGCTCCTTAAGGTAAAATGGGCTCATTTTAATTTGATCTTGATTAAATTTTCAATTTCAAGGCTCAAAACGAGTGTCACTTGAATCCTTATAGTGCATACTAAATGCAACAAAGAAAGCTTTCCATTTCGAGGAATCCTAAACTATTTAGGGAAGAGAGACAAGCAAGAATGCAATTGATGCAGCAACAATAACGGCCCCCATACTAGTTCAAAGTTATGAAATGCAATGATTTTCAATCGAATTCACTCTTCCCAACAAACGTAACTTATTGAGAAATTAAAATGCTTTTCTTTTCACTAAGATGCACAAAATATTTTTTTTTTCACTTTGAAATGTAATAAAAAGAAAAGCAAATGATGAAAGAAGAAATAAAAATCCTTTCACTTTTCTTTCCATCAAACAAAACAAAAATCACTTTAAAGAATGCACAAATAAAATTATTTTCACTCTTCTTGAAATGATAAAGATAATCAAAATCAAAATCAAAATCAAAATCAGTTGCAATTTCTTTTGAATTTAGACAAAAAACAAACACTTATAGACCTGTGCACCAAACAATTTGTGATCCTATGTTTGACACTAAATCGAAGGGAATATAAGAGAGGTAGAGATTACCAGAGCATATAACAAATCACTTCGAAACAAGGCAAGAACAATGTGTCAAAGGGTGTTTGAAATGGTGAAGAAAAATTACAAACAAATCAAAGAGACGAAAATGACTCGCTCAGAGAAGACAAATAAGTCAAAAACATAGCAAGGGGATCACTGAGATCTCACAAAATCCATTCACGGGCAAGGACACACTAGAAAAACAAAAGGAAACTCAAATTTTTCTAGGTCTGCGATCAACGCTTCTGTGCTAAGTAGAAGGGTGCTGAAAGGAAAATGAACGTGGTTGTACTATATAGAACACCGCGTCAAGCACTACTATGCAAACAGAAATGGTGTTGGTCACTAAAAACAAGGAAAAAATAAAAACTGTCTCACACAAACACCAGACCTAACACAGTGAAGTGACTATAAACCCTTACACAAACTGATAGACGCCTAAGCATATTTAAATTTCAAAAATCAGTGAAACTGATCCAAGATCGTTTCAAGGAAGGAGGACTAAAAGGCTAAAGCTCCCAAGTAGAGTCACTAGTTCTTTTGTCAAGGTATATCACCTCTGCGGACAGAGGTGATCTCTCTAGCCATAGAGTGGGTCTAGCAACATGAGATTCTTTCTAATGCAAATATCTCTTAACTAATGTTTACGATGCAATGAGAAAAGATACGTAAATACCTTTTTCCCAATGCTACACTTGATTCCGTTAATGATGACCTTGATCCACGATCCTTGTAGTCCTGCTTCTTGCTATTGATGGGACACGAATACCTTCGGATGATCAAGAGACAAAAGAAAATGTTATACAATACATAATAAGCATAAACATTAACTATCTAACAGATCAAGGAATACTAGGATATTTTCATAAATATTTAGACAAATATAGGAAACAAACATCAGATTTTATTATTGATAAATTAAAAAAGGAGAACTTACAACCTAGTCCTTGATGTTGAAGGTGTCCTTTGGTGAAAATCTAAATCATTCACCAAGCTCAAAATCATTCCTTCTCCTGAACACTTAGGCTTTATCACAATGCTAACATGTAAAGGGATGAGAGTTAAGATGAGTTTGACAATGATCAACCAAGCTCCAAACTTGGGGGAATGAGAGATGTGAATTTATAGGAAGGAAGAAGAGGTTGGGAGCCCATGTAAGGATGAGGAAGGCCCACTTTCCAAGGAAAATTTTAAGGATGGAAGTTTATCTTAAACTTTAGAAACCTTGGCGAATATTACTAGTTCCCAATATGTAAATTGTAAAAAACTTTATGATATTTTTGTAAAAATATTTAGGTTTATATTTATTTTATATTATTATATATAACATTTTGGAAATTTTTAGGGTGAAATAATTTTATACTATAAAATTTAGGCGAATCAATTTTCAAAAAAACGGAAATTGGCGAATATTTTTTTTGGAAAATGCATGGAAAATTAGCCCACTTGCGAATATTAGCCCCTAAAATTTACCCTGCCACTTTCTAAGGGATGAACCCCCATGGATGAGATCAAGGCTCTAAAATCAGAGAGCTCGACCTTATCACCATTGTTCAAAAACCACTCGCTACCCTTGAGCTTCTAGAGGTCGAAGCTTCTCCTCCATTTGAGGAAGAACTACCAAAAAGGGGATCAACATGATTTTCCAAGAAATTAGAGCACTGGCAGCACAAATCTAGAACTGTGAAAAGGACATCAACGTTGTCATGGCACCAGGAAGGGCGTTGAGCCAGGAAACTAGAAATTTGACCAAGTTTCTTAAGTAATATTCTAAGGGAGTCTTCTTTGGATCTTCAAGGGGATATGTTAACATATTTATTTATGGTGGAAACATTTCACATGATCTGTCACGGGGCATTTCAGGATCAAGGATGGGAAAATGAGCATGGTGACAAATTAATGTGTAACACTTATGTCACAATGATGTTAGCCTACCATGTGGCCTTTTCTGAGGTTGACACATGTCATTCGAAAAAATTCCACATGGCCCTCTGAAAAGGCCATTTTTTCTTACTACATTTCACATTGTCCACGTGCCACATCAGCATTCCATCCACATATTTGTTCCACCTAGACTCCATCTTGGGTCCCACTGTGGTCCTAGATCCTTTTGCAAAATAACACTTTGTCATTATAATGATTTTTTGGATTCACCATGGATCCCCACCTACAGATCATCCACATCATCGTGCCCTACCACTACAAGAAAAAAGCACATTGGTGAGGGTCATGCTTGTGACGGACCTTTAAGGTCCGTCACCAATGTCACATATGGTGACGGTCATTAAAAAACCGTCACTGTAAGTGTATATAGTGATGGTCCTTTATGGTCCGTCACCAAAGCCATTTTCAATGACACTTTTTGTGAGGGTCGTTAAAGGCCCATCGCTAATTCTCTCTTTGGTGACACTTCTAGTGATGAACTTTTAATGACCCTCACCAATGCTCTTTTTGTTACTTTTGGTGACGGTCAAAAAATGTCCGTCATCATTGATCACTAAAAACTGTCACTGTAAGTGTATATAGTGATGGTCCTTTATGGTTCGTCACCAAAGAAATTTCACTTTTGGTGAGGGTCGTTAAAGGCCCATCACTAATTCTCTCTTTAATGACACTTCTAGTGATGAAATTTTAATGACCCTCACCAATGCTCTTTTTGTTACTTTTGGTGACGATCAAAAAATGTTTGTCATCATTGATCACTCCAATGAGTTTTTGATGACACTATGTGCCTGTTAATATTTTTTTTTTCAAAAGATAACGATTTAATACCATTATTGTGGAGCATTTTTTTTAATATGTCCAAGGCCATAGTGGTTAGGGTCACTCAATTTTTTAAGAAGTAATAAGCGTGTATCATTTCCCTCAAGTAATGACTAGTCGAATAGAGATTTCCTATGAGTCAACACATGATTCATATCTATTAAGTTTATTATCTAGCAAATTCCATTTAGATAAAGTTCCACTATTGTGTGTAGTAAATATATTATTTAATACATAATTGAGCTCTGACAATTCTATTAATGAGAAAGACCTAAAAATCTTCAACAATCTGGGCACACCTTAAATTAATGCTTTGGGACACACTAACATTTCTTAGCACCCCACATGTCTTGGAACATCTTTGTACCTAGAACATCTTGTGACGACACCGACGCTCAAGCACATGGTGGCATGCGCTAGCACAACATGGAACTCTCCTAGCATGTGTTGGAATGCTGCATATAGTCCCTAGCATGCCCTGGAACTTGGTACAAAATGCCACTTGGCATGTATTGGGACCTATTATCAGTGTGCCTAGCATGCCCCTTTTCAAAAAGATAAAGTCTTGACTTATTAACCCTCTTGTTAGTTCTTCCTTTTGTTGCCTTGACACATATTGACATACCCTGGCACCCTGCGCCACATCCTTAACACCTAGCATGTATTGGCATATCTTGGCACTATTAATTGGCACATGATATAATTAGCACACCCTGGAACTCCCAAGCACACTTTGGGAATTATTAACATTCTTTAATATTCCCTAGCATGCCTTACCAATGCTTAGCACACCTTGTCACTCCCTCCTTGGCATGACAACTAACACTGACCATTAACACTAGTCTTTGGAAGTACACATTCCTCATATTCATTAACTTCCATGAATTTTTACCTAGTGCTCCCTTAATGTTTTTTCCTAGTACTCCTTAACACTCATCAACATGCATTATCACTCTCTAGCACAGCTTAGCACTCTTCAACATTCTCTTCCACTTCATAACATGCATAACACTAGTCCCTGAAACATATTGGCGCTTGGCACGTGTTGGTGCTTGGAAATTATTATCATGTATGGAATACTTTGAGATGCCTTGGTATGATTTAGTGTGGTTTAATATTAAATTTATTTGTGATGATCAATTGTTGGAAAGTAGATGAGAAGCAACAAAGGAATACTTGGCACTTAGAATGCACTAAGACTTTTCACTTGGCACCTATTGCCGCCTAGTGTTAGTGTGCCTAGCATGCCCCTCTTGGAAAAGGTAAATTGATGAATTATTAACCCTCTTATGTGTTCATTTCCTTGTAGTTTAACTTTTTTCTCCCTTTTGTTGTCTTGATAGTCCCTGACACGCATTGACACACCGTTTCACATCTTGGCATGCCTTATCACTTGGCACATCTCAGCATGTTTGACATGTATTCCTACTATCTGGCACATCAAGGGGGTGAAGAGAGATGTAGTCCTAAAGTAGGTCGAATACGAGGGCCGAGTAAGGGTTTCTAAAGGGAGGTCATGAACATCCTCCAAGAGCAAGATCATCATGTGAGGGTTCACAATAATGTTGCATACCTTAATGGTCGGTTTGCGCTAGGAAGCAGGATGGCATATTGTTGGTTCTCTTTTGGCAGATCAATCTTAAGAGAAGTTTCTCATGAGAATCTGGGCATGTGATTTCAATGGTGTCTTTGTGTGAAGGCCGCTTCAAATTTTGAAATGTTGAAATTTGCAACAAGAAATAGTGAGATTGGAAACCAGAAAGGACAAAAAAAAATGCACCCACACTAGTGAGGAATTTTGATGCATCAGGAGTGAGGAATGTGGGGCGTCTAATTTATTTTTCCCTTAAATAAATTGGACAATAAATTGTAATTTCATCTCATAACAACTTGTGTCAGTTAATTAAGTCATGATGACCGAGTTAGCTCAATAAATTCGAGTTGAGGGTATAATATGAGGCACCTATAGGGATTCTAATATTTTCGGGGTCCAGTTGAAGTTGATGCATTAGTGGGGTGCAAGTGTAATTAACTCAGTTAAATGAGTTAAAATTAGTTTAACTAGTTCTAACTGAGTGATGAGCTAGTGAGAGGTCCAGTGAATTAAATTAGAGTTAATTCACAATGAGTGATCGATTAGATAACTGATAATTCACTATTAATAGTTGCATGCATGTAAGTTTCGAGGAATACCCAGTTGAGACAGAGGTTAAAGGGAACATAACTATCAGTTGTATTCAGAGAAAATTTCCCATGTGCAATTATAAATTCATTAGGATGCCATGATGGATTGTGAAATCAAGGAAGGTTGATTTTCCTAATTAATAAGGATTTAATTCCCTAGGAATTGCATGAGCAAGGCAGGCTGAAGTAATGATGATAATTGGCTAAGTACTAGACCAAGTTTGCCTAGATCAACGGGAGACAATTAACAGAGTGCTAGAGAATCTCATGAGAGATTAAGCATTGTATTGTTTCATGATTCCTTGACTTAATACACAATAGAGATAGAGGGGTTTTGATTAGTTGCTTTCCCCAAATACATCATGTTGTTGTGCGATTGATAATTTATTTCTCTTACTTATATGTGATTGTGCGATCGTGTTTTGTTTCCGTAAATTGTAGGAAGGATTCAGTATCTTGTTTTAGTACATTACAAGATCAGATTGAATCTCGTTGGTTAGATTTTCTACATGGTATCAAAGCAGGAATTTTTTGGGCGGTGAGTTTGTAGAGAATATCTGAAGATTTTGGTGTAAAAATTTCGAAAACAAATAGAATATTTGGATTCCTTGCGAAAATCTACCCAAAAAAAAAATCGGTCAAATCAGAGCTCGGATGAGGGAGATATCATCGATTTAAAATCAACTCTTTTTTAGAAAATTTTTGTAACTTTGGGACAATTAAAATATGCGTGAGTCAAGAACCTATATGCACTTGAGGTACCAGATGCATGCAAAGCTTTGAGGAGAAAGACAGAAGTTAGAGACTTGGTGGTTTAGAGGGAGCATAAATTACCTCTCAACATGCATCCTCATAATAAGTAGTCTTAGAAGGTTGTGGAGTAGCTGCCACAATTGGTGAAGCAGAGAGGAGACCAAGTGGAAGCGTCCACTCAAGCAGAGACCTCCATGAGGGGGAAATTTTGAGCCAAATGGGAAGAGGGAGCAGCCATACCTCGAGGTGTAAGGTGGGGTTATGTGTAGACATAATCCCAAGATAAGAAATTTGGGCAAGCTCCATTGAGATGGCGTGTCTCATGGATCGAACATGGCTACAAGGAGCCCACAATACAATAGTAGTAGGAAGGATTAGTTAGATTGATGTAGTCAAATGTCAGCAAGATAAAAATCAAAGTGACAGATGTCAAATATTGGAGCACAAATAGAGTTAGCAACAGTTCAAAGGGCACGGATGCAGATGTCAGCAGCAATGCAGAGAATCCAATACTAGACAGGTGCAGTAGCTAGCAGCAGTCAAAAGACTCTAATGACAGATGAATTATACTGATTCAGTTGTTCAAATGCTATTCAGTTTCAAGATTTGCAGGTGCAAACAACACTAGAGAAGTGTAGCATGTTGAGCATTCCAAAGGTACCGGATGGGGATAATTTGAATTCCTTTCTTGTTGAGAGGGAGTGTTGAAATTTGCAACAAGAAACAGTGAAATTGGCGACTAGAAAGGACAAAAAAAATGCAGCCACACTGGTGAGGAATTTTGATGTACCAGGAGTGAGGAATGTGAGGCGTCTAATTTATTTTTCCCTTAAATAAATTGGACAATAAATTGTAATTTCATCTCATAACAACTTGTGTCAGTTAACTAAGTCATGATGATTGAGTTAGCTCAAGAAATTTGATTGAAGGTGATCGAGGTGGATATTTTTGGCCACCCGCCTATTCCACTTGGGCCCTCGCCATTGTCTCTTTTAGTTTTTCAGTTTCCTTAATTATAGCACAATTTACTATTTTTGTCAATTTTTCGGGTCCTGAACTTCCCGAGCCGTTTTGAGGCCCCAAACAGCATTTTTTGGGCATGAAAGGTTTGGTGATTTCATTTAAATTGCATTAGCAGTTGTAGTCCTCGGAGAGATATTTCTAACGAGGTATCATGTGCGTCAAACAAAGATCATATGACCAAGTTACGACCCCGGGAAGTTGGCTGCCCAACTAACCCCAACGGGGCCCATAAACTCTTGGTGTTACATCTCCTCGGGTTAGGGTTTTGGTTGTTTAGGGTTTTATCTTATTTTTAAATAATAAAAAGACCCTTCATCCTTATTGTAACACAGTTCAAAGGAACATAACTATTAGTTGTATTTATAGAAAATTTCCCATGTGCAATTATAAAGTCATTGGGATGCCATGATGGATTGCGCAATCAAGGAAGGTTGATTTTCCTAATTAATATGGAGATAATTCCATAGGAATTGTGTGAGCAAGGCAGGCTAAAGGAAGGTTGAGAATTGGCTAAGTACTAGACCGATTTTTCCTAGATCAGCAGGAGACAATTGGCAGAGTGCTGGAGAATCTCGAGAGAGATTAAGCATTGTGTTGTTTCATGATTCCTTGACTTAATACAAAATAGAGATAGAGGGTTTTGAGCAGATGCTTCCCCAGATACATCTTGTGTTGTGCGATTGATAACTAATTGTTTCTCTTACTTATATGTGATTGTGCGATTGTGTTTTGTTTCCACAAATTGTAGGAAGGATTCGGTATCTTGTTTTAGTACATGATTACAAGATCAGATTGAATCTCGTTGGTTAGATTTTCTACATGAAATAGAAGAAAGGATTGATACTATATTGCCTTGTGGTGGTTAGTAGGCCGCAAGGTCTGTGATAAAGACCAACATAAATGGAGGAGGGCTTGCACTGTAATTTAGAGCCATAACAGAAGTCAACGCAGGTGTAATATTGACTGAGTTAACCCTAGTTTGAGGGTCGACATTGAGATCTGAAGTTCATGTCAAGATTCAGTCAAAGAAATTCCCAGAATCTATGGATCCATATGAGCTAGGTCGATTCTCTTATAGAGGCAAGAGTCGCGTTTTTTCTATGTGTGGATAGGGTTTGTTCTACAACAATTAGAAGTACATAAGTATAATGCCCTAGTTAGGACAGTTTCCTAGCATGTTTATTTCATAAGGTATGACCTTAAGACTGTGACAAATTTGCGTAGAAGAAGATGGGTTGTGACCCTTAGAGCAAGGTTATTTCTGCAATAAAGACCAAAAATCTAGAAGATGGTTTGCAGATTCAGTATGTGTGGAGACAACAGATCCAAAGGAGGGTGGAACCTGAGCAGAAGATTGAGCATGCAGAAGAAATGTGCCACATGAAGAATGGATTGACATGCAGAGGATTTTATTTTGGTGGACTTTCCATAGAGTTTTAGACAAAGATCTGAAGAAAACTATAAAAAATTAGTAAATGGACTGTTAGTGGCTGATTTGTGACCCTAGTTCAGTCATCTATAGATTGTTAGAAGTATGATAAGAGGAGTAGTTCATATTTGTTCATATATTGGACAACAAAGATCAAATTGTTGATACACAAGAACAATGATCTTGAGAGGACTCAAACCATTGTTAGGTGGCAGATTTGAAGAGCCCTAGATGAAGACAATATTGTGGGCCCTAGACCAGTAAAAAGAATTGACTGTGGTTGGGCAGATTGATGGTAGGCCAAATACAGTTGGAGGGTTGTTAGGTTGCTGTCAAAGAAGAGCCTTGACTCTTGTTCTAGTGAAGGACAACAAAATTGGTAGAAGGGCAGGTGTATAGGGCCTAAGGATGTGCAAAATTTGAAGGACTAAAGTAACAGCCAAGTGGGCCAACCAACTAGCCCTAGTTCACTATATTGTAGAGGATTGATTCAGTGAGAAGAAGGGTAGCCTCCATAGCCCTGGACTTCTCATCTTGGAGCTGTAGTATGGAAAAAGTGGGCATACCAAAGATTTGTTCACAAATGGAATTGTGAACAACTTGTTACCACTCAAACTGGTAGTGGATCTAAAAGGGGTTCCTAAGAGGGAAACTGCAAGGGAAACGATGGAAGCTTAGCCCATTGTCACCATAGCTAAGGCTCCTTGCTCTTCATGGACTTTCACCGATGGGTGGAGTCCCGGTAGTTTAGGAAGTCACTTGTAGAGTATAGGTCAATGAATAGGTGGGAAGTGACCCTCGAAACCCTTTCCCTAAGATAAAATAAAGAGTGGGACTTGCTTTCCTTTTAAGCAAAGCAATTATCTTATAGGGAGAGAGGAGGGGGATTGAAGGGTTGAGGGAGAAGAATAAGACTTATGAAGGAATTTCTCAATCCATAAAATCCTTTGGGAACTTGGATTCCCAAATGGTCCTTGATGAAAGGCCTTTGACACCAAATGGGACCACACGAGGCCAAGTGGACCCAACCCAGGTTCGAGGATGGAATTTAGCAACCAATGATGTTCCTATCCTGGACAAGGTGATGGGAAAGGATCAAACAAGTGTTTTTACTTAGATAGGTCAAATTGATCCTACTAGGTTCTATCCTTGGGAACACTTAGGCAAAACTTGATCCTAGAGTTGGGGCTTGAGGTATCTGGAGATTCCACTGTCGGAATTGGCCCAAATTCTAAGGAGAGTGAGGGCACCCAGCAACATAGCTGCCTCTAGGAGATAGAAGTTTTCCTCTAGTTATATTCTTGGTAAATTGTTGCCCTAGGTGACCTAATGGGGCTAGACCTAGGGAATGTGAAAATTTCTTAATCTAAGAAACCCTATTGCGGTATCTTGATTTAATTATCCTACTTGAATTAAGTTACAAGTTAATTTATGAAATATTCAATAAATTAGCGAAGTAAATAGTAAATACAACTAGCAACCTACACATATAGATTTTAAGAAAATAACCCAAGCGAAGGGGCTTTGGACCTGAGATGGGATTTAAAATCTAAAAGAAAATTTAAAGAAAAAATAATATTTCCTAAGGTCTAAGTGGATAAAGTTTGTAACTTATAGAGCATTCTTCAGATGCCTAGCTAGGAAAAGATATTTAAGGAGGCCTTAGTATGAAGGCAAGAACATCAAGTGAGAAGGATCTCATTTCATCAAGGAGGCCAGGAGATATGTAGTCCTAAAATAGTTTGAGTTAGAGGTATGAGTAAGCGTTTCTAAAGGGAGGCCATGATCGTCCACCAAGGGTGAGATAATCATGTGAGGGTTCACAAGAATGTCACACACCTTAATGGGTTCAAGATAGGAAGTAGGATGGCATCTTGTTGGTTCTCTTATGAAAGATCAAGCTCAAGAGTGGCGACTCATGAGAATTTGGGCATGTGATTCCAGTGGTGTTTCTGTGTGAAGGCTGCATCAAATTTTGAAATAGTAGAGAGGGTTGAGACCCTACCTTGTGGTGGTTAGTAGGTTGAAAGGTTTGTGATAAAGACCAACACAAATGGAGGAGGGTATGCACTAGAATTTAGGGCTAGAAAAAAAGTAGTCGTAGGTGTAATATTGACTGAGGTAATCGTAGTTTGAGGGTCGTAGATATCTAAAGTTTAGGTCAAGATTCAGTCAAATAATTCCCATAATATATGGATCCATATGAGCTAGGCTGAGTCTCTTACAAAGGAAAGAGTCGTCGTTTTTGCTATGGGTGGATAGGGTTTGTTCTAAATCAATTAAAATAGAAGTATAACTCCATATTTAGGGAGGTTTCCTAGCATGTTAAATCCATAAGGTATGCCATTAAGACTGTGATAGATCTGCATAAAAGCAAAGGGGTTGTGACCCTTAGAGAGAGGTTTATATCTGCAATATATACGGAAAATTTGGAAGATGGTTTCAAGAAGTATGTGCAGAGATAGCAAATCCAAAGGAAGGTGGGACTTGAGTAGAAGATGGCATAGAAGAAATGTGCCATATGAGGAATGGATTGACATGAAGAGGAGTTGATTTTCATGGACAGTCCATAGGGTTTTGGACAAATATCTGAAGCAGCCTATAAACATTTAGTCAATGGACTGTTAATGGATGATTTGTGACCCTATTTCATTCATCTACAAATTGTTAGAAGGATGATAAGATGAGTAGTTCATATTTTTTCGTAGCTTTGACAACAAAGAAATTGGTACACAAGAATAGTGATTTTGAGAGGACTCAAATCACTATTAGGTGGCATATTTGAAGAGCCCCAGATGAGGGAAATGTTGTCATGTGCACTAGATCAATAAAAGAATTGACCGTGGTTGGGAAAATTGATGGTGGTCCAAGTACAATGGGAGGGTTTTTAGGTGACTGCCAAAGAAGGGCTCTAATTCATGTACTTGTGAAGGAAAACAAGACTGGTAGAAGGGTAGGTGTATTGTGCCTAAGGACATGTAAACTTTGAAGGACTAAAGTAGTAGTCAAGTGGGCTAGCCAACTAGCCCTAGTTCACTATATTCTAGAGGATTGCGTCATTGAGAAAAATGGAAACCTCCATATCCATAGACTTGTCATCTTGGAGTAGCAGTATGGAAAAAGTGGGCAAACCAAAGAGTTGTTCAAAACGAAGTTGTGAACAGCTGAACGAAAACCCTAATTGTTGCAAACCTTAAAGGAAAAAAGCGGTAGATAGAGGGAAAATTTTTTTGAGCCGAGTTCAGTAACCCAAAGGAGTTGAGTTCATTGGTAGAGGAAGATTGAGGAGTTGCATAATGGAGGGCAGGAGGACCTTCCAGATGTGTTCAAGACATGTGGATTGAAAGGGCTATGTGTGTCCACCATCAAAAAGTGGGTTAAGAGTTGTCTTGTTCGAGGTAGATTGGTTGTCAAAGGAGTAACACCAAGCCCTAGTTATATTCCTTGTATCAGTGTGATTGTAAAGGGCCATGATCCCTGGTACGAGAGCTATAGCCTATTCTATTATAGTTTGTAATTTAACGAAGAACGGTTTGAAAATTTTAAAATATTTCATCTGAACTGATTGATTCCCTCATGTTTGTAGATTTCTTTGTGCAAAGTAGATGTGTTGTGGCACATGAGCGTGTTTTCATCAAAGATTCTAAGACCAAACCCAAATTCTCATGTGTCGTGGAAATTCAACATATGCGTTGTTCACCTAAGAACTACATGTAACTCATCTTATACTACTCATGTCCAATCTTCACTGGTCCCACTTAACAAGTTACCAAGACAAGGCTCATCACATCCAACTGTGGTCGTAAAACAATTAAGCAACATGGTTTACATCTTGACATGCCATAACACCTAACATGTCTTAAATTCCTTGGCATTATGTGGCATGTGTTAGCATCCCCTACATTTCTTGACATGCTTTTACACTCTCTAACACATCCTAACACTTCTTGACTCACCTTGGTAGTTTAACATACCTTGGCATTTCATAGCATATAACCTTGTCACTCTCTCCTTAACACACCTAGAACTCATTGAAACTCCCTATCACCCACTCTTATTCATTTATTTCCATGCATTTTGATCTAGTGCTACCTTGTGTTTACCTGACACTCCCTAACACTCCCTAGCACACATTGGCACACCCTAACACCTGGAACATCGTGGCATGCCTCCCTAGCACTCTATCATTCCTTGGAACTACCTACCATACCTTGTCTCTCTCTCTCCTTAGCACACTTATAGCTCATTGAAACTCCCAGTAAAAAACTCTTATTCATTCATTTCCATGCATTTTTAAATAGTGCTCCCTTGTCTATCCATAAGATTCCTTAACACTCCTTGGCACGTGTTGGTACACCCTAGCACCTAAGAAATTTTGGCATGTCGCCCTGGCCTCTAGCATGCCTTAACACTTCCTAGCATACCTTGTCACTCCCTCCTTAGCACACGTGGAACTCACTGACACTTCCAATCACAAACTCTTATTTGTTAATTTCCACGCATTTTGATGTAGTGATCCCTTGTGTTTCCTTGCAACTCCTAGTTAACATTCCTTGCACGTGTTGGCACATCTTGACCGCATGCCTCCCTAACACTCTAGAATTTGTTAGAATTGTTGCTAACACGTCTAAAATTATCTCTATTATACTAGGGTCGGAATATATCTATTATAATAGAAGGACCAAGGGTCTTGTTTTATTACTACAAGCGTAGAACATGTCGAGATTAGGAAAATATCTATTCTGAGCACAAATATGAATGGAAGCCAATATGATCGAGGTTATTGTAAGCTGAATTATGATACAAGCTAATAACAACCTGACTCTCCATGATGATGATCTAAGTTATATTTGATGAAAAATCAAGGAAGAAGCATAAATTTTAGAGTTTTTTTTTGTCTACTGAAGGAAGAATAACATAGACCAAGCCTCATAAATCCAAAAAAATCTTACTTGATGGAGTTAACATAAGCACTAATATGAAATTTTGGAAAAGGTAACACATGAGACATGGTATGTTGGGTCACCACTTTAGTGGGAGACACTTTGAATAAGAACCCCCTATTGGGGGATTGTTGTGTCTCCCTTGCAGGTGCTTCCTCTCTATGCAGTCTTGATGATTTTTCACCTGAGTTTCTTGCTAGTTCGGTTTTGTTAGTTGGAAATTAGTTGGAATGTTGTGAAGAGTCACAACCACATTTTTTCAATGGTGATGGAAATTGGTTGTGTGTGCAAAGAGTGTGACTCTATAATGAGCTAGAAGTTGGGTTCACCTAAAAATTGGTCATGGGTCAATTATAGGGTGGTCGATTGTTATTTTTCTTGGTTTTCACACCTGGTAACACATGAGTATTATGTTGGATCAAGAACACCTTAGTGGGAGGAAATTTGAATGAAAACTTGTTTTGGGGATTGATGCGGCTCCCTCGTAGGGGCTTTGCCTTTGTATGGTTTCGAGGATGTTGGATCCATGTTGGATGGGTGGAATTGTTAGTTTGTGTGAAGGGTAATGCAGTATAAGATTAGTTTTTTAGACCCATTTGAAGATTGACTAAGGGCCATTTGTAGGGTGATCAACTCCTATTTTGAATATACTAGGCCCAAGTCCCTTTGAATGGGGAACTTGATAGGGTGACTAACCTATCAGAGCAAGACCATGTGACACCGTCGACGAGTCAAGTTGTTTGGGAATGTAACCCTAATTGGGTGGTAAATTCAGTCCAAGGCTAAATATGGACAAGATACTGATAACGAACAAGTATTGTGAGGAAAAGATGAAAAGGACTTTGAAAATAGAGTTATAGTGCTTGATTGTTGGCATTGGTATTGTATGTAGAATTTCAGTTCCAATTCTCTAGAATAACGTTATCTATAATGAGAATTTTCCTTGCTAAGAGGGTTGTGAGGCAAATTTAAAACAAAACACATAAAGGGCCACTATTCAAAGCCCAATTTGCACCCCATGTTTGTTGCATTGGTTTCCATGTATTGAGGTTTCCCTAAAGAGATGTGAAACACAAACATGCTATATAAATTTGTAACCCTTGCATAATATAATTGCAGTAATCAATGTAGTCTATACAATGGGAAATTAATTAACTTTGTAAAGCACCCACCTAGTTTAGGTTGCATCTCCATTTTCGTATTCAATAAGGAGCTTCCTCTAGTAAGTACTTGAGCCCGCATTAACGTGGAACGAAATATTCACAAGGCACCCTGTATTGCACAAAATGGTCATATATAAAAAGAAGCATTACAAAATAAAATAAAAGACTACAAACCATTTTTGAAATTCATCTATTTTTCTCATCTTCAATCGAGAGAAGATAAATTCCTTCGAAATAATGTAGACATGACTCTAACATTGAGCATATCTATACCTCTACGAGGATCAGATGCCATACCTTTCAAGGTAGTTCTTCTGAGAACAAACTAAGCTTTCCTAGATGATTCTCCAGTGACCAAAATAGTAACGTAGCCCATAGTTAATTTCCTAATCCAATTAGAGTTGGAAAACAAAGGAAATACAAATTTTCATCTCATTTTTCAAGAAACGTTGAATGTTAATAGAGCTTTAAAAAATCACCACCAAAAATATAAAATATATTCATGAAATGGTCTCTGCACTTGTCTACATATTGAATTGCAACCATACACTGGCTTGACATCATTAAAACCTAGACTAAATTAAAATTATTGTGCTCGAAATGACATTTTTTTATTGTGGAGGAAATGCATTTATTTTTTCTTAAGTTCATTCTTTTTAAATCTTCTTTTTGAAAGTAAAGTTCATCATTAAATAATAAGTGGTCATTTATTTCTTCTGTTTTCCAAGTTTGGGATGTAATAGGAACTGAACATTGAGGTCCTAGTGGGTCCCTTATTGAAGAAGTTTCTCTAGCTACAACAAAAACTGTAAGACATTGCTTTGAATATTTCAATGGTTATGGTGTGGACTTATGTATGAGGAAATTAATTGTTTTTGTAATCATCTCAGAAGTAAAAAAAATATTTTCTATGCTTACAATAATGAAGGTCAAATGGTTATGGTTATTATCTAGAAAAAGATAGTTTCTATAGCACTTTTTTCTATATTGTTTCTTGTCACACAATTTGTCTAATCAAATCCACACGAAATCCTAGAAACATACATTTTAACAACATCCCTTGTGCTAACAAGGAAAATTGTTAGTGTATTCCTTTTCCATCCACTATTAGGATGGATCTAGTTCATACCTCCATCAATGTAAGACTAAGGCATATTAATGTTTTTGTTGTACGAATGGAATATTGCGTGGGAAAATCACACAAAAGACCTGCTTTTCATCCCTACCAGGTACACCTTCAAATATTCTTTGCCCTCCAAGAAATGATTTATCTCAATTAGAACACACAATTTAAACTCATTGAAGATTCACTCAAGAACTATACTCTACCCAACAATGTCATCAATTGTTCTAATATCAAACTTAGTCTAGTACTTTTGTAATTGTAAGTTCTTTGGCTTGGGAGCTTAATACCCGAATATGGCTAAATATACCATATCCTCCTCTATCCACTTAGATAATACTTGAGTAGTATTTAACTAATAAAATTGCCATAATGCCTTAGTCACAAATTCATCTATCCTGAGATAGAAATTATACATTAACATAAAAAAACAAAGTCCTAAAAGCAATATTTCTTTTCCATTTTTCCCAAGAGCCAATAAAATGACTTTTTTTCCTCAAGCACCTCTTCCAAATTCCACCTTCTACCTTTCCCAACACATTTACAAGGATAACTTGCATCCTAAATAAGATTAGGAGAAATTTAGGGTCATGGTTAAAAACAATCAAGTCGCTTGAAGAAATTTTGTAGGTTAAACCGAACACCCTTGGTAATTAAAACCTAATTTAACTCATCTACCATATTTCAAAGATTTTAGACAGTTATTTCCCATTATTGAGTGTTGGATTTATCATAGACTCAAGGTTAATGGAATGCTTCTAAATATGGCCTATTGTTGTCTAATGTCCTATTATATTCCACCTTATAGGGGCCAGAAGGTCTCACTTGAGACACATATAATAATTCCCAATAAGTAACGTGCAAAATGTTAAATATTTGAGTGGGGATCACATTCATTATGATATTATTAGCATCCATTTAAACCACTATAACAAACATCATTATGAATAAAAAATAACATAGATCACCCAAATATAGTACAAATACAAACACATAGGTAGAATAGTAATCCATTATACTAATAACATGCATAGTATTACCTAACTCTAATGTAGAGTGAACACCAAAAACTAATAAAAAATGCAACCCCATTACAACTTCTCCCTAATATTGAATATATTTATGTGCGTTATAGACCTTGCATATATAGGAAACTAGAGTGACGTCCTCAAAAAACTCGAAATTATAATAGAAAATTTACCAACTATAAGCCACTCACCACACAAATAGACTACAAAAAGTCTATTTCTTTAGAGAGATATACAAATTATCTAGAAAGCTAGGTGCAAAAAACATATGAGATGACTCTTTAACCTCATATACTCAACCTTTTACATATTTACTTCTATAATTTCATATTTTTTTAAAAATTGAATTTTTCTTCATGCTAAAACTTCGTAAAAAATGGTCCTACCTTCCTACTCACCCCTAAGTTGGATTCTATCCTTCATATATGTCTTCTTTGTGACCCAAAAAAACAAAAAAAACAAAAACACGCATTTCATATCAAAATATCCCAATTTTTTCAATTCCCTCTTATTGGAGAGTCAAAATATAAAAAAAAAATTCAAATATCATTTTTGTTTTTCATTTCCCGCTGCTTTGTTCAGAGAAAGAGGAGGACGACTGCCTCAATTGCGGTGATTCCTTTCATCAGAACGAATCTGAACAATATTCCCCAGCCTGGGGGCGCTGGCCCATCCGTAAATCCTTCATCTCTCTTCGCAACTTGATAATACTTCTGGACAAGCGCTTGAATTGCCGTAATCAAGGTTATCCACTCGCTCACTAGAGGCCAAAGATTTGATCGAGGGTCTCCCAAGAAGTTGAAGGAAGGCGCCGGTAACGAAGAGGCCGAGGTATAATTCTTTTCAAGGTTCAGTCTACTGACAGAAATTCCTTTTCACTCTTAAAGCCTTGTTGTATGTTGAAAAAATGTAATACTTAGGTGAGATGCCCGATAGGCTATTGTTCTTCAATTTTTTTTCCAGAGAAATGTCAAACTCTTTTCTTCCCTTATGTGTTATTAGAGTTTACCCTGGGTTTAATATATGGGTTTTGTATTTTATGGATTGTGTTTTGTTTGTTCCAGTTTTCTATGGATTCATGTTTTTTATTATTTAATAAGAAGAGTCGAATGTATTGAATCAAAAGTCATATATCTTGTTTTTATGGATCTCTGAGAAAATCAATAGCTTGGCCATATAGAATAAGATACTCACACAGAAAAACATACTTAATTTGAATGGCAATGGAACCTCCTGACGATTTTGGGATAAATAATTATTTTTATTATCCACTGCACAACACGAGTAGAAGTGGAAGTAGCAACAACAGTAGAGAGAGTGAGAGAAGATGCAGGTAGAACAAGAAGAGTTCACATTTAGATATATTTATATATTGATGGAGAATGTTAACTGCCATATTTAAAGGAAGCATCTCTTGATACAGTGCTGATCTACAGCCCTAATTTATGTAGGAATGGTGAATTATCAATTGAAAATATGTATCAGATGCTCAATAACACTCCTCCTGAATAAAATACTGGAAGATGCAGCCCTAGACCCAGAGTAGTGGGAATCCACCAAGGAAAACGGTGAATTTTCCGAATGGAAATGAAAAATGAGAGGTGGAGGAAGATTATGGATCAGCGCATGGAGGAATGTATCCTGAGCAATGAAGAGTCATATCCACCTGAAGGATTTAGGCTCTGCAAGCCTGCGCACCAGTCTTACACCTCAACTTTGCAATCGTAGCTCGAATCTTAGTAGCCCCACCACATTACTCTTTAGCTTAACGCACCTCACCAAAACAATTCTTCAGCCACGCCATTTTTCTTCTCCTCAAAACGGCAGCTCCTGCAACAAATTTTATCAAATAAGTGATTCCAGATCGTTATTTAATTATTTTTTGGTAACTGAAATGAAACTGGTAAGAGAAGGGAGATAGCCGGTTCTGCAAGTATGTCCATGATACTTAGTTATGATATGGGAGCTAAGCACAAACCTTCGCGTTTGAATCTGGGTGAAGTAGTTTCCGGCCTGTGTAGAGGTTTCCCTACATCCCATTCCATAATGAATCCACCATCCATGGAAACAATTTCGTGCCAATCGAATCAGCGTCAGGGGGAGCCATCGACCAAATGGATGCTCTTAGTTCCAAAACTCTATATGTATTGCTTCTGTAAAAAAAATATGAACATATTTTGTAGAATCTATAGCGACAGGATTATAAGAGAACTGCTAGGACCCTGAAAAATTTGTCATCTACAGCATGTAATGGGGTTTCTATATCCATGAGTGGGTACCACTCAGACCTTGAATTTCTCAAGAACTTTGTAACTGCAGCTGAGCAGGAATTCAGACTTTTTTTATAATACAACCAAAATTAACCATTACAGTTAAAAAAATGATCACATTGTCCAATCATCAATGTTCATGACTATCAAAACTGAATATATATGCCTAGATTATCCCTGAAATCTGCAAAGAACATCCCTGAAATCTGTTTGGAACACCCCTGAAATCTGCCCAGAACATCTTTGAGACAGTCAGCAAGTCACTGAGTCCCAGCTACAATCCCCAGCAAGCTGAGGACATCTCCTAAGTGTTCACAAGTCCCTTGAATGTGTGAACTCTTTTATTTAATATAGTTATTCATGTTCTTCCAACTATATGGCTTGGTGCCTCTAGCTATGAATGCCTATGCCACACTATGACTACCATAATGTAAGCCATAAGTGGTATCAAAGCTTTGTCTAATCCACAGATAGTAGTGCACGAGTCCCTGATGAAGTCCCTAGCAATTTGGGGACATTGCGTAAGTGTCCCATGCGTCCCTAGAATGCAGGAATGCAGGGAAGTGAGTTTTTTTAGGGGAGATGGGTCCCCATGCAACATAGAAATTAACAAAATTAAAAAGATTAAAAAAATTAAAAAATTGCAATCCAAACCATCAAATCATTTTAGGTATCTCCACAGGTCGGCTCTTTTAAACCATATATATATATATTCTTAGAACTGATATGCTATGGTACTACATGAGTCTGCAAATACATTAGTCTGCAAAGCATATTTTAAAACAAAATGACTGCTTCTGTACCTTTGTTTGACTTGATCAAGGATATGCCTGAAGTAGAAACCTCGACTTCTTTTCTTGGATGCATAAGCATTAAGGCATGCCTTTGAAAGATACAAATGCCATGAGCTTGAGAGGGACTCAACTCCTTTTGTAACTTCACTATGAGGCACCCAACAAGACCTTAGGAGGGCTTTCAATCAATTTGAATTCTTTATCAGAAGGGCAACATAATATCGGTCACCCACAGATGTATACGATGCTTGGATCCCATAGGTGGTACATAATTCAAATTGCTTGAAAAACTCCTTAAATGATGGGTCCCTTTGTTGACTTTGTCAAGAGTTTGATTAGCCATTCAATTTCACCGAATTCTGAGGTGGATCAGTGGATTGGAAATCTCAGACCTCATATTATGTGCCCAGAACTGGACTCTTCTAATCATGATATTTGAACCAGGTCTTGTACCATCTTCAAAAAGGAATTTCGCTCTTTATCCACAAAACTGTGGGCTGGTCACTGTGATGCACCAAATTTATATCATAATTTCATACTATCTGATCCTTTGAGGGCGAAAGAGGCCATGAAGATTTGACAACATTTCTAGTGATTTCTTTCCCTCTTTCTTGGGCTTGTCCTCAGCCTAGCTCTAATACCATGTTAAATTTAGCTTAACATGTTCTTAGCATAGGACAGTCACATCCATTTTTATATATAGCCCAATTATCAATCCATAGCAACCACATCAATTAAAATCATGATGATTGTAAATGATAAAAGAACATAAGAAAATAATGCAGAGGATAATCCAAGACAAGAGGACACATGAGTATGGCTCAAGCTAGGGAAAAACCCCAAGACGACAAAGATCCTTGATCAGTTCTTATTATTCATATTCTAATGTTCAACAGAGAGAGAGAGAGTACAATTATTTAAAGTCAATACTGACTTTCCAAATAGAAGATCTGACCTCTAAGCTCTTAGGCTCAATGAAACTGCTATTATGAATACTGGTTAGGGTATGAACATAGATAGCTTCAAGGAATGATGTCGGAAATCTGGGTCACTGGTTAGGGTTGTTTGATTCAACTTTCTTTTCCATTACAGTGATGTACCATAATCTAATCTCTGATATAGAGCTTTGAGGCTCCTCCTCAACAATCCCTTCCCTTCAACAATCCTGAATAAGTGGCAAGATAAACAACCCCAAACTCATGAAAGCAGAGGAGGGTTGACCATGCTTTCAAACCCTCCAAACAACTTAAAAACAGGCTGCGGTAGTGGCTTTCTTCTTGAGGTCTATAGCAGAGATAAACCTCACAAAAACGCACAAAAAAATCAACTAAAGATACGTTGCCTTGCACATAATTCCTATCCTCAAACTGTGGCTCTTATCCAACACAAAATCTGCACCCAAAACAGAGATACGCTGCCCAGACAAACCTTCCATCCTCCATGCATTATGTCACAGACTTGGAGAGCTGGTAAAATTGCATCAAGGTAATATTGCAGAAATGAGAAACAATATGTCCACAGATATGACTTAGAGAATTTGTATTTAATCAGGACATTATCGACCAACCTTAGATTCTAGAATTGGCCATGAGGAATAAGCTCCAGATACTTGGATCAACCAGCCAAAAAAAAGCTTTACTGCTGAGATAATGAATAAATAGAAGTGTCCAAAAATTGATTCACATCATACTGGGATTATGACTCTAAGAGTGATAATCATTTTAGGTATCTCCACAGGTCGGCTCTTTTAAACCATATATATATTCTTAGAACTGAGATGCTATGGTACTACATGAGTCTGCAAATACATAAGTCTGCAAAGCATATTTTAAAACAAAATGACTGCTTTTGTACCTTTGTTTGACTTGACCAAGGATATGCCTGAAGTAGGAACCTCGACTTATTTTCTTGGATGCATAAGCATTAAGGCATGCCTTTGAAAGATACCAATGCCATGAGTTTGAGAGGGACTCAACTCCTTTTGTAACTTCACTATGAGGCACCCAACAAGGCCTTAGGAGGGCTTTCAATCAATTTGAATTCTTTATCAGAAGGGCAACATAATATCGGTCACCCACAGATGTATACGATGCTTGGATCCCATAGGTGGTACATAATTCAAATTTCTTGAAAAATTCCTTAAATTTATCCTACTGCCATTTCAGTGACTTTAATTGAATGCAAATGTTGTTGTGAAGAGGTTCCGTAATCATGATTTTTTTTACCCTTCTTGTTTTGCAAGTTCTAATTGCTCTTTTGATGCTAATTGAGGAAATATTATTGTAATCATGTACCAAGTATTAGTCTATTGCTCTCTTGATGCCTTGTGCACTAAATTACCAAGTATTAGTGGAGAGCATGGATTGCCAACTTGCACATATTGGCCTGTATGCGAGTCGAGATGTATGTGGTTTCTTTTGGAGTTAGTTTTTTTTATTTTTGGTGTATGCATGAAATCTGCTTAAGAAAGCAGCATTCTGTTTTAACTTGTTACCTTTAGTAGTTTTCAACTGACTGTGATGGGATTTCTAATTTCTTTAGCTTGAGAAACTTATATTCTGTTTTCACCTTTCTTCAGTCCTTTGTTTTCAGTTGTTCAAGATAGTACTGGTGTCAGAGTAGAAACTGCTTGCATTTACATTAAATCATATCTAGGTTCCCTACTAGGATAAATTTGTGGTTGAAATTCTGAATTCTTCTGCTTTGGATTGCCATATGTTTTATGATGTCAAGGTTCCCTACAAAATTTCAATTTTTCTTTCAGGTCTCAACACGTTAATTTGTTCAGGTCATGGGTCCCATATAACCAGGCAGTTTTGGTTTATTGAGGTTAGCCACAGGTTTGAGATCCACATAGGCATTTGATGTATGTTCTGGATAGCATACAATGTCTATGCCATATGGGTGTCTAGATGTGTATAAATAGCATGCAATGTCTATAGGTATCTAGATGTGTATAGAAAACAAGGTTTCAATACCTGCATGGAATGTGCAGAGTCTCTGCTTAAGAAAGCAACATTCTGTTTTTACCTTTTTTCAGTGCTCTGTTTTGGGTTGTCATTGATAGTCTTGACACTAATATAACATGCACATCCATTTCCATATCAAAGTTCCCTTCTACAGCAGATCTGTGTAAATTTTTCTGTTGAACTTCTTTTTTGTCATACGATGCCAATCCTGCCAGAGCTAAATCTATGCTGTCACAGTTCTAGAGACTTTTCCTTGCTTCGAGTGATGTGGCTAAATAGTTAAGGAGTTTTAGTTCATCTAACCTCAATTTTATGATTGATGGAAACATTTGATGCATGCACTAATAAGTAATAACATGCAATATATGTGGGTTTGTATATCTGTGATTCTATTTAGAAAGAGGGCTTCAGTGATCTTTTTCAGTTCACACCTCGGTTTACCTTTTAGCCCTCTTTAAAATTCGTCTTCCAGGCTTTGATCCTTCTTCCATCCATGCTTGAAAGTAGCCATGCTGACATGATAACATGTATATGTCAGTCTGCAAGTACTTAGTGTTGGCTGCATTGCATATGATCTATGGGTAAGTCTGCCTGCCTGTACTTAATGTAGGATAGGGAGTTTTCGTTCATTTGTCTAAATTTCCCCTATATATTCGGAACAATTACGGAAGCTAATTTTCATCATTATAGTCAAGGCTTGATCAACCATATTCCCACATTACGTGAAAAGCTCATGTGGCACTATTTTGTTAAGTATGATTAATACTTGTACTATTCAATTTCCTGTCCAGTTTTAAAGTTTCATTTAAAAAAAAAAATTGAACCAACACACAAGAATTTCTAATGTATATCCACTTTTTACCCTATTTCCATTTCAGTGACTTTAATTGAATGCAAATGTTGTTGTGAAGTGGTTCCGTAATCATGATTTTTTTTACCCTTCTCGTTTTGCAAGTTCTAATTGCTCTCTTGATGCTAATTGAGGAAATATTATTGTAATCATGTACCAAGTATTAGTCTATTGCTGTCTTGATGCCTTGTGCACTAAATTACCAAGTATTAGTGGAGAGCATGGATTTCCAGCTTGCACATATTGGTCTATATGCGAGTCCAGTTTTAAAGTTTCATTTAAAAAAAAAATATTTAAATTTCGTCGGTCTTGCGACGTTTTATTTTTTATTATTTAAATTTTTAAATGTCCGTCGGTTTTGCGACACTTCTTCCTGGCGTCGGTATTGCAACGCTTCTGCAAAGCGTTGGTATTGCGACACTTTTGCAAAGCGTCGGTATTGCGACACTTTTGAAACACGTTGGTATTGTGACACTTTAAAAGCGTCGGTATTACGACACTTCAATAAAGCGTCAGAACACGTGTCGCTCTTCTCACGCTTTATTGAAGTGTTAGAATTGCGACTCTATGGCTAACCATGCTTTTTCCAACCTCAAACTGTCGCTCTTGCGACGACTATGTGTCGGAATAATGACACTTTGGCCGTCGGAAATTGGGCCAAATTTACTAGTGTTAGGTGAGTTTAGTTTAATTTTATCGACCATATTTTAGTAGCAGTTATATGTTGCATATTTCTTAAATTGTGGAGTTGTTTCTTTCTTGTTACATGTTTTTTTATATTGTTATATTGTGATTCAAATTTTTAGTTGTGCTTTCCAGTTATTCTCCTACATAGTACATGCTTTGATAGATTATATCAAAAGTCTTACCAATACAATAACATTGATTGTTGTATGTGGACATTTTTGTTCAGGATGGTCCATTACATAATCAAGATGAGGAGCTGGATCATGCAATTTCACTTCTCTTTCTGAAGAACTAACCAAACCAGATGGTATATGATGGCAATTTCATTTTTTTACAGTTACTTTTAGTTTAATTATATCATTTAGTTCAATGATTTTCATATATTCAACTAAACTTTTGTTACTTAACAAGACTTTGTCATTTCCATGTTTTAGTGAAATTGTTTATGGTTTGATACTCTCATACAACCTTCATCAAGTTGCATGCACCCTCATTAGAAAAAACAAGAGAATTTTGCTTGCCATAACTATCTTTCTTTGTCATTGTTGTCTTAAGAAAGTCTTTTAGCTAAGAAACTAGTTTCAAGGTTATGGCATAACTTGTCATATAAATTGAACATAAGTTATATCCAAAATGTTAACTTGTAAACTACTTCGCTGGTTTTAGGCTTTCCATTTAAAATCTACTTCAGTTTGAACTTTGAACGAGTTGTTCCATAGACTTGAATATTAAGAGATTTTGGTGTAAGGATTAAAAATTAGCTCGTAAGGCCTCTCAATTATTCATTTATTTTATCTTAATATAACATTTACTATTAAATTAGAACCACTCGGCACAAATACATCATAGATCAAGATCATACTTTGTAGAGTGTCGTAGAATAAAAATAGGAACAAGGACACTGAATTCTTTCAGTTTTCTTGTTTCTTATTCCTTTGTGTATCTTTGCACCTTTAGGAGCAATTGCAAGTTTAAAGTGTAATTCTTTAAGGGGTGCTAGCTCAATGGAAGAGCACCTGCTTTACAAGTAGGAGGTTGGTGGTTCGATTCCATCGTGCCCTGATATTCATATATAGGGAATGACGAAGATCAATTTTTGGTGACAGATGCTCTTTTGACCATCACCAATGAGCTTATGGTGACATTTTTCGACCCTCGCCAAAATATGAAATGGTGACGGTCAATGAACACCACCATATATACGCACCAATAGTGACGACTATTAAAGGTCTGTCACCGTAAATTGTTGTTGTTGATATGAAATGGTGAGGGTCACTGTTTGTCATTGTAGTCATTATTCGTGATGGACCTTGATGTCACCAATGAGTTTATGGTGACGGTCAATGAACGTCGCCATATATATGCACCAATAGTGACGGTCATGAAAGGTCCATCACAAAAAACCGTTGTTATTCATATGAAATGGTGACGGTCACTATCCATCATTATAATCAATATTCGTGATGGACTTTGAATGTCACCACAACACATACTTTCGGCGACGCCACCTTTGGTGACGTTCAGTTTTTTGGTGACGGAGGCTATTGTCCGTCACCATTGCTCATATAAAATGGTGACGGTCACAATCCGTCACTATAAATCATTATTCGTGATGAACCTTGAATGTCACCACAACACCTATACTTTCAGCGACGCCACCTTTGGTGACGTTCAGTTTTTTGGTGACGGAGGTTATTGTCCGTCACCATTGCTCATATGAAATGGTGACGGTCACTATTCGTCACTATAAATCATTGTTGGTGACGAACCTTGAATGTCACCACAACACCTATAATTTCGGCGACGCCACCTTTGGTGACGTTCAGTTTTTGGTGACGAAGGCTCTTTTGACCTTCACCAATGAGCTTATGGTGACCATTTTGGCCCCTCACCAATGTGCCTTTTTCTTGTAGTGTACCCTCAAGTGAGGGTAAGGAGAATACTACCATCCAAGGGTCATGGCGCAAACAGGAAATCCATTTCATCTATTAATTAGATTGCATCATTAAAATTATGTTTTATGAAAATTATGCTAGTTGTTACATGGAAAAAAATTCTTTTACAAACAACAACAGATTTGAATTTTTAATTTTAGTGTTGTCACTATTAATTTGAAACAATAGTTTAACTGTCCTTTTGGACCATCAATTTTATTCTAAGCTTATAATTAAAAAAAATTACTAGAAATGTTGCTTTAAATCTATAAGTGTACATCATTTAAAGTTTTTGAAAAGATTTAATTTGATATTTTATGTTTTAGGAATATTATAATAATACTTTCACACTTACTTCCAAGTTGCTATATTTGGATAGCCTGAAAAAAAATGGGCTTAATTGATCTACTTAATTAGAGTAAACATCTCATTCATATTTAGACCCATAAAATTTGAAAAAAAGCATTCCCGGCATATCTCAAGCATTTTAAATGAAAAATGTAATTATCCTTTTGTTGTAGTAAAAGGAACTTGGTCATATTAGGAATGCTAATTCAAATCTAAATTTATTTCCAAACTAAAAGCTTTGGTCATATTTGGTGATCAAAATTTCCAAATAAAAAAAATGATTAAATTTCAAATTACATGCTATATTAAAAAAAATTAGAAGTTATTTGAAAAGATAAATAAGATTAAACATTTAATCAAAAGGACGAAAGGATTTTACATCATATGTTTATGAAAAATATACTACACTTTGATATTCTACTAAAAGATATTGTAATTTAGAAAATTCAAATTCGAAATCAATAGATGCAATGAAACGTAGATTTCCATTAACAAAAGTTTCAAACTCCACGTTACCAAAATCCTTAGCTAAATGGAAATCAACTATCAAAGTTTTAGATCCATGCATCCAACAATGGTGACAACATGATTATATATTTTCAGTAACACATAATAACATTATTCTTTATCACAATAGTGTTCAAAATACGTGATGGTCATAATATATATTTCAAGAAAAACATGTTGAACTGTTCACTTTTAAATTGAAGTTCATTTCAGCAATAGTGTTCAAAATACGTGATGGTCATATAATGTACACATAATAACAACTTTCTTTATCAAGTTTGAAGAAAAATTTAGAATGTTTCTTCAAGACCTTTCAATAACAACTCTCAAAATATGTCATAGTCTAACAATGTATACATAATAGCAATATCCTTTATCATGTTTGGATAGCCTTGAAAGAGAAAAATCATGTTTGGAATTCTTTGATATAATATATAGTGACTAATAAAAAAGATAATCGATATATAAGGATAGGTATTGATGATAGATACATAAAATAAATATGACTATGACTGAATAAAGAAAAAACTAAATAATTTCTATATAGACACTAAACGCTGAAGCTTAAAGGATCGGGATGATACCTCGGAAGAAAAGACAGATGCTAGTTGGAGTTCTGGCTGGGTTTATTTTTCTTGTTGTTGTTCAAAACATGCATAATCTCGTTGTCACCATTCAGAGTGAAAACACCGTGGATTTGAATATTTCATAGCATATAAATTATGGCTATTATTTTATGCAGGTATTCTTGGTAGGATATTTGAGCTAGTGCTAGAAGTAGTTGCTTTAGAACTAGTTTGTTTCTAAGGTAACATCACAAAGAATTGTTATCAGGAGTTCTTATAATGCAGTTGACACAAAGTAGATAGAGGAAGGAATATTTTTATTTTCATTTAACACAAAATATTGGCATATCGTCTATCACTATAGATGGTGATAGTGGGAAATTTCAGAGTGCACAAACAAAATTGAATGGTGTAGAGTATGCACTTGCAACTAGGAGTGTTCCTTGTACATGTTAAGAAAGAGGAATAGTTAGAATATGTATAATGAAATATAAGTAACTATAGAGACAACTGAACATGTAAGAAATAATAAATTATTAGATAATTTCTTAACTAGATTTGTTTGTCAATTATTTTCTTAAGATCTTGTTTTATATTGGACTTTGAATGTGTGATGAAGGTGGATTTGGTTGTACGAAACATTTTTTCCTTTAGTTCTCTTTTTCTTATAATTTTTTTGAAGGGAATAATTGGCATATCACCATTTTGCAATCTTTGTTCCATTTCATTGTAGACAGGTGAAAATTCTTCAAATAGTTGAAGCTGTGACATAGAAGAACCAAAATATTGTTGTTGTCATTGTGTGGAGGCAATAACTTGGAAATGATAAGACTCATGGGTAAATGATGCAAAGGTGAGCATGTTATAATCACCTTGTCATCTTCAAAATTTCCATATACAATGTGTTAGGTCCCTATATTACTAGTATAGTTCCTTATTGTTGTTAGTGTAACCCCCTTATTGTTATTTTTGTACCCCTGTAGCCCTCATATTGTTATTATTGTGCCCTTAAATTATTATTTTTAGGTCGGCTAGGATTACGTTGTGGCCCCACTAGGATTACATTGTGGCCCCATGGACTCCTATATATAGAAAGGAGGTTTTGTAATTTGTATCATCGAATAATTATTTATTCATGTAATGTATTGGAGTTTTCCCCCTCGAAGTGGCTTATTTCTAAGGCGTAGATATCTCTTTTCTTCTATTTTTGGAGCTGATTTCACAACATTTGGTATCATAGCTTTGGATTCTAGGGTTTTGCTACTCCAAATAGGTCATCGTGGCATTTTGGCTATAACTAGTTTTTTATGAAGGTTCAAAAGCTGAAATTTTTAGAGTGAAAAGCAGAAATCCTAAAGAACAGCTTCACAAAATGTCAGAGCTTCGTTCATAATATTTTCGGAAGATATGATCTGTGAAAGTTAGGGCTTTTTGCAGGCTTTTGAATTTCACTTAAAAAGGTCATCACAAAATTTTCGTTATAACTTTTTTTCTACGAAGGTTCAAAAGCTGAAATTTTTAGAGCGCGGATCCAGTAGCCTGAGGAACAACATCGCATAATTTTAGAGCTTAGTTCGCAACATTTTTGGAGATATGATTTGTGGAATTTAGGTCTTTTCAAGCTCTCAAATTTCATCTCAAAGAGGTGGTCGTGGGAAAATATTCATAACTCTCTCTCTGAGCATTGAATTGGAATTTTTTAAAAAGTGATTGGAAGTACACATACTGCAGTTTCCTATCTATAAATTTTAGGGCCAAAGGAGCAAACATTGACACGCAACAAGTCATACAAGTTCGCTCTACTGAACCAGTCCATAGTTAGGTCATTGTGGGAGATTGGACATAAATTTGCCTTGAAGAATCCAAATCAAGTCAGAACTGTGGCATTTGAAAGAAGCTTCAGAGGAATACTACAAGGCTAAATTTCAGATATTATAATCTGCAAGTATATATATAAGTCAATTTCAATATCGAGCTCCTCAAAAGCAAGTAAACGGTGTGTATTTTTTTTCGAATTGCATAAGTCTTGTTTGAAGAATCAAGTTGAATTGATTCCAAGGGCATATTGTAGAACAGATATTAGTATTGGATTCTAAAATGGCCCCTAAAAAGAATTCAGCACTCATTAAGCCTTTAGAAGGTTCTACTATGACTCATGAAGACAAATAATGGCAACATGACATATCAAAATTACAAGAGAAAGTGCAACAAATTTCGCTCTTGCAAACAACAACAAAAATTGACATGGAAGTTTGAAGAAAGGCGTGGTAACTAAGATTAATGGTTTGAAGAAAGGCATGGAATATAATATGGATGGTTTGAAGAATGGCATGGAAGCTAAGATGGATGGCATGGAAGCTGGCATGGATTCTAAGATGGATGACATGGAAGCTAAGATGGAAAACATGAAGAATGATCTAAAAGCATACATGGAAGGTTTGACAAATTTTATACAAGAAACATTTCCTAATGGTGAAAAGATAGTATGGGAAACTCATGATGAGAAAAAAATAAATGTTAATCATGATTTCATAAACTCTAATGTTGGAGGGAAGAACCACCATATTCCAAAAATGGATATGAGGAAGTTTGATGGAAAGGATCCTGTAACATGGATACTACAGATGGAGCAATATTTTGATCTCAATAATGTGCAAAACACCCAAAAGGTACGTATTTCAACTTTCCATTTAGAACAAAATACATTTGTATGGTATCGATGGCTTTGCTCCCATAAAAAAATTGTCACTTGGTCAATTTTTATGGAGGAAATGATAGCACATTATGAGGATACAAAGAGAAACACTTTCTTTAGCCAATTGATAAATCTCAAACAAAAGTGTTTAGTGGGGGAACACATTGAGGACTTCCAAAAATTGAATATAAGGGTAACTGATATTCTAGAGGAACATAGGATTGATCTCTTCATAGGTAATTTAAAGGATAACATCCAACATGAAGTTCGCGTTTTGGAACCTGATTCATTGGAGAAGGCATTCAGGTTGGCAAGAAAAATTGAATATAAAATTATGGCGACAAGGAAGCCTAACACTCACTTCTATAAAGATGAAAGTGTTACTCCTAGATTTCCATAACCTACAAGGTTGACACCACAACAATTGGAAGAAAAAAGTGCAAAAGGGATTTGCTACAGTTGTGATAGAAAATACACTAAAGGTCATAAGTGTGCTAAGAAGAAATTATTTTACATATATTGTGAAGAGGAAGAAGAAAATGAACAAGAATCTTCAGAAGAAGAGGATATACACCAGGAACCAACCCTAGAAGAGGAAGAAATGAGTCTGACCATATTATGTAATGCATTGGTAGGAATTACTACTCCTCAAACTCTCAAGATAGAAGGACATATCAAGAAGAAAAAGGTAATAGTGTTGATTGATTCAGGTAGTACCCATAATTTTATTCATTGTAAGGTAGCCAAGGAATTGAATTGTTTCCTATACCCAGCACCAGAATGTCAAGTGATGGTTGCAAATGGAGGAACTATAAATTTCTCTAGAAAATGGCATAATATCAAGCTAACCATGGGGAATATTTATTGAATAGTCCAATGCTTTCCATTCCTATGGGAGGTGCTGATTTTGTACTAGGAGTACAATGGTTACAATCTTTGGGGAAGGTAGCTTTTAATTTTCAAGAAATTTTCTTCAAATTTTTTTTAGAAGGAAAGGAAGTCGAATTACGAGGTACTGTAGGGAATCCGGGAAAGATAATAAGCTCTAATGTCATGAAAAAGCTTCTAAAGAAAGAATAAAGAAGCGTAATTGCACAATTATGCTCACTAGAAGTTCCAACATCAAAATCATCTATTTCTACAGATCTCCAAAAAGTCTTGGAAAATCATTCCAAGGTGTTTAAAACTCCCAAAGGACTCTCACCTATTCGTGATCGTGATCATGTTATTCATTTGATTCCAAGAAGTGTTCCTCCAAACATAAGGCCTTATAGATATCCTTATGTCCAAAAGAGCGAAATTGAACATATGATTGCAAAAATGTTAGAGGTGGGTATAATTCAACCTAGTCAAAGTTCTTTCTCTACTCCTTTAGTATTGGTACACAAGAAAGATGGATCATGGTGCATGTGTCCAGATTATAGGGAGCTCAATAAGCTTAGCATTAAAGATAAATTTCCCATTCCTGTGATTGATGAATTATTGGATGAATTACATGGAGAAATTTATTTTACCAAGTTGGATCTTTGTTCCAGATATCATCAAATTAGAATGAATACTTAAGATATTCCCAAAACAACATTTCTAACTCATGAGGGTCATTATGAATTTTTGGTCATTCCTTTTGGCCTTACCAATGCACCTTCTACATTTCAAGGGTTGATGAATTCCATTTTCAAACCCTTCCTTAGAAAATTTGTGCTAGTATTTTTTAATGATATACTAATCTACAGCAGGTCTTGGAAGGATCATATTCAACATGTTGACAGGGTGCTCAAACTATTGCAGGAGAAACAATTATATGCAAAAACATCCAAATGTTTCTTTAGAGTACAAGAGGTGAAATATCCGGGTCATATTCTATCTCACGAGGGTGTTAGGGTAGACCCTAACAAAATTAAATCCATTAAGGAATGGAAATTCCCCACAGCCGTAAAGCAGTTGCGAGGATTTTTCGGGCTAACAGGGTATTATCGCAAGTTTGTTAAAAATTATGGGAGAATAGTTGCACCTCTAACAACATTATTGAAGAAAGATGTATTTTCATGGACTCCTGAAGCAACTAAGGCCTTTGAACATCTTAAAGAGGCAATGTGCCTAGCACCAGTCTTAGCTACACCAGACTTCACAAAAACCTTTATTGTGGAATGTGATGCCTCAGGAAATGGAATTGGTGTTGTTTTAATGCAACAAGGAAGACCCATTGCTTTTGAAAGTTGTCTAATCAAAGGAAAGTATTTATAGAAATCTATTTATGAGAAGGAAATGTTAGCAATACTATATGCACTAAAGAAATTGCGAACTTACCTAATGGGAAGACACTTCAAGGTAAAAAATGATCATGACAGTCTTAAGCACTTTTTGGAACAAAGACTATCTTCAGAAGAGCAGCAAAAATGGGTCACAAAGATTTTGGGTCATGAATTTGAAATAATATACAAAAAAGGGAAGCTAAATTTTGTTGTAGATGCACTCTCAAGAAATAATGAAGAGGTGGAAGCATTTCTTTGTGCCATTTCTATTATCCAACCAGATTGGATAACCGAAGCAAGAGATGAATGGAAGAAGGACGAAGAAATGTGGACACTCATTCAAAAGTTGCAGCAATGTCCTAGTACATTTGATACATTTAGTTGGAAAAATAATTCCTTATGGCATAAACATCACTTATATCTTTGTAAGAATTCCCAACTAAAGCAGAAGATACTTTTGGAATTGTACACTTCTCCTTTAGGAGGACACTCTGGATTTTAAAAAACTTACCATAGGGTGAAGAAATAATTTTTTTGGGATGGCCTTAAATCTGATATTCAAAAGTTTTTGGTGGAATGTTTGGTTTCCCAATAGAATAAAGTTGAGACAAATAAGACCCCAGGTCTTCTACCACCTTTATCCATTCCAAGTCAACGTTGGGAGGAGATTTCAATGGATTGTATCACAGGTTTACCTAAGTCCAAAGGAAAGAGTGTCATCATGGTGGTAGTTGATAGAATTACCAAGTATGCACACTTTTGTGCATTATCTCATCCATTTAAAGCAAGTACAGTTGCTACTGCATTTATGGACACAATTCAAAAGCTACATGGAAACCCAAGGGTTATTGTGAGCGACAGAGATCCCTTTTTACTAGAAATTTTTGGACGGATTTATTTTCTTGTTTGGGTACTCAATTAGCTCATAGCTCATCTTATCATCCTCAATCCGATGGTCAAACTGAGATAGTAAATAAATTTTTGGAAGGATATCTTTGTTGTTTTGTATCTAATAAACAAAAAAAATGGGTCAAGTGGTTACTTCTCACTGAGTGGTGGTATAACACTTCCTTCCATATTGTAGCAAAAATGACCCCATTTATGGCACTTTATGGATATCATCCACCATCCATCACATCATCTTTAAGAGAAAATTCTAAGGTTTAAGCAGTGGAAGATCACATAGAGCATCAACAAGAAGTTCTCCAACTCTTAAAGGATAATCTGAATTTGGCACAAAATTAAATGAAACAACAGGCAGATCAACATCGCAGCAAGAGAAGTTTTGATGTAGGAGACTGGGTAATTTTACGGCTACAACCATACACACCAATGTCCCTCAAGCAAGCTAAGAAGGATAATAAACTATCACCAAAGTACTATGGTCCTTACAAGGTGTTGCAAAAGATTGGTACTATGGCATATAAATTGGAGCTTCCTGCTTCTTCACGACTACATCCAGTTTTCCATGTTTCATGCTTAAAGAAGATTATAGGTGAAAATATTCTAGTTCAAACAATATTGCCAGAACTTGATGAGGAAGGAAAAATCATATTGGAACCTGAAGCGGTCACGGAAACAAGAACTCAACAGCTACGAAATCGATCAATTTCAGAGTATCTCATCAAGTGGAAGAACTTACCCACTGAAGATTCTACATCGAAGGATGCGAATTTTATATAGAATCACCCAGAGCCACTGAAGCGTTGAGGAGAACACCTTTTTGAAGGAGAGGAGCATGTTAGGTCCCTATATTACTAGTATAGTCCCTTATTTTTGTTAGTGTTACCCCCTTATTGTTATTATTGTACCTGTGTAACCCCCATATTGTTATTATTGTGCCCTTAAATTATTATTGTTAGGTCGGCTAGGATTACATTGTGGCCCCATGGAATCCTATATATATAGAAAGGAGGCTTTGTAATTTGTATCATCGAAGAATTGTTCATTCATGTAATGTATTGGAGGTTTCCCCCTCGAAGTGGATTATTTCTAAGGCGTTGATATCTCTTTTATTTTTTTATATTACAATGTGTAATGTATATTGTAGACCAATGTTTTGAGTGTCTATCATAATTTATCCAATTTCTCCCATTGGGTGTGTTTATGTGTTTTCTCCCAATTACTTTATTGTTATGTTGGGAAAAAAACTGTATTCAGTACATACTGGAGGGATGTTTTCTACAATTTTTGTATTATCTAACAAAAAATTGTGGTCATAGTAACCACTGTCATAGCTTATTTCTACTAGAATATGGAAATTTATTACTTTGATTCCTTTTCCTAGAAATATCTTTTGATGGTATTCTTTTATTAGCTCAGTTGGGAGAACCAGTGTGAATTTCATCAATCCATGTTGATCGGTTAGATTTGCATGTAGTATTTGAATATTTTTTTGTGATTTATGAAGGAATGTGCTACATACAACCATGACATAATCGTGGAAATTATTTTGATTTTTGTGAATGTTCAATTCTTTAATTTATTTTGGAATTGTTGATGATGCATTTGGGCCTATGTACAAATATGAAAATATGGCACAGAGTATATGCAAATGCTTGAAGCATAAAAATGTTGTTTGTGTTCAAGACATCATTTATGGTTGCATCACTGTTGCATTTTCTTTTCCATTGGTAATTCTCAACAATAATTATTTCATCCATCTTTGAAAAGTTGTTTGTTGAAGTTTTGTATTGCAATTTGTTTCCTAAATGCAATTGTATTATTCTTGCAAGATGGTATATATGCAACATAAAATAAAATCATATTTTCAATAGATCTAGAAAGATAATACAATGTAACAAGTAAGCAAGTTGACATTATTTCTTTCATGTATTCATGAAATACCTTTTTAGAAAAGAAATGAATATTCCATGTGAGCTTCTATCTGTGAAATTATTAATTTATGAGATACAATGAAAGAAATAAAAAAATTCCAAGAATTATTTTTTAAACTAATATGAGTTAATGTTTTCAAAAGCATGGATTTCTCGTATACAATTCAACCAAAATCCAATGGAAAATAAATAGGGAAAAAAAATATTAAATGCAAATAATATGCCATTTTAGTACTATGTATGTCCCTGAATGAAGTTTTGATACAATTTAGTTCATATCTAAAATTTAGTTTCTTTATAGTGTTTTTATTAGGTGTTTATATTTTTTGGATTTTTGTGTGGTATTTGAATGATAAAAATAAATAAATGCATCTTTGTTTGAACTATATTGGTTCAAAGGTCATCCCTACAATTTATCTAGATCATCCATTGTGAAAGGTACACAAAGAGTAGGGCATGGAAGGATTTCTTCTTACATATGTTTCAATTTATATATGATTCTTTTTGAAAACATATAGGAACTACCTTCTACCTTCTCTACAAGAAAATACATTAGCAATTTCCTTTTTTAAAATAGGTACAATACTGGTTGATCTAGTGAATTTTGAATTTCCCCTTAAAAGTTGTGATGTTTTAAAGGCAAGTTTAGATTTTGGAAACCATATATATAACAATATTGTTGGATCTATAAATTAATTTTGATGGTTTTAACTCTCACTTTATAAAGTTCCAATTGAAATTCAACCTATTCTTGTGGTATCTAATATTGTATTTCATGGCATTGAAAACTCACTGCATGCATATTCTAGAAGGGGTAATGCTAGATATTATGAATTTGACGTATTTTTTCCACAAGAATGGCACTTGTGATTGTTTATGATGTCATGGTTCTATGTAGAGAAAGGAATAAAGGAGAATCTTCTAAAAAAATAGACTGATCAAAGGTATAACACCACTAAATCAACAATGGGTGAGCTAAACCCAAGGATCATAATGAGGTTGGAGGACAATAATAAATAGTTCACTAATATGATTTCCCTTATGCAGGTCAACTTAGTGGTTCATATGGGACTATTTATGCTTTAATCAATGTGGACATTTAATTTTTGGGGTTAAGAACAATATACTATTTGGGATGAAATTGTTTCCTCCTATTGAAATTTCATGCTAGTTGTTAGACTAACTTATATTATTTGATGATTTGATACCAATGTTGACCACGATACAAAATTTTGAATCAAAAATATAAATATTTTGAAGTATGATTTATTTAATATGTAATTTGTAATTGTGATCAAAGAAATGAACCTCGTTCCACTAGCTATGTTGTAGAAATGATAAGAAAATCATGTTGCAATTGTGTAACTTAACTTTAAAGTAATGGGAAACAAAGTCAACATAGAGTCTAGGTTAATTATATGTGATATCCCCTGACTTAGTCTTATTTGTGAATATTGTGCATGTCAAGTGCGTTGATATTGTGACTCTAAGACTGATATGGAACTGGTTTATCAATATTTTGTTACTGATAGTTACTTTATGTAAATATATTTTGTTAAGTTATTAATAAAATATGGAAAATAATATTGAGGCTCCAAATGGATAAAGAGAATTTATGGAAAATATAGTGGTTGGATTTATTTACCCTTGGATAATGTAAGATCTAGGAATTTAATCAAAGTATTATATTATTAAATTACAAAAATTTATTGATCAATAACTCTCCTAGAAAGATATGATGTTTTGTTAGGAATTTGGGGAGAGTGGATCTCATTAATGTAAAAAGTAACTACCTTCCACCTAATGGATAAGGGAGGATATAGTTACTAACTACCAACATAATACTAGAAAGGGGTATTTTTTGTCATGTACTACAGTTAAACTCAAGTAGTGAAAAGTGAGAGTGAGGAGGTATAGTGAATAGAAAGAGAAAAGAAAACATAATGTTTTTCTGGCTTGTAGTCCATTGAAGCTGAAGGGGACTCATCCAGGAGGAAAAGTCAAGGTTGGGAGGAGAATTATATCTCTAGTATTATTTTCCAAAGGCATTGACAATTCGGTACACTAAACAAGTTATATTTTGTAATTATGTTATGTGAAACATTTTATTGAGAATATGCACAACAATAGAATGGTTACTGTTTGAAAGATTATTGAATATTTCATATGCAAATGAAAAAGGAAAGATAGAAATATATCATTCAAATAATTTGTTAATTATTCAAGTACTTCATGTTTATTTAGAGAAGAAAATATCTTGTTGCATATATCTAGAAGAAAATGTTCTTCATATTTAAGGAGTAAGGACTATTTGAAATAAATAGTGATATATATTTACGTTTTGAAAGCACTAACTATAAATGTAGAATTAAAAACTTTATTATGCATGTAAATATGGAAAACTAAGTAAAAAATATTTACAATTGGGTAAAATTTTAATACAATCTGCTTAGGGTACACTGGTATCATTCCTTCTTGGTATTAAAAACTAGATTAGATAAGTTTTTAACTATAAAATCATAAAGACAGATGATGAGGACAAAAGGGCCTAAGACAACATAAGGATTTGGAAAAATATAAGTTTTGAAATAAAATATTTAGATAATGATAAGCTATCTACATGTAACTTGGGAAAAAATTTCCAATGAAGCAATAAATCAGAGTAGCGACATAAGTCCACTTCTGAAGATATAAGTGACACAGAAAGGAACCTATAAATATCTACTAGTGTAATATAATTATCTATAATAATTATCCTAGAAACTTTATTACTACATAAACATATTGAAAATCCATGAAGTACATAGATTAGTAACTTTCCAATATAGTAGAGAAAAAATAAAGAGAATATGATTTATATAAATTAAAAGATAAAATCCTTTGAAATGTCAATCAAAATATTAGAATATAATGTTAACAAAAAATGTTCAATTAAAACATGTTTAAAATATATATATATATACGAGGAGTGAAGGCTTTCAGCCTTGGTTGTCCTTAATATTACAAATCATAGCATAAGTTTCCCTTATCATTTTATTTCCCAATAGGGAAGAAATTATAAATAGCTTCCATGATATCCAAGTCAGACTATAAACTCTAGTATCTCATTTCCTAAAGAATGAACCAAATAAATATAAGAAACAATGAGGAAGCTTGAGTGCATCTGATCTGTAAGTGAGGAAGTTGAATTCGTAAAGAAACTGGATAGTTCCAAAGTAAATGAATGTAATTAGATGGGATTCATCCATATTTAGTATACCTGTGAATTTTTGACCATATAAAATGTGGGTCGTGGATTATAACGGGTTGTTACTATTGTTGAAGAAACATAATATGAGAATAATATAAAAAAATATATATCAGAAAAATCATCCTCGAAGGACCTATAATATTTACCTGTAACAAGTGTTGATTCCATTAAAAACATTGTAATGGAATACCATATTAACAAAAATTGAATAATTTAAGATATTTCCACATAAGGAAATTTAGCCTTCACATAGTATTCATAAACACAACCATGGAAAATCCACGTAAACATTAGGCTACAACCTACAACATTGAGCCTTTATGGATCTTAACTGAGAATATTTTTTTTGTGTATCATACGGAAAGGAAAATTACTACCATAAAGAGAAATGAAGAATGAATGAAGATAATAATAGACAAACTTCTATAGGATCATCTTGAAGGGAGTAGAGAGCATGATTTTGTGTAGGAAATGATGAGGGGAGAAACTTGAAACCAAAATAACCATGAATTGGATATTTTTACAAGCGGTCCACATCTAAAATCAGATTAGATAGTATAAAATCTAATCAAGAGAAATTTTCTAAGGATGAACAAGAAGACATAAATGGGTACATAGTCAAGCGAGTTAGATGAAAACGGAGGAAATATGAAAGTTGAAAGAACTAATGAGAAAATTTTTAGAAGAGAGTATCTAGATAGAACTAAACCTATAACTTCTAGTGAGATACAAACACCCATGTTTAATAATGACATGGAAGAAAAAAATTTAGGGGCAACGCTTCTGTGTCTAAGAAGAAAATAATTATATCCTAATTACAGGGTGAATTTAAAAATATCAGACCTTTGATTTTTGCTGGAGAATATGACGAAGGGGAAAAAGCTTGGATTCTAAATATGTCAAAATATTTTGAAGTCTATAACTACACTAGTAACCTGAAAGCCAGACTAGCTACATATCAGTTGACTATAAAAGCAACTTTGTGGTGGGAAGAAAACAAAAAATAAATAAATTTAGAGGCAAAAACTTGACCTGAAAAATATTCAAGAAGGAATTCAAGAATAAGTACTTATCAGAGAGGTACTATGATTAGAAATCTAGGGAATTCCATGAATTAAGATTGGGCCAATTAACAATGGATGAATTTGTGAATAAATTTATGAGCTTGTTGTGGTATGTGCCATATATTAAAGAAAATAGGAAAAGATTCAAAGGATTATCAAATGTTTACCTTTTTCATACAAAGAGAGGATTGAATTTCATAGTTTGAAAACAATGGGTGAAATAATAAGAAAATAAAAATTGTGATATACGGAGAATAAGCGGAAAAGTGATAGTTATAAGAATTGGTTGGAAAAAAAAATGAAAAATTTAATGCTAAAAACAAAGGATTTAAGAAAATTGTGTTTGTCAATACTTATAAAAGTCTTCCCATGGGGGGAAAAAAATTTGGGCCTGGACGCTCTGCAAGGCAAACCCTAGCACATGACCTAATCCATCTATCCCTCTGCGGCTCCTACCTCTAACTGTTGCAGGCTCTGCCCTTGCAGACCTGCCTTAGCAGTCTAGTGCTTCCCTCTATTGGCTCCAGTTATGGAGTAGGATGGAGGCCAAAAGGCACCATCCTTTATATATCAGGTCACTGGGACCTATCCTTTTTCACTCGCTTAATCAATTCTTCAGCCTCCCCTTGATCCGATCTGGAGCTCCGCCCCAACTCCCCTCATATTGGAAAAGACAAAGCAGATCCTCCCCCAAAGCAAGATGGCTCTGCTACTAGTCCCAAAGAGACTGTGAGCTATTCAACGCATGTGATGCATCATACCACGAACTCTAATGGCAACAACCTTGTGGCCATAGCGCAGGCTCAGGACACTACTCAAAGGGTGAACGTTTGCAACCCAAAGGCGGCGAAGATCCCTGAAATATTTATTCAGGAACCCGAGATCAGCATCTATAGAGAATATATGAGAGAACACGCCATCATTTTCAAAATCATGGGCATATGGCCATCTGAAAGAGCCCTCAAAGGGTTAATTCAATCCAAATGGAACCCAAAAGGTGCGATAGAGCTCCAGCTTGGTTCAAAAGGATTCTTCACCACTGTCTTCGCTCTCTTGGAAGACAGGGACATAATATTTGAGGGTGGGCCATATTTTTTCAACTTTTCTAGACTCTACATGAGATATTGGAAGGAGAACTTCACTCCGGAAAAAGAAGACTTCACACAAGTCCCAGTCTGGATCAAACTATATTCTCTCCCTACGGACTACTAGGCGCCATCAGTTCTCAAAGCCATTGGAAATGAACTCGGAGAATACATCAATATGTCGGAAGGTACAAAAAATGGTCATTACATTTCATATGCTTGTATCTGTGCCTATATTGATGTCTCTGGAGCTCTCCCAGAATCCATCAAACTGAACTTCAGAGATGAAATATGGACCCAGACAGTGGATTATGAACATATACCTTTCCGATGTCAGAAGTGCCATGAGCATGGACACCTATTCAGAGATTACCCATAGAATTAGCCACCCCCAGAAGACAACCAAGCAAGTAGGAAGGACGAGCAAGGCTTCATCAAGGTGAGCCACAAAAACAGGAAAGGAAAAAGGAACAATACAGGAAGAGAAACGCTAAGGCCCGCACAACAAAATAAATATGCCATCCTCTCCTCTAAAACATAGGAAACAGGACAACACAGCAACAGTAAAGAGCAACCCACGGTGCAGGAAAATGCCTTTCACACCATGGACACAGACATGGAGAATACAAACATCCTCTCTCAAGAAGAACATGCAACTCAAGAAGAAAATGATATGGACTTCATCCAGGACATTCCAATGTCAGAGGAAAAGGAGATTGAAGACATCCTGATGGGCATGGACCTATAGAAAATATCAAGGGACCAGAACACAAACGGTATCGAGGGAATGCCAGAAGATTACATAAAAATAATTGAGGAAGCATACATTCTACAAAAAAGCCTACAAAAGTAGAGATAAAACCAAACCAAAGGGAAAATCCAAGCCAGCAGAATCAAAGAGAACCTCAAAGCCAACCACCAGATCACTAAGGGGCCAAAAAAGAGAAAGGGTCGGAATACCAATAGTCAACATCTCCAAGAGCTCGGTATTCGCCTTATCAATGAAGGTAAGGTAAGGGTGCTCTCTCTCTCCCCTAATACATTATTATGATCTATACATTTTGGAACATAAGAGGACATAACAGTCCCACAAAAAAAAGGATCCTAAAATCCAAAGTTACCTCAGGAAAAACTGATATTCTATTGTTACAAGAAACAAAGAGTGGTCTGTCTAAAATGGATGACATTCAAAAGGCCTGCTTCAGGAAACAATACAGCCACTTGGCTATTGTTTCTTCCAGCACGGTAGGCAGTATAGCAACGTTATGGAAAGACTCTAAGTTCCACCTAATTGAATCCTTTTCTTCCAAGCATGCCCTAACAATGGTTCCCCAAATCACGGGAACCAGAGAAAAGTTGTGCATTACCAACATTTATGGCCCCCACATGGTTTTTGAATGCTATGCTTAGCTTAACTGTCTCAAGAGTCCACTCCAACCTCTCATCCATCTATTTCATCTTCTTGCAGGAGACTTCAACATGATCCTAAAACTGGGGGAAAAAAACGATGGCATCCGCAAACTAGACTCAGACTCTTAGGCCTTTTAGAATATGATAGATTACCTAGGCTTCATTGCAACCCCACCAAAAATGGCATCTACACCTGGAAAAACAGAAGAGTGGGCAACCATCAGATAGCCTCCTGACTTGATCGCTTTCTCCTCTCAAAATAAATTTTCCTCTCCTCTCTGGAAACAGAAGCCATCATCGCTTCTCAAGCTGGCTCAGACCATTGGCTGATTGTTCTGACTATAAAAATATCTGAAAGACCAAATAACACCCCCTTCAGGTTTGAAGCATTATGAATCTCTCACCCATATTTCCAAGAAAGAATCAAGGAATGGTGGTCCATCTCGCTTCCTCAGCAAGGCAACAAGATGAAAAGCTTCCAACAAAGACTAAAAATTATCAAACAGGAATTAAAAAAATGGAACCGGAAAACCTTTGAAGACATCACAATGGATAAAAATATGATCGAATTAAAAAAGAGGGCCCTTCAACAGAGTATCATTCATAATGGCATGACAAAGGAAACCAGACAAGAAGAAATAAAACTTCAGAAATAATGGGAAGAACGAGCCTCTCAGGAAGAAACCCTATGGAGGAAAAAATCTAGGATTAGTTGGCTTAAAGATGGGGAAAAAAACACAACCTTATTTCAAAAATGTATGATCTATCATCGAAAGCAAAACATAATTCTCAACCTCAAAAATAAGCAGGGTCTCACTAAAAGTACACATCAAGAAATTGAGGAAGAAATACACCAACATTGTTCAAACATCCTCAAGGAGAGAAATCAGGACAACAAGGATCACATCAAGAAGATCACTAGCAACATCCCCACCATATTAACTAGAGAAAAAAATCAAATTCTTCTAAAAAAATAACCATGGAGGAAGTAGAAGCTACGGTCCAGTCAATGCCCAATGGCAAGGCCCCGGGAGCCGATGGTTTCACTATAGACTTCTATAAAGCTTGTTGGCCCCTGATCAAGGAGGATGTCTATGACATCATCGAGGAATAAATGATGAAGAAAGCCATATTTCCTTCCCTTAATGCCACTTTTCTTGCTCTCATTCCCAAATCTGATAGAGCGGACTCTCCTTATCACTTTAGACCTATTGCTCTATGTAATGTAATCTACAAGATCATCTCCAAAGTTCTGGCCAACCACATAAAATCCCTCCTGTCTCTCCTCATCTCACCCAATCAAATAGGTTACATTGAGGATAGGAAAATTCTGGACAACATCGTTCTCTAACCAGGATTTAACCACTCCCTCAAGGACCAGGGAAAACAAGGTATGTTGATCCAACTTGACATGTCAAAAGAATTTGATAAGATTAATTGGAACTACATCAGACACATGTTGGCTGCCTTCGGTTTCAATTTATATTGCATCAAATGGATCATGGCTTTGGTCATGGGGGCTTTCTTATCCATTCTCCTCAATGGCTCCCCCTCCTCCATCATCAACCCCTCGCGAGGAATTAGACAAGGAGACCCTCTCTCCCCATTCCTCTTCATCATCATGGTTGAGAACCTTGGTAGGAATATTTCTGCTGCCTCTTCCAAAAATCTAATCTCTAGCCTCAATCTCTATCCCCCTAACCCTCCCATCTCCCATCAACAGTTTTTGGATGATACGCTCCTCATGGGCATCCCCATAGCCAAAGAAGCCCACGCTTTTCGCAACATTATTGATGACTTTGCTTTGGCCTTAGGGTCCTTTGTCAACAACTCCAAGTCAAAAATATTCTTTCTCAATTCTCCCACTGTCTTTCAAAACCATATCACTAGAATATTGAGATTCCAGAAAAGTAGATTCCCCTCAAGATACTTTGGCATTCCCCTCATAGACAAACCCTTAGCATGCTCGAACTGGGAACCCCTTATCTCCGAGCTCAAAAACTAAAATCTCCAATTGGACCTTCTGCTTCCTCAATTTCGCTGGTAGACTTATCCTTGTCTTCTTTGTTCTTCAAGTTATGCCCTGTACTAGATCTATACCATTGTTGCTCCTTGTTCCATCTTGAATCAGATCAGAGCCATCCAAAGAGATTTCCTCTAGAAAGGGAAAGCCAACAATGGAAAATGGGCCCTGGTGCCCTGGGACAAAGTTTGCTCACCCAAGAAAGCGGGCAGTCTTGGAGTTAGAGACCCGGACCTCCTAGGCAATGTCATGGGAGCCAAGACATGGTGGTGTTGGACCTCCAATCCTACCACCCCTTGGGCCATGATTTGGAATGCCAAATACGCCCCCTTTCAGCCCTGGGATTCTCTAATTAGACTCTCCGGTAATCTTTGAGGATCTACAATTTGGAATCAGGCGTGGGAAAACAGATCACTCATCCAAAATCATAGCTTCTGGGAGATATGAAATGGTGAGAATTCCCTATTCTGGGAGGATGCTTGGGAGCAATGTCCTAAACTCGACTCGGAGATCTACATTCCAATCAGAAGGGAGCTAGAAAATCAAAACAAACACAAATTCAGAGATTAATGGAAATTCTTGGAAAATTTCGAGTGGAGGGAGTGGGTGGACATCAAAGATATGGCCCCAATACCTTTCCACCAGTCGATGAACATTCTTGTAGAGGAGCTAACCAACAGAAAAATCCAAAGAGAATATGGACGGGACATTCTGTGGTGAGGAACCAATGCGGCGGGGAGATTCAACATCAAGGAGGCCTATAACATCCTCCAGAGTCCCACCCCCACATAACACGATAGCAAGTGGCAGCGACTCTGGAGCAAGAACCATTGGCTGAAAATTACACTCTTTCCATGGTTAGTCATGCACAAGAAAATTCTCACTTGGGATAATCTGCAGATGAAGGGCTTCACAGGACCCTCCAAGTGCACGATGTATCATTCCAACTTGAAATCAGTCAACCATATCCTCAACACTTGTCCTTTTGCCTCTAACATTTGGTCATGGCTCCTCTTTGTATTCAAAGCATCTGATCGCACTCTCGATTCCATTCTTTCCTCTTTGGAGAATTGGTGCTCGGCCTTCTCTAACCAGCCCCTCATCAACTTGGCTTGGAACCTCCTCCCCAAAATCATATGTTGGGCCCTTTGGAAGGAAAGAAACTCTTGCATTTTCAAAAACATAGCCTCAAAGGAAGAACAATTTCTCCACATGATAAAATGTGCTCTATGTGAATTTTCCTCCATATACAAACTCTCAGACCCCTCTCAGCCCCCATCTGTTGAAGATTGTAGGATATTGTCCCTTCTCAACCTCCCGTCCCCCACTCTCACCCCTCCCCCTGTCGCTCTAACCCCTTCCCTCCCTCTGTCCATTTGGCACACTCTAGATCACAATTTCACCAAGTTCAACTATGATGGAGCATCCAAGAACAACCCAGGTATGGCAAGATTCAGAGGGGTCTTTCACAACTCTCAGGGCTCTATCCTTTGGATTTACTATGGAGATATTGGTCATACCAATAATAATGCAGTGGAGCTCCAAGCACTTTCTCAAGGCCTAGAAATTTACAGACACAACAACTATTGGCCCCTTCTAGTAGAGGGTGACTCCAATTTTTCTACCCAAGATTGTAAGAAACTCCAGCAAGGGTGTAGTGTTGGACAGGTTTCCGACTACTGGCGCATAAATAAAATCCTTCATAAAATCAAAGCCAGCATCCCGGAAGCTGTAGGGGTTTCCTTCATGGTGGTTAGGAGAGAAGCCAACAAGTTGGCAGATTTCCTTGCCAATCAAGGAGTCAAGACCTCTAAAAGACTCATCTCTCAGGCTTGGGACTCAATTGGGGTTCCAACGGTAAAAATTGCTTGTACCAACATTAACAACCATGATCTTCAGAAGGCGTTGGCCTTGTCGTCACCTCCCACAACCAATCATCATGACCGGGTACATTACATCCATTCTCACAATAGAGAAATTTTGTGGCTCTCCTTTAGTATGCTCACCACAGTACATCTCCACCTAGGGCAATTACTCCCGGTCGGCTCCCAACAACATTGCCCACATGCGATCCAGCTCCTCCTTCACTCCACCGTCTCTTCGACCAGTCACCTTATATTCCCTTCACTTATCCTTTATTCCCCGTTGCTCGCCCTTGTTTGGAATTCCTAATTCCACATGTTGTAGCTTCAAATTTCTTCTCTCGGCCCTCCCTTCCACTCCATTTTGCAAGCCGCTTCCCATGCCCCCCCCGTCATCGTAAACCTCCCCCCCAGCCTTGCCGTGGTCGCCATTCCTACTGGGCGAATCCCTCTCGCCAATTGGTCACAAGGGCTGAAGCCTCTGCAATAAATTTCGCCCATATCTTCACAGAGAGCACTCCAGTGCAGATGTAGGAGCACTTGTTTGGTTTGGAAGCGGAGGCTCTCTCCCGACGCAGAACCATCCCCTCAGAAATGGTGGACAATGCCTTCCACTAGATTCCTGACCCCGCTCTCATGAGAAGCCATGAGAATCTATACAGCTGTGCAATTAACCTACACTGGCACACTAAAAGTGTTCCCATGGGGGGGGATTATAGTAGGAATATGAATCAATAAAGAAATCTAAATCATGGAAGTGGGAACGTAACATTGATAGGGAATTAAAATTTTGATGAAACTACTAGGATGCCAATTATGTGTTGGAAATGCAAATAAAGTCATCTATGGAGGAATTTTCCACAAAATCCTTTGGACTCACTATATACATGAGGCCTCTATAGTAAATGATGTTTCCCATAACATTCCAATGATTAATGTAGTGCTAGATGATAGGCAGGTTAATGATCAATCCCCCATCGTAGAAATTCAAGGCAAAATATTTGGAAAAGCTATATCTATGTTAATTGATCCTAGATCTAGTTTGAGTTATGTTTATCCTTCTGTGATTGAAGAATGTGGTCTTAAGAAATAAAAACCAACTAAGCCTTGGTCAGTGAAATTAGCTACACAAAACAAAATAAGGGCTACTAAAATAAGCAAAGATTTTGTGATAGACTTAAATGGATTGCACACTAAATTGAACTTGAATATCCTACCTTTAGCATCATATGATATCCACATTAGCATGGATTATATAGAAAAACATATGGTAGTCTTGAATTATTTGGAAAAATATTTTTTATTTATCAATGATGAAGGGGTAACCTTTACAGTAAATGGATACAAAGAAATATTCCTAGTATTTAATATCTTCTTTATAGTTGAATAAATGTACCCGAAAGGGGTGTAAACTGTATCTAGTTCAGATAGAAGATCATCCAAAAGTAATCGTAAAAATTCTATATAATATTATCCAATCCTATAAAATTATAAAGATGTTTTTCCTAAGGAAATCCTAGGACTACCTCCATGTAGGGACATAGATTTCACTACAGATCTTATACCCGGAGCAGTCCCAATATCTAAAGCTCCATACAGAATGGGTGTTCCAGATTTGATGGAACTAAAAATATAGTTACTGGAGCTGTTAGACAATAAATATATTATACCAAGTGTGTCACCTAGGGGTGTACTAGTTTATTTGTGAAGAATAATGATGGAACCCTTAGACTCTGCATAGACTACTGACAACTTAAAAAATTAACAAACAAGAATAAGTATTCATTACCCAAGATTGAAAACCTATTTGATCATGTCAAAGGAGCTACTATATTCTCAAATATTGACTTAAGATATGGTTATCATTTGATCAGGATCAAAGACGAAGAAATTCATAAGACAACTTTGAGGACACGATATGGGCATTATGAGTTCATCGGGCTTCCTTTTGGATTCACTAATTCACAAACCACTTTTATTTGTTTGATGAATAGTGTAATCATGCCATATTTAGAAAAAATTCTCATTATGTTTATCAATGGCATATTAGTATATTAAAGGATCAAAGGAATATGATCAACATTTGCAAATGGTTCTCTAAACACTTAGAGAAAATGAAACGTATGATAAGTTTAGAAAGTGTGAATTTCATCAAACACATATTCATTATTTAGGGAATATTATATCTAAAGAGGGGGGTTGTTATAGATCCAAAGAAGATAAATGTTTTTATGCAATGGGTAGTGCCTAAGGATGTGGTTGACATCAGTTCCTTCATGGAAATCATGGTTTATTATAGGAGGCTCATAAAAGGTTTTTCCAAATTAGCTTACGCAATCACTTCCTTACAAAAGAAGGGAACTAAATTTGATTGGAATAAAAAATGTCAGGACAACTTTGAAAAAATTAAATTATTTATTAACTACTGCCCCAATTTTAAAATTTTTTAACCCCAATAAAGACTTTGTACTCTATATTTATTCATGTAAATGAGATTTTTTGGGAGTATTAATGCAACAAGGTCATGTGGTAAGATATGAATCTCAAAAACTTAAATACTGTGAGAAAAATTATGCAAGAATGATATGGAGTTAGAATATATTATTTATTCCTTAAAAATGTGGAATCACTACATTATATGGAGGACATTTCAGCTGAAAACTAATAATATTAGTCCTAAAAATCTCTTTGAATAGTCAAATTTAAATACTAGGAAATCCTAGTGATTAGCATTACTTAAGTGAGTATGATTTCAAAATAATACACATTAAGGGAAGAAAAAATACAAGATTCTCTTAGTAAGAAAATAAATCTTATTTTTTTTGCTTATGCAAGTAGTTGGAAAAAAATATGACTAATAAAGTGAGGATAGTTGCATATTTTAATGAGTAATATGTTAAAATAAAGGGTAAAATTCAAAAATTAGATTCTCAAGATGAGGAAGGAAATGATTTTTCAGTGAATGAAGAGGATTTGTTGATGTATAGAGACAAAATATATATACCCAATTATTAAGACATTAAATTATTTATCCTTGATGATTTACATAAAAATCCTACGGCTGGACATCCTGGCTATCAAAAACTAATAACCATTTTAAGAAAGGACTTATATTGACCTAATACTAAGTTAAAAATACTAGAATATGTAGTAAATTTTTTATAATAGTTGGATAAAGCTTCCCATCAACATCCGGATGGATTATTACAACCTTTACCCATTCCAAAATGGAAACCAGAGGTAATATTCATGGATTTCATCACCAATTTTCCAAAAACCAGAAAACAAGATGACTCTATAATAGTTGTGGAAGAAAAGCTTAGTAAGGAAACACATTTAATACATGTAAATTCTACTTTAAAAGCCGTTAATATAGAAAAAATATTGATGAGGGGTATCTTTAGATTACATGTCATGCCTAAGAATGTAATTTCAGACCATGATGTGAAATATACTTTATAGTTTGGGAAAGGTTTATTTGAAGGCATGAGTATGAAATTGAACTTTAGCACAACTTATCATCCATAGAATAATGGACCAAATAGAAAGGACCAATCAAATCGTAGAGGACATGTTGCAAATGTATGTTAGGGATAGGCCCACTAAGTGGGAAGCTTATTTGAAGTTAGCTAAATTTACCTATAATAATGGTTATCATACTTCCCTAAAGATGACCCCTTTTGAAGTAATGGATGGGAGAAGGTGTAAAGTGCCTTTAAGTTGGGATAATCTTAAATACAAGTTGGTTTTAGGACCAGATGCATTGAAAGAAATGGAGGAAATAGTCAAACAGGTGAAACAAGATCTAAAAAAACTTAGGACCAGTATAAAAGCTATGCAGATTTAAATACATTTTGTGAATATTTTAATGTTGGAAACCACATTTATTTGAAAGTGAAACCTAAGAAAGTACTCTTTGGCTTGGTAGTTGTGCCATGATGTCACCTAGAGTTTATGGACCCTTTGAAGTGTTAGCAAGGATAGGTCCAATTTCTTATGAGCTTTCTCTACTAGCAAGCATAAAATTTCATGATGTGTTTCACGTGTGTTTATTAAAAAGTATGTACATGATCCAATTCACATAATGTATTGGAATGTGGTACAAGAGGGAGAGTTCCTAGAAGAAACTCTATGCAGACTATATTTGAGGGAAACCATGCTTTGGAATATAGTCATAGCCCAAGTCAAAGTACAATAGAAACATTTGAGCCTAAAGGAGACAACTTGGGCATTGGAACATGCCTTTAAAGAAGCATGCCACATTTATTCTGAAATTGGGTTGAATTCCAGAGTAGAAAATTGCCAAACTCAAGTGGGGGAGGGTACGATATCCCCTAACTTAGTCTTATTTGTGAATATTGTATATGTAAAGAGTGTTGATATTGTGACTCTATATGGAATTGGTTTATTATAGTTTTTTTACTGATAGCTACTTTCTGTAAATATATTTTATTAAGTTATCAATAACATATTGAAAATAATATTGAGGCTTCAAATGAATTAAGAGAAGTTATGGACTGTAATATAGTGGTTTGATTTATTTACCCTCGGATAATGTAATATGTAGGCATTTAATATGAGGTTTATACTATTAAATTATATAAATTTATTGATCAACAAATCTCTGAGAAAGATAGGATAGTGCTTTGGAAGCTAGGTAGAGTGGAGCTCATTAATGAGAAAAGTAACTACTTATCACCTAATGGATAAGGGAGGGGGTCGTTACTAACTACCAAAAAAATCCTTGAAAAAGGGTATTTTTTTTTCCTATATTGTAGTTAGACTCAAGTAGTGCAAATCTAGAGTAGGGAGGATTATTAGTAAACAAAAAGAGAAAATAGAATAGAATTTTTTATAGACTTGTAGTCCATTGAAGCTCGAGGGGACTCATTTAGGAGGAAGAGTCAAGGTTGGGAGGTGCATTGTAGCTCCAATATTATTTTGTAGAGACAATGACAATTTGGTATACTAAACAATTTATACTTTACTAATTGAGTTATGTTAAGCATTTTATTGAGAATATGCACAACAATAGAAAGGTTACTATTTGAATGATTACTGAATATTTCATATGCAAATGAAAAAGGAAAGATAGAAATATATTTTTCAAATAGTTTGTTAACTTTTCAAGTGCTTAATGTTTATTTAGATGAGAAAAATATCTTGTTACATATATCTAAAAAACATTTTCTTCCTATTTAAGGATTAAGGACCATTTGAAATAAATAGTGATATATATTTAGTTTTTGAAACCATTGAATGTAAATGTAGAATTATAAAAATTGTTTGCATATAAATATGGAAAAGTGAGTCAAAGAAGGTTACAATTGGATAAACGTATAATATATCTTGGATAGGGTTTGGTGGTAGTGTTCACTATTGGTATTAGAACCTAGATTAGACGATATTTTACCCATAAATATTGATGGTGAGGCCGAACTGTCCTAATACAACAAAAGGATATGGGAAAATATAAGTTTTTAAATAAAAAATTTAGAGAATTATAGGCTATATATAGGTAACTTAGGAAAATCCTTCCAATGAAGCAAGAAAAAATAGTAGGTATAGAAGTCCAGCTCTAAATATATAAATGATAGAGAAAGGAACCTATCAATATTTACCAAAGGAATATGATTAGCTATAATAATTATCCTAGAAGATTTATTATTGCATAAACATATTGGAAAACCATGGAGTACACAGATTAGTAACTTTCCATTATAAACTAGGAAAATTTTAAGAGAATATGAGTTATATAAATTAAAGGAGAATATCCTTTGACATGTCAAACAAAATATCAACATATAATGTTAACATAATTGGTTAGTTAAAACTTGTTTTAAAAAAATAAAAATATACTAGGACTAAAGGTTTCAGTCTTGGTTGTTCTTAATATTACAACTTAGGGAAAAAAATCATTATAATAGGGAAGAAATTATGAACAACTTCCACGATATACAAGTCAGAGTAGAAACTTTGGTTTCTCATTTCCTACAGAATGAACCAAATACATATAAGAAATGACCAGGAAGTGTAAGGGCATTCACCTGTGAGTGAGGAAGCATGGGAGTGTTGTAGAAAAACAACAACCCCCATTTTTAATTAGTTTCTAATAAATAATGGGGACCATTTTTTAAGTTTACTTATTTTTCCAATTAAAATACATTGATAAAAGACAATAGAGAAATTGGTTATAAGTTATTTGAAACAATTTTTTTATGAAACTTCAATCTTTTTCCCCTTTTCAGAAGGAATATCATTGGAGATGTGTTTCATAAAACATTATGAAATTGCAGAGCTTTGATGGGCCCACTTCCCAAGTTCCCTTTATATTGAAATTCATTCATAATAGACTCCTATTCATTTCCTAATTTAATTTGATAAAAGTTACGAAAATTATTTTCCTCGAAGCTCTACCTCCCAATGTGTTTCCTTAATGTTTAAAGGCTTTGAATTTCAAATATTTTAAGATCATAAGTGATTTTTTACCAAAATTGCAACCCCTTGAAAGTTTTATGATTAAAATAGTCTATTTCAGAATTACCCATTTTGGAAATGCATTTTGATTACACTTCTGAAAATGCACACCTCCGAAAAATTCCTCATATTTCGATGATCCTCATATTGAGACATATTATTATCAAAACTCATATTATCAAAACCTTTTACGTTATGAAAAGTTTTACCTACGAAATTATAAACCCGATGCTCTTTTTATAATTTTAATACTATAATTATAATATTATAATTGGGGTAATACCATTTTGGGGTTTCACATTTCAGAAACATTACAAAAAAAATCCTCCTGATAAACCTTTCATATTTTGATATTCTTTTGGGATTTCTCTTTATAACCCTTTGTATTTCAGGAGCTTCTCATTTCATAGAATTGAAATATTGCAACTCCATTTTAAATAACTCTGTGATATTTCAATTTCAATAATTTGGCATGGAATATTCCAGATGGTTTCTCCTTATTACATTTAAAAAATTTAAAAGGTGACTTGAATGTGCTTTGATTTTGACAATTCAGTTCAAAAATGGATTTATCAATGTAAATTTTATGTTTTTCACAATGCTAATTTGTGATCATTTATGTTTCTACAAAGGTCTTACTCCTGGTCATATATGGTAAACTCTTATTCTCGTAACTTTGAAGAAATGAAGGAGGGAAGAAAACTTAACAAAAAGGCTCTGCCACAACAATATTCTGGCCCATTTGTTGTAGATATTGATGAAAAGAATCCAGGAGCAAGATTATTCTCCTGTAGAGATTTTACCAGATATGATGTTCTTTCCTCCTAAGAAGAAATTTATCAGTATTTTGAAGAAGAGAACCCAGGTTACCCAGAAAATGGTGACTGATGATGATAGCATCTCAGTTTTGAAAGCTACTTCTACTGATGCTGCTGATTATTTATTACATAGGATTGCAGCCAGACCATGACTACTTCCTTATACAAATATGTTGCATTGAGTTGTGGAGAATTTGGATATTTTCGACAGGAAAACTCATACCAGTGAATGCACACTCATTGGGTATTTCTCAAGAAACCATTTTCAAAGCATGTACCACCTAACTAATCCACAATATAATTACAATAAGGACTATGATGAAGATTTTATAAAAGAGCATGCACACTTGTTGAAAAAAATCAAATCTTGGAGAAAGGACTTGAATAAACATAAATCAGAGGAAAGTGGTAAGTACTCAATTGATTCTGTCATCGATCCATTTTCCTAAGTCACTAATATGATGTGTATATTTCATGCATGACATAAAGTTTTAAAAATCCTCAATGATTGGCTACCTCTTATTGATGGAGCCTCAGAGGGATATATATTCGATTGGTATACTATACTGTCTGATAATTGCTTCTCGTATTTTAGCTTTTAGAAAAGGTCATAGTATCTCTGAGAATAAAATTCCTCCTTTCTATCTGACCTCCTAAATCATGTATGATTTATGTTTTTCAATGGATTTTCCTTCCATGGGGTAGAAATGGACTCACTAAGATCCAAATACCATACATATTTTTCATGATGTCCTTTGGGAATCAAAATATCAGGATCACTTTTACCAAATCTATCACAGAGTCATGTTGCCAATTTATAAAGCTATTTTTGGGTCTAAGCCACCTCGAATGTCTCGAGAGGCTGAAGATGACCTTCGGAAGGTTGTGAATTGGTTTGGATAGGATTTATTTACTTATGTTATATTTTATGGCAGTATTGATCATCCTCATGTATTACCCTTTTTCATTCCAAACAAACTTTTAAGAAGAGAAATATCCTACCAAACAATGGGTTATGGAGTTTCTAATACATTGAAGGATTCAAATAAAAGGATGTGGCCATATTTTCCAGCTAAATTTGGTATATTTTCCTTGTAAAATTATAAGCATTTAGAGAAGGAAATTATAGCCATTCATGCCCTCAAGCTACCTACTGTGCCTAACAGGAAATATGATCATGTTTCTATAGTGAATAATTTCACTGCTTCTCAAAATCTTAGGCAATTTATTCGTGAACCAGATAAATTGGATGATGTGTTTGAACAATCTTCTACATATTCTATAGCTATTTGGAAGGTAGAAGAGCAGTAAATCAGGAGGAGAAAAATCAATTTTCCCAGTACCAAAATTCTCGGATAGCTAAAAATACCTTACATTTGTTACAACTCTCCTTAGAATAGTCGCATGTATCTATGACTTAGCCAGAGACTTAGACTACACAAAAGGAAGTTCTTCTTAAGACCAATCCAATTTTGTTCTTATTTATTCTCCTCCTCAAACTGATTATTGTATATTTAATCCTGAATTAAATGATGCATGGAATGAGTTTGATATGACTATAAAACCAGGACTACGACCCACAATATAATTTCTATAGTCTATACTTATTCAAATCAAAACATATATTCAGGAATACTGGGAATGTTGAATTGAAGGATAAGTCGGAAAATATTTTTGGTATATCTTCTATTTAATATAATAAATATTTTGAATTGATTCCTTCTTTTACCACTTTTAAAATAAATCTAAATGTGGAATAAATTCCTCCTCTAGATATTTTTTATAGCCCTCAGCATAATTCTGTATTTAAAAGAGGAAGGAAAAAGAGAAAATAGGAAAAATCTCAGTCATTGATTTCTAATAAGGCTTCTTCCTTTGAATCTTATGGAAATGATCTACTCCAACTCCAATAGATGAGTTGGGGAAATTTAATCCATTCATTGGTGCTTATGCATTAGCAACCATTGATAACGCCATAGAAGTTAAAGAACTTCTAAATAAAAAAAGAAGAAAATATCCTTTTGCTAGAGCAAACTCATGAAGCTGAAAAGCTAAAAATAAATGAGCAATGGCAATCACAGTTGACAGAGTTACAACAGAATTTTGATTCCCTAAAGGTGAAATATGATAAATATTTGTAGATAAAAAATGATGAGATCGAGGAAATGTAGAAGAAGATTGAGCTATTTCATGTCAATCATGAACTGACAGAGTTCAAAAGGGAAGCCGAATAATGAATTTTTCTTCCACGACATCAAAAAAGGGTCTTTTGCAATAAATTGGTTATAATTCAAGATCAGTGTAAAGTTTCATATTACCTTGGGGATCAATTGTTTGATATGTCAAATAAATTTGAGGAAATGAATGGAAAGCTCACAAAATTTCACAATTGGAAGGAAAGTAGAGAGGGTAGATCTGCTAATATACCAAAGATTTATGAGGCCCAAAAAATCATTATTTTCATAGAATGCGAGATCCGAATGAAGCAGGCCGAAGTAGCCATAAATGAGGCTCGATATCTTTCTAGATCTATTGTTGAATCAGTCAATTATAATTTGTTGCAGTCTAATCTCATTTCAAATTTCCCTAAAGGTACCTATTGAGATTCCATATTATTTTCAAATATGTGTTAGGAACACTGTGAGAAGATCACTGAAATGGTCGTTTAATTGTCCAAGGTTATTCTTGAGCATCACTGGAATTTTCTAGTTAAGCCTCAAAACCAATGGTTTTTCCTTCGATGCCTTTCCAATTTCACCATATAGATGCTGCCATCCTTGAAAGATGTTATTTTTATAGGTCAAATGTGTATCAAGCCCAAATATGAATTAGAGCTCAACAATTTGATAGATATCTATAAATTGCAACAACTAACTATTAGATAATCTCCTTCCTAATCTTGGAAAGTTGTTGCAACCATTTCTCAATTTTCCTTCTATTTTTGTTTTTGTTGAAGAGTTTTTAGATGAATCACTTTTTATCCTTTATTGTAAAACTATAAATTAATTCTCCAATATGGAGAAGGGGCTATGAATGTTTGTAAGAATAAACTTAAGTTGCAATACTGTAATTATTTGTTTCTTAACATCAAGTTGAATCATTTTCTTCTCCTTGATGAGAAAATATATGGTGTGTCCGGTACTACAATATTAATTTTGTATATTTTCTTTGATTGAAATGGTTTAATGTTATTGTTCACATTATATGTGTATTGATCAATCTTTCATTATCACTCTTGATGTTCTTGGTTGAAGGTTAACTTATATTGTGAACAACAAGATCTCAGTATATGTGATGTTTTAATGGATTATTTAAATTAAATTATTATTTTTTAATTGAGTTCATATCATAATTGCATGATGATCTATATTATGATGTAAATTGTGAAATATTTTTAAGCACACATTATATCACCTTACCCAGGTGTAATAGGAGTTTATATTAGTTCATATATCAGTTCCTAGTATAGATTAGAATACATAACCATATCCATCACATCCCATATATTTTTATATAAAGGGAAACTAGTCCCAAAATTCTAGTCGGATCCATCATCCCAAATGGAAAAGGATCTGATTTAGGATCTTGATTGGGTGATTTACCCAATGCTGATGAAGTCATTTAGGAACATCAAATTTTTTGGTGCTAGAAGGAGGGCTAACTGGCCATGAATGGAAACAAAGTCTCATCCTAAAAATATAGTTCATTCAAAGAGTCACTCCCCCTCAAAGTCTCATCCAACTTCCAGATCTCATTCTAAATCTCCTAATTCTATATTTGAAGTTGTAGAATCCTCCACTAAATCTCCTAGATCAATTCTGAAATCAATGAGTGAAAAGTTTACTCCTCTTCTAGATCAAATTTCTAAATCTCCTGAACTGCAAACTTTAATTCATAACTTGGAGGGAATTTCCATTTCCAGAGAAAATAATACTCAAACATACCTTTCTGAGGATAGTGTCACTTCATCATTAAAGTCTTCTATATTTTTAACTAGATCTTAGAGTGAGAAGCTTGGATTTAAACCTTTTTAATTTCCATTACTGACCCATATTTTTGGATCTAAGTCTTCAGCTAGTGGGGTCATTTCATATTCTCCACCTCATACTCCCTTTATTTAACTGATTTCTTCTCAACATACTTTACCATATTCCTATCACTCTTTATCATCTACTTCCACCCATATTCCTCCTCCACATTCGACCAATGTTATTGTTTTCAGTAGTACTACAGGGGAAACCTCTTCATAATACTTCCACAACCCCTTCATCAAGTATAACTACTTTTGCACATAATATTAACCCAAGAATGGAAAATCAACTCAACATACCATGGAATAATCTAGGAGCAGTTGCAATGACACCTCCCCTACAACCTCTTCCTAAGCATCCAGACAGATGGTTGCCAAAATATAGCCCAGATGATGGTTTACCTGCAGAGGAACATCTTCATAATTTCATGTTGGAAATCAATCTTAATGGAGTTTCTAAAGAGGATGTAGTTTGTGGACTATTCCTTATACATTTGAAGGATATGCAGAGTCCTAGTATTTCTCTTACAAGATGAATCAATCACAGATTGGGACGCATTCGAACAATAGTTTCTAAAGAAATTTGGGGATGATAGAACAATTTCTACTTTGATTAATGACCTATCAAATCTTAAGTAGGGGGAATTTTAAGGGCTAATATTCGGAGGTGCGCTAATTTTCTATGTTTTTTCCAAAAAAAAAGATTCTCCAATTTCCATTTTTCGTAAAAATGATTCACCCAAATTTCATATCATAAAATTATTTTACCTTAAAAATTGCCGAATTTTTATAGAGACTATATAAAATCATTATAAGTTTGAATATTTTTACAAACATATCACTAAACATTTCATAGTTTGCATTTTAGGGACTAGTAATATTTTCCAAGGTTTCTAAACTTTAAGATGAATTTCCATCCTTAAAATTTTCCCTGATCTTAAGGCTACCCGAAATGAGAAAATCAAATATTTTAATTCAAGATTCAATAAATTATTGAATAAAATCCTAACTACTTCCATACCGGGTGTTGTTGTTCAAATTTAATGGTATATCAATGCCCTCCCTTCAAATATTGAAATGTTTTTCGACATAGCTCAAAAAATTGTACTTGTTGATAATACGATGGAATATCTCGCTATAAAGAAAATTGTACTAGCCCTTGAAAATAAATCTACCATAGAAGAAAGAAAACAAACAAAGAATATAACTTTCAAAGAAGAACCCAAGAAGAAAGCTTCCAAGGATCCTTATGATTTGGAAGGATTGCAGAATGTCCTTATAACCATGTCTAATGAGATGGTAGAGCTTAAGAAGAAGGTTTTTGAATCTTCAAGGAGATATTATAGACCATTTAAGAAAAATAAACATTCCCGACCTCAACCACCTGCTCAAATTTTAAATGTAGTTTATGATAATGAATATGAAGAAGAATAACTAGTTGCATCTGCAGAAGAAACAAAATAAGAAGAGATAGTAGAAGCTAATGGCTTGTGGGATTTTATCCTTACTACTTCGGAGAATGAATAAGAGGAAGAAGCTCTCACATTTAATACTTGAAGTAAACGATTTGTATCTACCACTCCATCAAGAACAATGTAAACTATGAAACGGGAACTATAAACTCAAAACGAGAACTCTAGCAAAAAAACCCCAAAAGACATGAAAAAACAACTCAAAAACGAAAAGTGTTGATGCTGGAATAACATTATTTTTTTTGGGTTAAATTTTGAACATGTTTTAAAAATGGCAGTGAAAACCAATTTTTTTCTGCAAAAAACGCACTGAAAATGAAAAGTTTTGATGCTGGAATAACATTTTTTTCTGGGGTAAATTTTCAACATGTTTTAAAATGGTAGCGAAACCAATTTTTTTAGTGCAAAAAACATACTGAAAATGAAAAGTGTTGATGTTAGAATAACGCTATATAAATTTTCAACATTTTGAAATACTATGTAAAAGATAAAATAGCATGACTCCGAAAAAACTTACAATTTCAAAAGAAAAATGAAAACAAAAAATTACAAATAAAAATAAATAAATAAATAAATAATTCAAACATAAAAATGTTAAAAAAAAACAAATTAACATATATATATATATATATATATATATATATATATATATATATATATATATATATATATATATATATATATATATATATATAAACATATAAAATTTAACGAAAGAAACAAAAACAAAAAATAATACATTAATAGAGAATTAAAAAAAAAACATAATAAAGATTGCAATAAAAACACACATTTAAGAAAATCACTGAAATAAAAATAAAAACATACCAAAATAATTCAAAATAATAAAATAAAAAATATTAAACAACCAAAAATAAAAAATTATAAAAAATATTTAAATAAGTGAAAAAAAACATTAAAAAAAATAAATTTTAAAAAGTTAAAATAACTTTAAAAAAATAAAAATAAAAAACACAAAACAAATAAAAGTTATAAAAAAATTGATATAATTTTATAAAACATTAAAAATAAATAAATAACTAAATGACTTAAAAAAACAATAGAAAAAAAATTAAAAAATAAAATAAAATAACTAAAAACACATTAAAAAAATAATAATTAAAATAATTAAAATAGGTAATCAAAAAACATTATTTTTTTTAAAATAACCTAAAATAAATTAAAATTAAAAAAATATTTAAATAACTAATATATATAAGTAATGAATTAAAATTTTAAAAAATAAAATAAATAAAGAAATAAAAACATTAAAAAAATAAAAAAACTGATAAAACAAATTAAAATTGGAAAAATAATAATAATTATTATAACAAAATATAATATAAAAAACAAAAATTTGTGGCCCCTTGGGCTGGCTCAACCCAATTCTGAGAATTTGGGTTAGCCAGCCCAGCAGCCCCTGGGACCTTTGGGTTGGCAAACCCAATTCTCAATCGGGTTCGGGTTTGTCTACCTAGGGGCCCGAATGATCGCGATCGTGGGCTACTGGAGATGCGCGCATTGTAGACGTGGACTGAAACAGTGTAGTCGAGAGAAATATATTCTTCAAATAGTTTGTTAATTGTTCAAGTGCTTCATGTTTATTCAAATGAGGAAAATATCTTGTTACATATATATAAAATAATATGTTCTTCCTATTTACGGTTTAAGGACTATTTGAAATATATATTGATATATATTTACTTTCTAAAACCACAGAATGAAAAAATTTCGTTTGCATATAAATATGGAAAAGTGAGTCAAAGAAGTTTACATTTGGGTAAAAGTATAATATATCTTGCATAGGGTTTGTTGGTAGTGTTCTCTCTTGGTACTAAAACCTAGATTAGATGAGATTTTACCCATAAATATTGATGGTGAGGCCGAACTGGCATAATACAACAGAAAAATATGGGAAAATATAAGTTTTTAAATAAAAAATTTAGAGAATGATAGGCTATATACGGGTAATTTAGGAAAATCCTTCCAATGAAGCAAGAAAAGAATTCCGGTTCTAAAAATATAAATGATAAAGGAATCTATCAATATTTACCAGAGGAATATGATTAGCTATAATAATTATCCTAGAAACTTTATTACTGCATAAAAATATTGGAAAACCATGAAGTACACAGATTAGTAACTTTCCAGTATAATAGAGGAAAATTTTAAGATAATGTGATTTATATAAATGAAAGGAGAAAATCCTTTGACATGTCAAACAAAATATCAACATATTATGTAAACATAAATGGTTAATTAGAACTTGATTTAAGAAAATAGCAATATACCAGGACCGAAGGTTTTCAATATTGGTTGTTCTTAATATTACAACTTAACGAAAAAATTCATTATCATTAAATTTACCAATAGGGAAGAAATTATAAAAAAATTCCACGATATACAAGTCGGAGTAGAAACTTTGGTTTCTCATTTCCTGCAGAATGAACCAAATACATATAAGAAACGACCATGAAGTGTGACTCCATTCATTTATGAGGGAGGAAGCATGGGAGTGTTGTAGCAAAACAACAACCTCAATTTTTACTTACTTCCTAATAAATAATGGGGACACTTTTTTAAGTTTACTTAGTTTTTCAATTAAAATGTATTGATAAAGGCAATATGGAAACTAGTTAAGGATTTTAGAGGTTAGGGGTTAATGGGGCTAGGCTTTGGGGGTTTAAATGGGTTAGGGGTATGAAACTTAAATATTTTTCCCCTTTTTGGAAGGAATATCATCGGAGATGTATTTCATAAAACATTATGAAATGGCAGAGCTCTGATGGGCCCACTTCCCAAGTTCTCTTTATATTGAAGGGCATTCATTATTGACTCCTCTTCATTTCATAAGTTCTTTTGATAAAAAGTTACGAAAAGTATTTTCCTTGAAGCCCTACCTCCCAATGTTTCTCTTTAATGTTTAAAGGCTTTGCATTTCAAAATTTTAAGATTGTAAGTGAGTTTTTCCCAAAATTACAACCCCTAAAAAATTTTATGATTAAAATAATATATTTCAGAATTACCCATTTTGGAAATGCATTTTGATTACACTTCTGAAAATGCACAACTCCAAAAAATTCCTCATATTTTGGTGATCCTCATATCGAGACTTATTATTATCGGAACTCATATGATCATAACCTTTTCTAAAGAACGTTTCAAAAAAACTTACCTACAAAATTATAAACTTAGTGCCCTTTTTATAATTTTAATATTATAATTCAGATAATACCATTTTGGGGTTTCACATTTCAGAAACATTACAAAAATAATCTTCCCGATAAACCTTTCATATTTCGATAATCTTTTCGGATTTTTCTTTATAAACCTTTGTATTTCAGGAGCTTCTCATTCAATAGAATTGAAATATCATAACTTCATTTTAAATAAATATGCGATATTTCACTTCCGATAATCTGGCATGGCATCCTCCATATGGTTTCTCGTTATTACATTTAACATATTTAAAAGGTGATTTGAATGTGCTCTGATTTTGACAATGCACTTCAAAAAGGGATTTATATGTGTAAAGTTTATGTGTTTCACAATGCTAATTTGTGATCATTTATGTTTCTGCAAAGATTTTAATTATGCTCATATATGGTAAACTCTTATTCTCGTAACTTGAAATAAATGAAGAAGGGAAGAAAACTTAAGAAAAAGGCTCTGCCACAACAATCTTCTGGCCCATTTGTTGAAGACATTGATGAAAAGAATCTAGGAGCAGGACTATTCTCCTATAGATTTTGTACCTTAGATGTTGGTCTTTCCTCCTAGAAAGAAATTTATCAGTATTTTGAAGAAGAGAACCCCAGGGTTACCTAGAAAATGGTTACTGCTGATGATATTGTCTCGGTTTCAAAAGCTACTTCTAGTGATGCTGCCGATTATTTCTTGCATAGGATTGCAGCCAGAATGTGACTACTTCCTTATACAAATTTGTTCCATTGGGTTGTGGAGAATATGGATATTTTTGACACGAAAACTCATACTAGTAAATGTACACTCACTAGGTATTTCTAAAGCAATTACTTACAAAGCATGTACCACTTAACTAATCCAAAATATAAGTACAATAAGGACTATGATGAAGCTTTTATAAAGGAGCATGCACACCTGTCGGAAAAAATCAGATCTTGGAGAAAGGACCCAAATAAAAATAAATCAGAGGAAAGTGGTAAGTAATCAGTTGATTCTCTCGTCGCTCCATTTTCCTAAGTCACTATTATGATGTGTATATTTCATGCACGACCTATTGTTTCAAAATTCCTCGATGACTGGTTACCTCTTATTGATGGAGCCTGAGAGGGATATATATTCGATTGGGATACTATATTGTCTGATAATTTGGCTTCTCACATTTTAGCTTCTAGAAAATCTCGTAGTATCTCTGAGAATAAAATTCCTCCTTTCTATATGACCTGCTACATCATGGATTCTTTATGTTTTTCAATGGATTTTCCTTCCATGGGCTAGAAATATACTCACCAAGATCCAAAGCCCATACATATTTATCAGGATGTCCTTTTGGAATCAAAATATCACGATCACTTTTACCAAATCTATCACAGAGTCATGATGCCAATTTATAAAGCTATTTTTGGGTCTATTTTTGAGTCATGAGAGGATTTATTTACTTATGTTAGAGTTTATGGCAGTCTTGATCATCCTCATGTCTTACCCATGTTCATTCTAGACAAACTTTTAAGAAGAGAAATATCCTACCAAACAGTGGGTTATGGAATTTCTAAGACATTGAAGGATTTGAATAAAAGGATATGGCCATATTTTCCATCTAAATTTGGTATATTTTCCTTGTAAAATTATAAGCATTCAGAGAAGGAAATTATAGCCATTCATGCCCTCAAGCTACCTACCGTACCTAACAGGAAATATGATCCTGTTTTTGTAGTGAATAATTTCACTACTTCTCAAAATCTCAGGAAATTTATTTGTGAACCAGATAAATTGGATGATGTTTTTGAACCATATTCTACATATTCTGTAGATATTTGGAAGGTATAAGAGAAATAAATCAGGAGCAGATAAATCAATTTTCCTAGTACCAAAATTCTCGGATAGCTAAACTTCCCTTACATTTGTTACAACTCTCCTCAAAACAGTTGCATGTATCTACAACTCAACAAGAGGCTTCTACCCAAAAGGAGGTTCTTCCTAAGACCAATCCAACTTTTTTTCTTATTTCTTCTCCTCATGAAACTGATTATTGTATCTTTAATCCTGAATTAAATGATTCATGGAATGATTTTGATATGACTATAAATACTAGGACTACTACCCACAATACAATTTCTAGAGTCTCTACTTCTTCAAAGAAAAAATATATTTAGGAATACTAGGAATGTTGAATAGAAGGATAAGTAAGAAAATCTGTTGGTATATATTCTATTAAAAACAAGAAATATTTTGAATTTATTCCTGTTTTTACCACTTCTGAAGTAGCTCTAAATGTGGAAGAAATTCCTCCTCTACATATTTTTTATAACCCTTGGTATAAATCTGTGTTTAAAAGAGGAAGAAAAAAGAGAAAATAGGAACAATCTCAGTCATTGATATCTAATAAGGCTTATTCCTTTGAATCTTATGGAAAGGATCTACTACAACTCCAATAGATGAGTTGGGGAAATTTAATCCATTCACCGATGCTTATGCATCAACGACCATTCATAAGGCCATAGAAGTTCAAGAACTTCTAAAGAAGAAAGAATAAAATATCATCTTGCTAGAGAAAACTCATGAAGTCGAGAAACTAAAAATAAATGAGCAATGGAAATCACAGTTGACAGAGTTACAACAAAATTTTGATTCCCTAAGGGTGAAATATGATAAATATTTGTAGATAAAAAATGATGATATCAAAGAAATGTAGAAGAACATTAAACAATTGCATGTTAGTCATGAACTGACAGAGTTCAAAAGGGAAGCCAAAGAATTAAATGTTCTTCTAGGGCATTAACAAAGGGTCTTTTGCAATAAATTGGTGGTAATTCAAGATCAGTGTAAAGTTGCATATTACCTTGTGGATCAATTTTTTGATATGTCAAATAACTTTGAGGAAATGAACGAAAAGCTAAAAAAGATTCACAATTGGAAGTAAAGTAGAGAGGGTAGATATGCTAATATACCAAATATTGATGAGGCCTAAAAAATCATTATTATCATAGAATGGGAAATCTGAATGAAGCAGACCGAAGTAGCCATAAATGAGGCTCGATATATTTCAGCTCTATTGTTGAATTAGTGAATTATAATTTTTTGTATTCTAATCTCATTTCAAATTTCCCTGAAGGTACCTTGCCAGATGCCATAGTATTTTCAAATATGTGATAGGAACACTATGAGAAGATCGTCGAAATGGTTGTTCAATTGTCCAAGGTTAGTCTTGAGCATCACTGGAAGTTTCTAGTGAAGCGTCAAAACCAATGGTTGGTCCTTCAATGCCTTTGAAATTTGACAATATAGATGTCACCATCCCTTAAAAAATCTATTTTTATAGGTAAAATGTGGATCAAGCCCAAATGTCCACTAAAGCTCAACAATTTGATAGATATCTACCAATTGCAACAACTAACTATTGGACAATCTCCTTCCTAATCTTGGAAAGTTGTTGCAACCATTTCTCGATTTTCCTTTTATTGTTGTTTTTTTTGAAGAGTTGTTAGATGAATATATTTTTATATTTTATTGTAAAACTATAAATTGCCTCTCCAATATGGAGAAGGGGTTCTGAATTTTTGTAAAATTAAACTTAAGTTGCAATACAACAATTTATTTTTTATTAAATAAAGCTGAACCATTTTCTTTTTCTTGATGAGAAAATCTATGGTGTATCAGGTACTAGAATCTTAATTTTTTATATTTTCTTTGATTGAAATGGTTTAATGTTATTTTTCACATTATATGTGTATTGATCAATATTTCATTATCACTATTGATGTGCTTGGTTGAAGTTTAATTTAAACAACGAGAACTAAGTATATGTGATGTTTTAACAAATTAATTTAATTTAATTAATTTTCTTTTAATTGAGTTCATATCATAATTTCATGATGACCTATATTATTATGTTAATTGTGACATCTTTTTAAACTCACATTCTATCACCTAAATTTGGTGTAAGAGTAGTTTATATTAGTTTGTATATAAGTTCTTAGTACAAATTAGAATACATAACCACATCCATCAGATCCCACATATTTTTATATAAAGGTAAACTGGTCCAAAAATTCCAGTCGGAGCCATCGTCCCAAATGGAAAGGATCTGATTTAGGATCCTAATCGGGTGGTTTCACCAATTTTGATGAATTCATTTAGGATGTTCAATGTTTTTGGCATTGGAAGGACGACCAACTCACTATGAATGGAAACAAAGTCTCTTCCAAAAACTATAGGTCATTCAAAGAGTCACTCCACCTCAAAGTCTCATCCAACTTCCAGATCTCATTCTAAATATCTTGATTATTGATCTTGAGTTTCTGAATCCTCCACTAAAGCTCCTAGCTCAATTCCAAAATGAATGAGTGAAAATTCTACTCCTCTTCTAGATCAACTTGCTAAAGCTCCTGAAGTGCAAACTTTAATTCATAACTTGGAATAAATTTCCATCTCTGGAGAAAATACTACTCAGACATACCTTTTTGAGAATAGTGTCACTTCATCATTAAAGTCTTATGGAGTTTTAACCAGATCTTAGAGTGAGAAGCTTGCAGTTAAGCCTTTTGAATTTCCATTATCGACCCATATTTTTGGAACTAAGTCTTTAGCTAGTGGGGTCATTTCATCTTCTCCACCTCATTCTCACTTTCTATAACCGATTTCTTCTCAACTTACTTTACCATCTTCCTATCACTCTTTATCATCTACTTCCACCCATATTCCTCCTCCACAATCAAACATTGTTATTGTTTTCAATAGTAATGCAAGGGAAACCTCTTCAACTGTTAATACTTCCACAACCCCTTTATCAAGTATAACTATTTTTGCACCTAATATTAATCCAAGAGTGGAAAATAAACTCAACATACCATGGAATAATCTAGGAGCAGTTGCAATGACACCTCCCATGCACCCTCTTCCTAAGCATCCAAAGAGATGGTTGCCAAAATATAACCCATATGATGGTTTACCTGTAGAGGAACATCTTCATAATTTCATGTTGGAAATCAACCTTAATCGAGTTTCTGAAGAAGATGAAGTTTGTAGACTATTTCCTTACACATTTGAAGGATATACAGGGTCCCGATATTTCTCTTAAAAGATGGATCAATCATAGATTGGGACACATTCGATGAGAAGTTTCTAAAGAAATTTGGGGATGACAGAACAATTTCTACTTTGATTAACGACCTATCAAATATTAAGTAGGGGGGATTTGAAGTGCTAATATTCACAGGTGGGCTAATTTTCTATGTTTAAAAAAAAAGGATTCTTCAATTTCTATTTTTCATAAAAATGATTCATCCAAATTTCATATCATAAAATTATTTTACCTTAAAAATCACCAAATTTTTATAGAGACTATATAAAATCATTAGAAGTTTGAATAGTTTTACAAACATATCGTTAAACATTTTATAGTTTGCATTTTAAGGACTAGTAATATTTGCCAAGGTTTGTAAACTTTAAGATGAATTTCCATTCTTAAAATTTTCCGTGATATTAAGGCTACTTGAAATGAGAAAATTAAAGATTTTAATTCAAGGTTCAATAAATTATTGAATAAAATCCCAACTTCTTCCAGAATGGGTGTTGATGTTCAAATGTAATGATATATCAATGCCCTCCCTTCAAATATTGAAATTTTTGTTAACATAGCCTAAAAAATTGTACTTGTTGATAATATGATGTAATATCTCGCTATCAAGAAAAATGTACTAGCCCTTGAAAATAAATCTGCCGCGGAAGAAAGAAAACAAATAGAGAAGATAAATTTCAAAGAAAACCCCAAGAAGAAAGCTTCCAAAGATCCTTATGATTTGGAAGGAATGCAGAAGCTCCTTAAAACCATGTCTAATGAGATGGTAGATCTTAAGAAGAAGGTTGTTGAATCTTGAAGGAGATATTATAGACCACTTAAGAATAATAAACCTTCCCAACATCAACCACTTGCTCAAATTTTAAATGTAGATTCTGATGATGAATATGAAGAAGAATAACTAATTTCATCTCTAGAAGAAACAAAAGAAGAAGAGATAGTAGAAGCTCGTGGCTTGTGGGATTTTATCCTTACTACTTCGAAGAATGAATAAGAGGAAGAAGCTCTCCTAGTTAATACCCTAAGTAAAGGAGTTGTATTTAACATTCCATCAAGAACAATGTAAACTATGAAACGAGAACTATAAACTCAAAACGAGAAATCTAGCAAAAAATCCTCCAAAAAAAGAAAAAACAGCTCGAAAACGAAAAGTGTTGATGCTGGAATAACATTTTTTCCTAGTGTAAATTTTCAACATGTTTTAAAAATGGCAGTGAAAACCAATTATTTTTGTGCAAAAAACAAACTGAAACAAAAAGTGTTGATGGTGGAATAACATTTTTTTTGGGGTAAATTTTCAACATGTTTTAAAAATGGCAATGAAAACCAATTTTTTTGTGCAAAAAACACACTGAAAACGTAAAGTGTTGATGTTGGATTAAAGCTTTATAAATTTTCAACATTTTGTAATACCATGTAAAAGATAAAATAGCATGACTCCGAAAAAGCTTAAAATTTCAAAAAAAAAATGAAAACAAAAAATTACAAATAAAAACAATAAAACAAAATTAAAAAAAAAACAAAAAAATCAAAAGTTAAAGAAAAATAATAAGTAATATATATATATATATATATATATATATATATATATATATATATATATATATATATATATATTAGAAAAAAGAAAACTTTAAATTAAAAAAAGACATAAAAAAATCGAATATATGAACATATATAAAAAAGAGCAAACATAAAAATGTAAAAAAAAAAAAAAAACAAATCAACCTCCCCTCTCTCTAAAGTAATAATTTAAAAAAAAAAAAAAAAAATAAAAAATTTATGAAAGAAACAAAAACAAATAAATAAAAGTTAATAAAAATTTCCAAAATAAAATAAAAAACATAAAAATTTCCAAAAGTTAAAATAAAAATATTTGTAGATAAAAAATGATGAGATCGAGGAAATGTAGAAGAAGATTGAGCTATTTCATGTCAATCATGAACTGACAGAGTTCAAAAGGGAAGCCAAAGAATTAAGTTTTCTTCCAGGGCATCAACAAAGGGTCTTTTGCAATAAATTGGTGATAATTCAAGATCAGTGTAAAGTTTCATATTACCTTGGGGATCAATTGTTTGATATGTCAAATAACTTTGAGGAAATGAGTGGAAAGCTCACAAAATTTCACAATTGGAAGGAAAGTAGAGAGGGTAGATCTGCTAATATACCAAAGATTTATGAGGCCCAAAAAATCATTATTTTCATAGAATGCGAGATCTGAATGAAGCAGGCCAAAGTAGCCATAAATGAGGCTCGATATCTTTCTAGATCTATTGTTGAATCAGTCAATTATAATTTGTTGCAGTCTAATCTCATTTCAAATTTACCTAAAGGTACCTATTGAGATTCCATAGTATTTTCAAATATGTGTTAGGAACACTGTGTGAAGATCACCGAAATGGTCGTTCAATTGTCCAAGGTTATTCTTGAGCATCACTGGAAGTTTCTAGTTAAGCCTCAAAACCAATGGTTGTTCCTTCGATGCCTTTCCAATTTCACCATATAGATGCTGCCATCCTTGAAAGATGTTATTTTCATAGGTCAAATGTGTATCAAGCCCAAATATGAATTAGAGCTCAACAATTTGATAGATATCTATAAATTGAAACAACTAACTATTGGACAATCTCCTTCCTAAGCTTGGAAAGTTGTTGCAACCATTTCTCAATTTTCCTTTTATTTTTGTTTTTGTTGAAGAGTTGTTAGATGAATCAATTTTTATCCTTTATTGTAAAACTATAAATTACCTCTCCAATATGGAGAAGGGGCTATGAATGTTTGTAAGAATAAACTTAAGTTGCAATACTATAATTATTTGTTTCTTAACATAAAGTTGAATCATTTTCTTCTCCTTGATGAGAAAATATATGGTGTGTCAAGTACTACAATCTTAATTTTGTATATTTTCTTTGATTGAAATGGTTTAATGTTATTGTTCACATTATGTGTGTATTGATCAATCTTTCATTATCACTCTTGATGTTCTTGGTTGAAGGTTAACTTATATTGCGAACAACAAGATCTCAGTATATGTGATGTTTTAATGGATTAATTAAATTAAATTATTATTTTTTAATTGAGTTCATATCATAATTGCATGATGATCTATATTATGATGTAAATTGTGAAATCTTTTTAAGCACACATTATATCACCTTACCCAGGTGTAATAGTAGTTTATATTAGTTCAAATATCAGTTCCTAGTATAGATTAGAATACATAACCATATCCATCACATCCCATATATTTTTATATAAAGGGAAACTAGTCCCAAAATTCTAGTCGGATCCATCATCCCAAATGAAAAAGGATCTGATTTAGGATCTTGATTGGGTGATTTACCCAATGTTGATGAAGTCATTTAGGACCATCAAATTTTTTGGTGCTAGAAGGAGGGAAAACTGACCATGAATGGAAACAAAGTCTCATCCTAAAACTAAAGTTCATTCAAAGAGTCACTCCCCCTCAAAGTCTCATCCAACTTCCAGATCTCATTCTAAATCTCCTGATTCTATATTTGAAGTTGTAGAATCCTCCACTAAATCTCCTAGCTCAATTCCGAAATCAATGAGTGAAAATTTTACTCCTCTTCTAGATCAAATTGCTAAATCTCCTGAACTGCAAACTTTAATTCATAACTTGGAGGGAATTTCCATTTCCAGAGAAAATAATACTCAAACATACCTTTCTGAGGATAGTGTCACTTCATCATTAAAGTCTTCTATATTTTTAACTAGATCTTAGAGTGAGAAGCTTGGATTTAAGCCTTTTCAATTTCCATTACTGACCCATATTTTTGGATCTAAGTCTTCAGCTAGTGGGGTCATTTCATATTCTCCACCTCATACTCCCTTTATTTAACTGATTTCTTCTCAACATACTTTACCATATTCCTATCACTCTTTATCATCTACTTCCACCCATATTCCTCCTCCACATTCGACCAATGTTATTGTTTTCAGTAGTACTACAGGGGAAACCTCTTCAACTGTTAATACTTCCACAACCCCTTCATCAAGTATAACTACTTTTTCACCTAATATTAACCCAAGAATGGAAAATCAACTCAACATACCATGGAATAATCTAGGAGCAGTTGCAATGACACCTCCCCTACAACCTCTTCCTAAGCATCCAGACAGATGGTTGCCAAAATATAGCCCAGATGATGGTTTACCTGCAGAGGAACATCTTCATAATTTCATGTTGGAAATCAATCTTAATGGAGTTTCTAAAGAGGATGTAGTTTGTGGACTATTCCTTATACATTTGAAGGATATGCAGAGTCCTGGTATTTCTCTTACAAGATGAATCAATCACAGATTGGGACGCATTCGAACAACAATTTCTAAAGAAATTTGGGGATGATAGAAAAATTTCTACTTTGATTAATGACCTATCAAATCTTAAGTAGGGGGAATTTTAAGGGCTAATATTCGGAGGTGTGCTAATTTTCTATGTTTTTTCGAAGAAAAAAAGATTCTCCAATTTCCATTTTTCGTAAAAATGATTCACCCAAATTTCATATCATAAAATTATTTTATCTTAAAAATCACCAAATTTTTATAGAGACTATATAAAATCATTATAAGTTTGAATATTTTTACAAACATATCGCTAAACATTTCATAGTTTGCATTTTAGGGACTAGTAATATTTTCCAAGGTTTCTAAACTTTAAGATGAATTTCCATCCTTAAAATTTTCCCTAATCTTAAGGCTACCCGAAATGAGAAAATCAAATATTTGAATTCAAGATTCAATAAATTATTGAATAAAATCCTAACTACTTCCAGACCGCGTGTTGTTGTTCAAATTTAATGGTATATCAATGCCCTCCCTTCAAATATTGAAATGTTTTTCGACATAGCTCAAAAAATTGTACTTGTTGATAATACGATGGAATATCTCGCTATAAAGAAAATTGTACTAGCCCTTGAAAATAAATCTACCATAGAAGAAAGAAAACAAACAAAGAATATAACTTTCAAAGAAGAACCCAAGAAGAAATCTTCCAAGGATCCTTATGATTTGGAAGGATTGCAGAATGTCGTTATAACCATGTCTAATGAGATGGTAGAGCTTAAGAAGAAGGTTTTTGAATCTTCAAGGAGATATTATAGACCATTTAAGAAAAATAAACATTCCCGACCTCAACCACCTGCTCAAATTTTAAACGTAGTTTATGATAATGAATATGAAGAAGAATAACTAGTTGCATCTGCAGAAGAAACAAAATAAGAAGAGATAGTAGAAGCTCATGGCTTGTGGGATTTTATCCTTACTACTTCGGAGAATGAATAAGAGGAAGAAGCTCTCAAATTTAATACTTGAAGTAAAGGATTTGTATCTACCACTCCATGAAGAACAATGTAAACTATGAAATGGGAACTATAAACTCAAAACGAGAACTCTAGCAAAAAAACCCCAAAAGACATGAAAAAACAACTCAAAAACGAAAAGTGTTGATGCTAGAATAACATTATTTTTTTTGGGTTAAATTTTGAACATGTTTTAAAAATGGCAGTGAAAACCAATTTTTTTCTGCAAAAAACGCACTGAAAATGAAAAGTTTTGATGCTGGAATAACATTTTTTTCTGGGGTAAATTTTCAACATGTTTTAAAATGGTAGTGAAACCAATTTTTTTAGTGCAAAAAACATACTGAAAACTAAAAGTGTTGATGCTGGAATAACGCTATATAAATTTTCAACATTTTGAAATACTATGTAAAAGATAAAATAGCATGACTTCGAAAAAACTTAAAATTTCAAAAGAAAAATGAAAACAAAAATTACAAAATAAATAAATAAATAATTAAAATTAAAAAAAAAATAGTAATGAGTAAATAAAAATATATATTGAAAAAAAAAAACTTTAAATTATAAAAAAAAAAAAAAATTCAAACATAAAAATGTTAAAAAAAAGCAAATTAACATATATATAAAATAAACAAATAAAATTTAACGAAAGAAACAAAAACAAAAAAATAATACATTAATAAAGAATTTAAAAAAAAAAAAAAACATAATAAAGATTGCAATAAAAACACACATTTAAGAAAATCACTGAAATAAAAATAAATAAAAATAAAAACATACCAAAATAATTCAAAATAATAAAATAAAAAATATTAAACAACCAAAAATAAAAAAATTATAAAAAAATTTAAATAAGTGAAAAAAAACATTAAAAAAATAATAATTAAAATAGTTAACCAAAAAACATTATTTTTTTTTAAAATAACCTAAAATAAATTAAAATTAAAAAAAAAATATTTAAATAACTAATATATATATATATATATATATATATATATATATATATATATATATATATATATATATATATATATATATATATATATATATATATATATATATAATTATAATGAATTAAAATTTTAAAAAATAAAATAAATAAATAAATAAAAACATTGAAAAAAAAAAACTCATAAAAAACTGATAAAACAAATTAAAATTGGAAAAATAATAATTATTATTATAACAAAATATAATATAAAAAACAAAAATGTGTGGCCCTCATTGACTCAACCCACCTCGAATCTAAGTTAGCTGTACCCGTTGTACCCCCCGGGACTTTTTAGAAGGAAACCAATTCTCAATCGGGTTCGGGTTTGTCTACCTAGGGGCCCGAATGGTCGCGACCGTGGGCTGGTGGAGATGCGCGCATTGTAGACTTGGACTGAAATAGTGTAGTCGAGAGAAATATATTCTTCAAATAGTTTGTTAATTGTTCAAGTGCTTCATGTTTATTCAAATGAGGAAAATATCTTATTACATATATCTAAAATAATATGTTCTTCCTATTTACGGTTTAAGGACTATTTGAAATATATATTGATATATATTTACTTTCTAAAACCACAGAATGAAAATGTAGAGTGAAAAAATTCCGTTTGCATATAAATATGGAAAAGTGAGTCAAAGAAGTTTACATTTGGGTAAAAGTATAATATATCTTGCATAGGGTTTGTTGGTAGTGTTCTCTCTTGGTATTAAAACCTAGATTAGATGAGATTTTACCCATAAATATTGATGGTGAGGCCGAACTGGCATAATACAACTGAAAAATATGGGAAAATATAAGTTTTTAAATAAAAAATTTAGAGAATGATAGGCTATATACAGGTAACTTAGGAAAATCCTTCCAATGAAGCAAGAAAACATAGTAGGTATAGAAGTCTGGTTCTAAAGATATAAATGATAAAGGAACCTATCAATATTTACCAGAGGAATATGATTAGCTATAATAATTATCCTAGAAACTTTATTACTGCATAAAAATATTGGAAAACCATGAAGTACACAGATTAGTAACTTTCCAGTATAATAGAGGAAAAATTTAAGATAATGTGATTTATATAAATGAAAGGAGAAACTCCTTTGACATGTCAAACAAAATATCAACATATTATGTAAACATAAATGGTTAATTAGAACTTGTTTTAAGAAAATAGCAATATACTAGGAACGAAGGTTTTCAGTATTGGTTGTTCTTAATATTACAACTTAGGGAAAAAATTCATTATCATTAAATTTACCAATAGGGAAGAAATTATAAAAAAATTCCACGATATACAAGTCGGAGTAGAAACTTTGGTTTCTCATTTCCTGCCGAATGAACCAAATACATATAAGAAACGACCATGAAGTGTGACTCCATCCATTTATGAGGGAGGAAGCATGGGAGTGTTGTAGCAAAACAACAACCCCAATTTTTACTTACTTCCTAATAAATAATGGGGACACTTTTTTAAGTTTACTTAGTTTTTCAATTAAAATGTATTTATAAAGACAATATGGAAACTAGTTATAAGTGCTTCGTAATAAAATTTTTATGAAACTTAAATATTTTTCCCCTTTTTGGAAGGAATATCATCGGAGATGTATTTCATAAAACATTATGAAATGGCAGAGCTCTGATGGGCCCACTTCCCAAGTTCTCTTTATATTGAAGGGCATTCATTATCGACTCCTCTTCATTTCATAAGTTCTTTTGATAAAAAGTTACAAAAAGTATTTTCCCTGAAGCCCTACCTCCCGATGTTTTTCCTTAATGTTTAAAGGCTTTGCATTTCAAAATTTTAAGATTGTAAGTGAGTTTTTCCCAAAATTACAACCCCTAAAAAATTTTATGATTAAAATAATATATTTCAGAATTACCCATTTTGGAAATTCATTTTGATTACACTTCTGAAAATGCACAACTCCAAAAAATTCCTCATATTTCGATGATCCTCATATCGAGACTTATTATTATCGGAACTCATATGATCATAACCTTTTCTAAAGAACGTTTCAAAAAAACTTACCTACGAAATTATAAACTTAGTGCCCTTTTTATAATTTTAATATTATAATTCGGATAATACCATTTTGGGGTTTCACATTTCAGAAAAATTACAAAAACAATCTTCCCGATAAACCTTTCATATTTCGATAATATTTTCAGATTTTTCTTTATAAACCTTTGTATTTCAGGAGCTTCTCATTCAATAGAATTGAAATATCATAACTTCATTTTAAATAAATATGTGATATTTCACTTCCAATATTCTGGCATGGCATCCTCCATATGGTTTCTCGTTATTACATTTAACATATTTAAAAGGTGATTTGAATGTGCTCTGATTTTGACAATTCACTTCAAAAAGGGATTTATCAATGTAAAGTTTATGTTTTTCACAATGCTAAATTGTGATCATTTATGTTTCTGCAAATATTTTACTCATGCTCATATATGGTAAACTCTTATTCTCGTAACTTCAAATAAATGAAGAAGGGAAGAAAACTTAAGAAAAAGGCTCCGCCACAACAATATTCTGGCCCATTTGTTGAAGACATTGATGAAAAGAATCTAGGAGCAGGACTATTCTCCTACAGATTTTGTACCTTAGATGCTGGTCTTTCCTCCTAGAAAGAAATTTATCAGTATTTTGAAGAAGAGAACCCCAGGGTTACCTAGAAAATGGTTACTGCTGATGATATTGTCTCGGTTTCAAAAGCTACTTCTAGTGATGCTGCTAATTATTTCTTGCATAGGATTGCAGCCAGACTGTGACTACTTCCTTATACAAATGTGTTCCATTGGGTTGTGGAGAATATGGATATTTTCGACACGAAAACTCATACTAGTAAATGCACACTCACTGGGTATTTCTCAAGCAATTACTTACAAATCATGTACCACTTAACTAATCCAAAATATAAGTACAATAAGGACTATGATGAAGCTTTTATAAAGGAGCATGCACACCTGTCGGAAAAAATCAGATCTTGGAGAAAGGACCCGAATAAAAATAAATCAGAGGAAAGTGGTAAGTAATCAGTTGATTCTCTCGTCACTCCATTTTCCTAAGTCACTACTATGATGTGTATATTTCATGCACGACCTATTGTTTCAAAATTCCTCGATGACTGGTTACCTCTTATTGATGGAGCCTGAGAGGGATATATATTTGATTGGGATACTATATTGTCTGATAATTTGGCTTCTCATATTTTAGCTTCTAGAAAATCTCGTAGTATCTCTGAGAATAAAATTCCTCCTTTCTATATGACCTACTACATCATGGATGCTTTACGTTTTTCAATGGATTTTCCTTCCATGGGCTAGAAATATACTCACCAAGATCCAAAGCCCATACATATTTATCAGGATGTCCTTTTGGAATCAAAATATCACGATCACTTTTACCAAATCTATCACAGAGTCATGATGCCAATTTATAAAGCTATTTTTGGGTCTATTTTTGAGTCATGAGAGGATTTATTTACTTATGTTAGAGTTTATGGCAGTCTTGATCATCCTCATGTCTTACCCATGTTCATTCTAGACAAAATTTTAAGAAGAGAAATATCCTACCAAACAGTGGGTTATGGAATTTCTAAGACATTAAAGGATTTGAATAAAAGGATATGGCCATATTTTCAGTCTAAATTTGGTATATTTTCCTTGTAAAATTATAAGCATTCAAAGAAGGAAATTATAGGCATTCATGCCCTCAAGCTACCTACCGTACCTAACAAGAAATATGATCATGTTTCTGTAGTGAATAATTTCACTGCTTCTCAAAATCTCAGGAAATTTATTTGTGAACCAGATAAATTGGATGATGTGTTTGAACCATATTCTACATATTCTGTAGATATTTGGAAGGTAGAAGAGAAATAAATCAGGAGGAGATAAATCAATTTTCCCAGTACCAAAATTCTCGGATAGCTAAAATTCCCTTACATTTGTTACAACTCTCCTCAAAACAGTTGCATGTATCTACAACTCAGCAAGAGGCTTCTACCCAAAAGGAGGTTCTTCCTAAGACCAATCCAATTTTTTTTCTTATTTCTTCTCCTCATGAAACTGATTATTGTATCTTTAATCCCGAATTAAATGATTCATGGAATGATTTTGATATGACTACAAATACTAGGACTACTACCCACAATACAATTTCTAGAGTCTCTACTTCTTCAAAGAAAAAATATATTTAGGAATACTAGGAATGTTGAATAGAAGGATAAGTAAGAAAATCTGTTGGTATATCTTCTATTAAAAATAAGAAATATTTTGAATTTATTCCTGTTTTTACCACTTCTGAAGTAGCTCTAAATGTGGAAGAAATTCCTCCTCTAGATATTTTTTATAGCCCTTGGTATAAATCTGTGTTTAAAAGAGGAAGGAAAAAGAGAAAATAGGAACAATCTCAGTCATTGATATCTAATAAGGCTTATTCCTTTGAATCTTATGGAAAGGATCTACTACAAATCCAATAGATGAGTTGGGGAAATTTAATCCATTCACCGATGCTTATGCATCAACGACCATTCATAAGGCCATAGAAGTTCAAGAACTTCTAAAGAAGAAAGAAGAAAATATCATCTTTCTAGAGAAAACTCATGAAGTCGAGAAACTAAAAATAAATTAGCAATGGAAATCACAGTTGACAGAGTTACAAGAAAATTTTGATTCCCTAAGGGTGAAATATGATAAATATTTGTAGATAAAAAATGATGATATCAAAGAAATGTAGAAGAACATTTAACAATTGCATGTTAGTCATGAACTGATAGAGTTCAAAAGGGAAGCCAAAGAATTAAATGTTCTTCTAGGGCATTAACAAAGGGTCTTTTGCAATAAATTGGTGGTAATTCAAGATCAGTGTAAAGTTGCATATTACCTTGTGGATCAATTGTTTGATATGTCAAATAACTTTGAGGAAATGAGCGAAAAGCTAAAAAAGATTCACAATTGGCAATAAAGTAGAGAGGGTAGATATGCTAATATACCAAATATTGATGAGGCCTAAAAAATCATTATTATCATAGAATGGGAAATCTGAATGAAGCAGACCGAAGTAGCCATAAATGAGGCTCGATATATTTCAGCTCTATTGTTGAATCAGTGAATTATAATTTTTTGTATTCTAATCTCATTTCAAATTTCCCTGAAGGTACCTTGCCAGACGCCATATTATTTTCAAATATGTGATAGGAACACTATGAGAAGATCGCCGAAATGGTTGTTCAATTGTCCAAGGTTAGTCTTGAGCATCACTGGAAGTTTCTAGTGAAGCGTCAAAACCAATGGTTGGTCCTTCAATGCCTTTGAAATTTGACCATATAGATGCCGCCATCCCTTAAAAATTCTATTTTTATAGGTAAAATGTGGATCAAGCCCAAATATCCACTAAAGCTCAACAATTTGATAGATATCTACAAATTGCAACAACTAACTATTGGACAATCTCCTTCCTAATCTTGGAAAGTTGTTGCAACCATTTCTCGATTTTCCTTTTATTGTTGTTTTTTTTGAAGAGTTGTTAGATGAATATATTTTTATATTTTATTGTAAAAACTTCAAATTCTCTCCAATATGGAGAAGGGGTTCCTTAATTTTTGTAAATTAAATCCTAAGTTGCAATACAACAATTATTTTACTAAATAAGTCGAACCATTTTCCTTTCTTTATGAGAAAATCTATGGTGTATCAGGTACTAGAATCTTAATTTTGTATATTTTCTCTGATTGAAATGGTTTAATGTTATTGTTCACATTATATGTGTATTGATCAATATTTCATTATCACTATTGATGTGCTTGGTTGAAGTTTAATTTGAAGTTTAATTTAAACAATGAGATCAAAGTATATGTGATGTTTTAATAAATTAATTTAATTAAATTAATTTTCTTTTAATTGAGTTCATATCATAATTTCATGATGACCTATATTATTATGTTAATTTGACATCTTTTTAAACTCACATTATATCACCTAAATTTGGTGTAAGAGCAGCCATATTAGTTTAAGTATAAAGTTCTAGTACAAATTAGAATACATAACCACATCCATCAGACTCCATATTTTTATATAAAGGTAAACTGGTCCAAAAATTCCAGTCGGAGCCATCGTCCCAAATGGAAAGGATCTGATTTAGGATCCTAATCGGGTGGTTTCACCAATTTTGATGAATTCATTTAGGATGTTCAATGTTTTTGGCATTGGAAGGACGACCAACTCACTATGAATGGAAACAAAGTCTCTTCCAAAAACTATAGGTCATTCAAAGAGTCACTCCCCCTCAAAGTCTCATCCAACTTCCAGATCTCATTCTAAATCTCTTGATTATTGATCTTGAGTTTTTGAATCCTCCACTAAAGCTCCTAGCTCAAGTCCAAAATGAATCAGTGAAAATTCTACTCCTCTTCTAGATCAACTTGCTAAAGCTCCTGAAGTGCAAACTTTAATTCATAACTTGGAAGAAATTTCCATCTCTGGAGAAAATACTACTCAGACATACCTTTTTGAGAATAGTGTCACTTCATCATTAAAGTCTTCTGGAGTTTTAACCAGATCTTAGAGTGAGAAGCTTGCAGTTAAGCCTTTTGAATTTCCATTATCGACCCATATTTTTGGATCTAAGTCTTTAGCTAGTGGGGTCATTTCATCTTCTCCACCTCATTCTCACTTTCTATAACCTATTTCTTCTCAACTTACTTTACCATCTTCCTATCACTCTTTATCATCTACTTCCACCCATATTCCTCCTCCACAATCAAACATTGTTATTGTTTTCAATAGTAATGCAAGGGAAACCTCTTCAACTGTTAATACTTCCACAACCCCTTTATCAAGTATAACTATTTTTGCACCTAATATTAATCCAAGAGTGGAAAATAAACTCAACATACCATGGAATAATCTAGGAGCAGTTGCAATGACACCTCCCATGCACCCTCTTCCTAAGCATCCAAAGAGATGGTTGCCAAAATATAACCCATATGATGGTTTACCTGTAGAGGAACATCTTCATAATTTCATGTTGGAAATCAATCTTAATCGAGTTTATGAAGAAGATGAAGTTTGTAGACTATTTCCTTACACATTTGATGGATATACAGGGTCCCAATATTTCTCTTACAAGATGGATCAATCATAGATTGGGACACATTCGAAGAGAAGTTTCTAAAGAAATTTGGGGATGACAGAACAATTTCTACTTTGATTAATGACCTATCAAATCTTAAGTAGGGGGGATTTTAAGTGCTAATATTCGCAGGTGGGCTAATTTTCTATGTTTAAAAAAAAAAGGATTCTCCAATTTCTATTTTTCATAAAAATGATTCATCCAAATTTCATATCATAAAATTATTTTATCTTAAAAATCGCCAAATTTTTATAGAGACTATATAAAATCATTAGAAGTTTGAATAGTTTTACAAACATATCGTTAAACATTTTATAGTTTGCATTTTAAGGACTAGTAATATTTGCCAAGGTTTGTAAGCTTTAAGATGAATTTCCATTCTTAAAATTTTCCCTGATATTAAGGCTACCTGAAATGAGAAAATCAAAGATTTTAATTCAAGGTTCAATAAATTATTGAATAAAATCCAAACTTCTTCCAGAATGGGTGTTGATGTTCAAATGTAATGATATATCAATGCACTCCCTTCAAATATTGAAATTTTTGTTAACATAGCTCAAAAAATTGTACTTGTTGATAATATGATGTAATATCTCGCTATCAAGAAAAATGTACTAGCCCTTGAAAATAAATCTGCCGCGGAAGAAAGAAAACAAATAGAGAAGATAAATTTCAAAGAAAAACCCAAGAAGAAAGCTTCCAAAGATCCTTATGATTTGGAAGGATTGCAGAAGCTCCTTAAAACCATGTCTAATGAGATGGTAGATCTTAAGAAGAAGGTTGTTGAATCTTGAAGGAGATATTATAGACCATTTAAGAATAATAAACCTTCCCAACATCAACCACTTGATCAAATTTTAAATGTAGATTCTGATGATGAATATGAAGAAGAATAACTAATTTCATCTGTAGAAGAAACAAAACAAGAAGAGATAGTAGAAGCTCGTGGCTTGTGGGATTTTATCCTTACTACTTCAAAGAATGAATAAGAGGAAGAAGCTCTCCCAGTTAATACCCTAAGTAAAGGAGTTGTATTTAACATTCCATCAAGAACAATGTAAACTATGAAACGAGAACTATAAACTCAAAATGAGAAATCTAGCAAAAAATCCTCCAAAAAAAAGAAAAAACAGTGCGAAAACGAAAAGTGTTGATGCTGGAATAACATTTTTTCCTAGTGTAAATTTTCAACATGTTTTAAAAATGGCAGTGAAAACCAATTTTTTTTGTGCAAAAAACAAACTGAAACAAAAAGTGTTGATGGTGGAATAACATTTTTTTTGGGTAAATTTTCAACATGTTTTAAAAATGGCAATGAAAACCAATTTTTTTGTGCAAAAAACACACTGAAAACGTAAAGTGTTGATGTTGGATTAAAGCTTTATAAATTTTCAACATTTTGTAATACCATGTAAAAGATAAAATAGCATGACTCCGAAAAAGCTTAAAATTTCAAAAGAAAAATGAAAACAAAAAATTACAAATAAAAACAATAAAACAAAAGTAAAAAAAAAACAAAAAAACCAAAAATTAAAAAAAAATAATAAGTAATATATATATATATATATATATATATATATATATATATATATATATTAGAAAAAAGAAAACTTTAAATTAAAAAAAAAAAGACATAAAAAAATCGAATATATGAACACATATAAAAAAGAGCAAACATAAGAATGTAAAAAAAAAAAAAAACAAATCAACCTCCCCTCTCTCTAAAGTAATAATTAAAAAATTAAAAAAAAACATAATTAAAAACAATTTATGAAAGAAACAAAAACAAATAAATAAAAGTTAATAAAAATTTTCAAAATAAAATAAAAAACATAATACATATTACATTTAAAAAAAACACATTTAAGAAAATAAATAAAATAAACATTAAAAATGGTAAAAAAATTCAAAATAAAAAATAAAAAATATTAAACAACCAAAAATGAAAAACGTTAAAAAAACAATTATAAAAAATATTTAAATAAATGAATAAATTGAATTAAAAAAAACATTAACAATAAATAAATTTTAAAAAGTTAAAATAACTAACCAAACAAACATTAAAAAAAATAAAAAATAAAAACATAAAACAAATTAAAATTTAAAAAATGAATTAACTTAAAAAACATTAAATAATAATAAAAATTAAACAAATTAAAAAAAAAAAAAAAATGACAAAAAAAAAAAAATAAAATAACTAACCAAAAAAATTAAAAAAACAAATTTATATATATATATATATATAAAAACATTAAAATATATATAAATATATATAAAACAAATTTAAAAAAATAAAAAATAAATAAATAAAAAAGAAAACATTAAAAAAAATAAAAAAACTCATAAAATAAATTAAAATTAAAAAATAATAATAATAATTATAACAAAAAGAAATAAAAAATAAAAAATTGTGGCCCCTTGGCTAGCTCAACTCAATTCTGGGAATCTGGGTTGGCCAACCCAGCGGCCCCTGGGACCTTAGGGGTGACAATAACATGACGACACTTACGGTTTTTATGTCCATCAGAATGGAGAGTAGTGGGGTGACAACCAGTTATGGGTATCTAATCGTTGTAGGTTGTATGGTATTATTTTTATATTTTTTTTATAATGTTTAATTTTTTTTAATGATGTTTATTTTATTTTATTTTATTTATTATTATAAATGTTTCTTTTTTTCTTTATATTTTTTTATAATGTTTAATTTTTTTTTAATGATGTTTATTTTATTATTATTATAAATGTTTTTTCCATTTTTTTCTTATTTTATTGGTTTTTTTATTTTTTCAATTTATTTTTTTCATTTTATTTATTTATTTATATTATTGTTACTTTTATGTTTTTTTTTTTTTTTTAAATTATCTCATATATATATTTTTATATGTTTTTTAAATAAAATTTGTTTTGAAATTATTTTTTTTGTTTTTTAAATTTTATGTTTTTATTTTTATTTTTTATTTCAATTTTTCTATCTTCGTAAGTTAATTTTGTTTTTTAATATATATATATATATATATATATATATATATATATATTGATTTTTGCAAAAAATTAAAAATTTCATTTAAAAAAAAAATTGTAAAGTAAAAGAAAACACACATGTTTGGAAAACCCTTAAAAAAAAAAATCTAGGACGAAAAATAAGAAGAAGAATGAGGCAACTTGAAAACTTGTTAAATAATTAACTTTTAAAAAACATTTGTGCATACTTAGGATATAAGAGAATTTAAAGTCTCAAAAATATGTCTTAAAAGAAAAAATGTGGATGTTTTTCCAAATCCGCATGAAAATCACCAACATTTAAAAAAAATTATCCACACTTGATACATTAGAAAATTGAAGGTGTCAAAAATAAACCCTCTAAAAAAAGGGATTGATGCTACCATCAACACTGTTCAAAATGACCATGAATACCACTAAAATTTTGAAAATAATGTTTATACTTGATACATAAGAAAATTTAAAGTGTCAAAAATATCCTAAAAAAAATTTGTATTATGAATCAACACATTTCAAAATCGGATTATTTTTTTGCTACCTCAAAAAAGCGGGTACTCATATCAGTTCTCGTTTCAAAGTTTACATTGTTCAAACAAAACTCAGAAGAGTCCTAATAAATCAATAAAGGAGAAATGTACGCCTTAAAAACATTCTAATCAGTTTATTGATCTTGCTCCGAGTACTTCTAAAGCACCTTCTCTTTCTCCTTCTTCATCGAAAAGTTTACTAGTGTCTGATGCCATTGAATACAACATAGTAGAGGACATTAAAAATACCAAAGCTAATATTTCCTTTTATGAGGTTAGTAAATTAAAACAATAGAATAATTTTCTACTTAATGAGCTAAATGCAGTGTCTGCGTCTCCATTGCCTTCAATTGACATTGCATCAAAAGCCTCAAAAGGAAAGAGTAAACCACCTAATTTCCCCTTGGATAAATTGGATCATTTTGATGCAATCCTTATTGGAGATAGGTATAATTCCCACACCCCTCTGTTTCTTTTGAATTTTGAAATTTTTAACAAAAATGTCTGTAATTGTTTAGTAGATTCATGTGCTTCTTCTAATATCATGCCTTATTTGGTATGTCTTAAATTAAATGTGAGACATCATAACCCTTTTGTCCAAATTGTTCATCTAGATAGAAAAAAAGTCAAAGTTTTGGGAGAAATGGATGATGTATTTATTAGACTATATTCTAATTCAAAATTAATTCAAATCATTCATATCTTGATAGCTAACATCCCTAAATTTTATGGCTTAATCTTAAGCAGGGATTGGTCTGAAAATTTACATGGTTACTTCACAACAGATTGGTCACACTTGTGGCTCCCTTACAACGAAAGACCAAATCATATTAGAGTTGGTAGGGAGAAACATATGAATTACTCTTTAACCGATCTAGATGAATAAAATGACTGTAGATTTAAAAAATAATATTTTGAGAAATTATTCTTTGGAATATTTGTTTGGAAGTTTTCTTGCCCATTTTTCTCCTTTTCTTGTTGATTCTATTTAATCACATATATAGTCTTTTTTCACAAACAAATTCATCAAGGTGTATCAATATTGTAGAATTTCCTATAAATAAGCCTAATAATTTATTCTGTACACTTTATTTTGACAGATCGAAGCCCAGTGATGGTGCAGGAGCTAGATGTATTCTAGTTAACCCAAATGGAGATAAAACCATGCTTTCCTACACACTAGAGTTTGATTGCACCAATAACGTAGCTAAATATGAAGCGCTTGTGAAGGCTTTACAAAAAGATATTAGTATGGACGTGAAATACCTTGAAGTTTTTGGTGATAAAAAATCATTATTAAACGGGCAAGGAATAACATCCACTGTGTTTTTAATCACCTTAAACATTATCAAACCTTAATTCAAGATTTTATTACACATATCATGGATTTAATGTTATGCAACTAGCTCACAAAATAGAAGAAATGAAAGATCAACGACTTAAAAATTATCCTCTTGAAGGGGGACACCTCCTTTACATTACATAAATGAAAAATTCTTGGATGATTTAAATTACAAAAGCTCCTTTGTATATATAGGAGTCTAAGGGGTCACAATATAATCAAAGCCAACATAACAATAATAATATAAGGGCACAAAAATAAGATTAGTGGGCTTCTATGGGGCACAATAATAAAAATATAGGGATTACATGGGATCAACAATAATAATAAGGGGCTACACTAACAATACCAATAAGGGGATACACTAGTATTATAGGGACCTAACATGCCCCTCTCCTTCAAAAGAGTGTTCCCCTCAACTCTTGAGTACTTTTGGATGCTTCTGTGTAAAATTCTCATCCTCCCATGTTGAATCTTCAGTGGGTAAGTTCTTCCACTTAATGAGATATTCTGAAATTGATCGATTTCGTAGTTGTCGAGTTCTTGTTTCCGTGACTGCTTCAGGTTCCAATATGATTTTTCCTTCCTCGTCAAGTTCTAGCAATATTGTTTTAATTGGAAGCTTGTCACTTATAACCTTCTTTAAGCTTGAAAATGGAAAATTGGGTGCACTCAAGAAGATGCAAGAAGCTCCAATTTGTACATCATAGTACCAATATTTTACAACACCTTGTAAGGACCATAGTACTTTGGTGATAATTTATTATCCTTCTTAGCTTGCATGAGGGACATTTGATTGTATGCTTGTAGTTGTAAAAATACCCAGTCGCCTACATGAAAACTTATTTCACTGCAATGTTGATATACTTTTTGTTTCATTTGATTCTACGCCAAAGTGAGTTTATACTTTAAGAGTTGGAGAACTTATTTTTGATGATCACTGTGATATTCCGCTACTTCAACTTTAGCATTTTCTCTTAAAAATGATGTGATGGACGATGGATGATATCCATAAAGTTCCATAAATGGGGTCATTTCAGCTAGAGGTAACCCCTTGACCCATTGTTTTTACTTATTATATACAAATAAATGAATATATCCTTCCGGACTTTTGTTCACTATCTCAATTTTCCCATCATATTGAGGATGATAAGATGAGCTATGAGCTAATTGAGTACCCAGAAAAGAAAATAATTTTGTCCAAAAATTTCTAGTGAAAATGGTATCTCTCTCGCTTAAAATAATCTTTGGGTTCCCATGTATGTTTTGAATTGTTTCCATAAATGCAGTAGCAACTGTATTGGCTTTAAATGGATGAGATAATGCGCAAAAGTGTGAATATTTGGTAAGTCTATCAAATATCACCATGATGATACTCTTTCCTTTGGACTTAGGTAAACCTGTGATAAAATCCATTAAAACCTCCTCCCAATGTTGACTTGGAATGGATAAAGGTTGTAACAGATCGTGGGTGTTAATTGTCTCAACTTTATTTTGTTGGAAAACCAAACATTCTTCCACAAAATTTTGAATATCATATTTAAGGACATCCAAAAAAAATTCCTTCTTGAGCCTATGGTAAGTTTTTAAAAATCCTAAGTGCCCTCCTAAGGGAGAGGTGTGCAATTCCAAAAGAATCTTTCATTTGAGTTGGGAATTATTACAAATATATAAGTGATATTTGTAACATAATGAATCATTTATCCATATAAATGTATCTTATGTATTAGGATCTTGCTACAAATTATGAATGAGTGTCCGCACATCTTCATCATTCTTCCATTCATCCCTTGCTTCGGTTATCCAATCTAGTTGGATAATAGAAATGGCACAAAGCAATGCTTCCACATCCTCATCCTTTCTTGAGAGTGCATCTGTAACAAATTTTTTCTTCCATTTTTTGTAGATGATTTCAAATTCATAACCCAACATTTTTGTGACCCATATTTGTTGTTCTTCTAAAGATAATATTTGTTCCAAAAAGTGTTTACAAATATCATAATATTTTTTACCTTGAAGTGTCTTCCCATTAGGTAAGGTCGTCATTGCTTTAGTGCATGTAGTATTGCCAACATTTCCTTCTCATAAATAGGTTTGTGTAAATACTTTCCTTTGATTGGGCGACTTTTAAAATCAATGGGTCTTCCTTCTTGCATTAAAACAACACCAATTCCATTTCTTGAGGCATCACATTCCATAATAAAGGTTTTTTTGAAGTTTTGCATACCTAAGATTGGTGCTTAGCACATTTTCTCTTTAATATGTTCAAAGGCCTTAGTTGCTTATGGAGTCCAATAAAATGCATCTTTCTTCATTTATGTTGTTAGATGCTGCTATTCTCCCATAACTCTTAACAAACCCTGTTAACCTGATAAATCCTATAATTTTCTTTAGGGTTGTGGGGACTTTCCATTCCTTAATGCCTTTAATTTTGTTAGGGTCTACCTTAACACCCTCATGAGATACAATATGGCCTATATATTCCACATATTGTACTCCAAAGAAACATTTGGAGGTTTTTTCATATAATTTTTTCTCCTCCAATAGTTTGAGTACCCTGTCAACATGTTGAACACGATCCTTCCAATACTTGTTGTAGATTAGTATATCATCAAAAAATACTAACATAAATTTTCTACAAAAAGGTTTGAAAATAGAATTCATCAAACCTTGAAATGTAGAAGGTGCATTAGTAAGGCCAAAAGGCATGACCAAAAATTCATAATGACCCTCATGAGTTCTAAACTCTATTTTAGGAATGTCTCCAGTCTTCATTCTAATTTGATGATATCCTGAACGAAGATCCAACTTGGTGAAGTAAATTTATCCATGTAGTTCATCCAATAATTCATCAATAACGGGAATGGGAAATTTATATTTAATAGTGAGATTTTTGAGCTCATTATAATCCAGACACATGCACCATGATCCATCCTTCTTGTGCACCAATAATACTAGAGCAAAGAAAGAACTTTGACTAGGTTTAATTATACCAACCTCTAGCATTTCTGCAACCATACGTTCAATTTCACTCTTTTGGGCAGAGGGATATCTGTAAGGCCTGATGTTTGGAGGAACACTTCCTGGAATCAAATGAATAGCATGACCATGATCATGAATAGGTGGGAGGAATTTGGGAGTCTCAAATACCTTGGAATGATTGTCCAAGACGTTTTGGAGATATGGAGAAATACATGATTTCGATGTTTGAACCTCTAGTGAGCATAATTGTGAAATTACGCCACATTTTTATTTCTTTAGAAGCTTTGTCATGCCATTAGAGCTAATTATATTTCCTATTTTCCCTGCAATACCCCTTAATTCAACTTCCTTTCCTTCCAAAAAAAATGTCAAGAAAATTTATTGAAATTTAAAAGCTATAGTACACATAGATTGTAACCATTGGACTCCTAGTACAACATCAACACCACCCATTTGAATGGAGAAAATTTAACTATATAATTTATATTCCCACATGGTTAGCTTGATATCATGGAACTTTTCGAAGAAATTTATAGTTATTCCATTTGAAACCATCACTTGACACTTTTCTGTTGGGTATAATAAGCAATTCAATTCCTTGGCTACCTTACAATGAATAAAATTATGGGTACTACCTGAATCAATCAACACTATTACTTTTTATTCTTGATGTGTTCTTCTATCTTGAGGGTTTTAAGAGAGGTAATTCCTGCCCATGCATTACAAGATATGGTAAGATTTATTTCTCTTTCTCTAGGGTTGTCTCCTAGTGTATATCCTCTTCTTTTGAAGTTTCTTGTTCCTTTCCTTCCTCCTCTTCACAATATACGTAAAATAATTTATTCTCGGCACACTTATAAACTTGTATTTCTATCACAAATGTAGCAAAACCTTTTTGCACTTTTTTCTTCCAATTTTTGTGATGTTAACCTTTAAGGTTGTGGAAGGGTGGGAGTGGCAACACTTCCATCGTTATAGTTGTGAGTGATAGGATTCCTTGTTGCCATAATTTTTCTTTCAATTTTTCTAGAAAACCTGAATGTCTTCTCCAATGGATCAGGTTCTGAAAGGCGAATCTCATGTTGGATGTTATACTTTAAAGTACCTATGAATACATAAATACTATGCTCTTCTAGAATATCATTTACCCTTGTCTTCAATTTTTGAAAGTCCTCAATTTGATCCTCCATTGATCCCTTTTGTTTGAGATTTATCATTTGGCTAAAGGAGGTGTTGCTCTTTGTATCCTCATAATGTGCTATCATTTCATCTGTAAAAATTGACCAAGTCACAAGTGATTTACAAAAAAAAATCTATCAATACCATATAAAATGATTGGGTTCAAAATATAAAGTTGCAATGTGTACCTTTTTTGTGTTCTGCACATTATGGAGATCAAAATATTGCTCCATTTGTAGAATCCATGTTATAGTATCATTTCCATCAAACTTCCTCAAATTTCTCTTTGGAATATGGTGGGTCTTCAATACAATGTTAGAGTCTATGAAATCATGATTAACATTTCCTTTGTTCTCATCATGATTTTCATCTAATACCTTTTCTACATTAGGAAGCATTTATTGTAGCAACTTTCTCAAATTTGATTTTAAACCATTCTTCAAATCTTCCATGTTTCTTTCATTTTTGCTTCTATAACATCCATATTAGCTTTTATTTCATCCTTCAAACCTTCCATTTATGATTTTAAACTATTCATGTCGCATTTTAAACCATCCATGTCCCCTTTTATTGCATCTTTGGTTGTTCTTTGTGGGAGAGAAATTTTTTGCACTTTGTCCCGTAATTTTGAGATATCATGTTGCAATTCTTCATCTTCATGCATCAGAGTATAGCTTTCCGAGGGCTTAATGGGTCTGGAATTATTTTTTTTGGGAGGTATTTTATAACTCAACACTGATATCTATGCTTCAATATTCCTTTGGAAACACTTCAAACTAATTTTTCAAAAAAAAAATTATGCAATTTAAAAAACAAATACACACCTTTTATTTCTTTTAGGAGCTCTATCTTGAAATGGTTGTAGCTCTGTAATTTAGGATCTTCAAGGTATGAAATTTAGTCTTGTGGTAGCCCTCCCAATCTACTTTCTAAACCCATAAGTCAGACCAATATTGGAGTCTTCAACAAATATGTATTCGCGATCTACCATGATTATCCGATTATAGATTGTTTCGGTAGAGAAAAATTGTACAGAGTGCCATGTATCATTGTTTCTATCATCGTCCATGAAATTTATAAATGAAAAACTAAAGTTTGTGAAATTTCAACCACTTTTCACTGAATTCAAATCCAATGCCTGAATAAAAAATTATGATGATTTTCCCTAGGTCACTTGTTTCAGACTAAATTTTGGAGCCTCCAAAAATCCTAACTTCCCTGGATCACATCTACGAATATATAGAAAACCAAAATATACAATATTTACACGAATTTTGCCAATATTTTGGCTCTAAGTGGTCAAAATTTCAGCTTTTGAAGCCTCATAAAAAAACCGTTATAGCGAAAATTCGAATATGACATGTTTGAAGCGAAAACCTAGAATCCAAAGCTCTAATACCAAATGTTATGCAATCATCTCACAAAATATAATAAATGATAGATAAACGACTTAAAACTTATCCTCTTCAAGGGGGGAACCTCCTTTACATTACATAAATGAACAATTATTGGATGATTCAAATGACAAAACCTCCTTTATATATATAGGAGTCTGAGGGGTCACAATATAATTAGAGTTGACATAAAAATAATAATGTAAGGGTATAAAAATAACAATAGTGAGCTTCTATGGGGCACAATGATAACAATATGGGGCCTGTTATCCTCCTGTATTCTATAGTTTCACTAGGTGACTTTGGATTTTCTATAGTCTGAAGATATCATTCCTTGACTATCAGTCATCTTCAAAAATATCACTGCCTTCATTATCCTCATGAAACATTTTTCACTATATTTCATCTTTCCTTTTCTAGAAAAACACCTTCCTGCTCTTAAAAACTCATTTTGGGCTTTAAAATTCCCTCATTCTCACCATTTTCCCTACCCCAAAGCCTCATTCTCTCATTTTCACCCTCCTTTCCCACCTAAATCCTTCCTTTTCTTCACTAACCCCCCTCACCTTCATCATTTTCCCTCATTTCCTTAAAACAATGTAAAAAATCCTTTTTTACATTGTTTTTAATACAAATATAAACCTTTCAGGACCCTTTGTTATATATTAAAACTTTGTATTTTATATAAAACCCAACTCCCTTTTGTTTTATAAACCCGAACCTTAATAAATATTAAAGCCCTTGCGTTAATATTTTTGAACCCCCTGCCTTTGTTAGAAAACCTTGTAAACCCTCCCCTTTCCTTTCATAATAAGCGCCTCCACTTATTTAAACAAACCCAAGCCCCACCTTTTCACTTTCTTGCTGCTCCTTTTACTCGATCACTGTTGATCTCTACCCCTCGAGATCCATTGGCCCAAAACCCATATCGCACCATTATTTGCGTGGGGGTTAAACAATCCCTAACCCTGCAAAATGGGTGGCTTTCGCCCATGTCCCCATCGCTATGTGTCACCCATTGAGTGGAATTGCATCTGATCGTCCAAAACCATTTACCACTCCTCATCACATGCAAAAACCGCCTTTTCCCCTTTGCGCCATAAATCAATACCGCCTCCTCCATTCAAAATCTCTTAGGCCTTGTGGCTTCATGATAAAGCCTCTATCCACCATCGCCACCTCTATGAATGCCACTAACACCCGAAACCCAAAATAAACGCAGAAAAGCCCCCTGACGCAAGTTTTAATCTAAAAGTTTGTTGTATTGTGCAGGTTTCATTGCGGAAAAATGTAGATGGCATTCTAAAGGTCCCTAAATTATTCAAATAAGCAATATGGGTGATGATCCAGAGAAATTACTTGATTAGAAGGGCCGAAAGCATAAGATTGAGCAAAAACACCAATGAATCATTATCATTGGTGGCCATTGACACGCACAAAACCAAAGGATTGATCTTCTGAACAAAAAATTGAATACATAGGCATAGTAAAAGAAAAAAACACAGTCAACAGACCATGGCAATGAAGGTTAATCAAAGGGTTAAAGAGGTTAAATCATAAATTAAAGGATGAGATCAGAGGTAAAGGCACAAACATAAGAAGATCAAGGTTAAATCAAGAAACATAGATGAATATAAAAGAATAAAAATAATTAAGAGACATAGAGGCAGAGATAAAGAAGTAATACAGTTTAAAAGGACGAATCCAAGTTAAAATGCCTAAAACAAGGTTTAAAGGTAAAACAAAGGGAGATCAGCACAAAGGCAGATTCGAATGACTCAACCAAAAGAATTTACTTCTTCAGAAATACATCTAGACACCTACAACATATTTTCTTTCAATAAAGACATCAACAATTATTACAAATATTCAAATATATTTCTCATCTACCCAACAGTTATTTAGAAAGCCTTAAAGTCAAACATATCCCAAAGTTAGCTCAGAAGTTAAGGTAGGAGCTATTATTACAGTAAATCAATCTTATATATTTTTCCTTGAGCCTTGCATGGTCTCAAAGGTCAATAATGCATTAAATCTATAATAAATAACATCTGAAACCCTAGCTTAGGATCACCTCCTCATTTTGCAGATAAATATTGCATGTATCATTCATTTTTAGTGTTTTTTGGTTGGTTGTTTTGGCTAGTTGTTGGTTGTTGATTAAAGGATTTATTGCTAGGCTGGATTTGAGAAAGATCTGAGTTGCAGAGATCTATTGTACTGGAGTAATGTAACTGTTTTGAACATAAGAATTTTCATGGGATTCTTGAGCTATGTTAACGGTGAAGTTTTCCTTCTTTTTCAATGTTTTCCTTATTTTTTCCATTCTTTCCATTATTTATCTGATGAAAGAACATAAATTCTAGATTAGGATATGTTGTCTTGGCACCCTATTTATGTTTGCAATCTTTATCTCAATGTTTTCTTCTCCAAGGTTTGATTGGAGAATTCTTAACTGCTCTCTGGTTCCACCTATCATGTTGCTTGGAAATGATTTAATAGAGTCAAGACAAAGAAGTCTATGGTGTCCTTTGGTGTAGCTTAAAATATTATTTTTAAGGCCTTTCTTTGAAGTATACTTAGTAGAGTCTAAATTAGGGAAGTCTATGGTATGCCCTATCCTTTGGTCTGCCTCAAACTGTTGCTTTGAAGTTATTTAGAGTGTTTGATTAAAGAAGATAGGTTTATCTTGCTCTTTAGTTGCACTCATTATTATCTTAAATGTTTTCTTTGTCCGAAAGCAATCCTAGGATTGCTGGATTGTTGTCTTAAAGGTTTTCTTATTAAAGTCTGACCAAAGAAGTCTATGGTATGTCCTGTCCTTTGGTTTGCCTCAAACAATTACCTAAAATAATTTTCTTGTTGAAGTAGAGTTAAAAGATTCTTAACTAACTTTTATTTTTGTTTCTTTCACAAATTATTTTCATTTCATGTGCCATCTAATCTAAGAGATCCAATTGATATAGTTAGCTTTCCCTATGGCAACCCTTGTAGAGTTGATGAAAAATTGAATCCTTTTATGACTCCATAGCCCAATGGATTAATGTCTCTCATGGTCTATCTATTCAACTAAAATACTTCCTCAATTAATCACACCATTATTTTATCTATCAACCCATCCAAACAATCAAAACAAACAAGTCCTCAGAACTTCATAGCTAGCCTAAAATCAAAGCATAAGCATAAGGACATATCATTTATAAACACTTATATAGAGAGATCCCTATATGAGTCCAAGAAGGCTAGGTCCATGGACTCCGAAGTGGTTTGATGTGGTTCCCTGCAGAGTTTGTTCTTTCCAATATTGCAAATCATGGGGAGCCAACATAGTGGCAATCATATTGGGGAATACTGACTAATAAACGGCTTAAATATAACTTCAAAAACTCAAAAAAAATCATTCCAACTTAGATGAATCAAGTGTTAGCCGAGAATGGTACCTGGTTGCTGATGGTGGTCAACAACCAACCTTAAAACAATTAAAAACCCTCCACCTGGTGACTCCACTGGTTTTCCATGGACTCCACTAGGAAAATTATTTCATCATTAAACCTCAACAAAACCCAGTCAATAATACTTTGTGGATTAAGTATTTCTTTCACAGATTGGTCTTTTTTTTTTAATATTATACCTTTTAAACCTTTCTAAAGCTTGGGTCCAAATTCTGGCTTCTAGAGAATCTGTACTAGGTCTCATCCAGACCCAAATCCTCTTGCAATAGTTGAAAATCCTGAAAGAATCCTTAGGAAGTCTCCTAGATCTAAAAATCCAACTATTAGTAGATTTATCCACAAAGAAATTTCCCTACCTGAAAACCTCAAAAGCTTGCAGAACTCCTATCTGACTCACCCTAGAACAAATCTTGTCTAGGAATAGGTCTCAGAATTGGATAACCCAGATAAGTTTAGATCCATCCACTTTACAGCAGAATTATATTATACTAACCTCATCCCCCACTATTCACTTTCCTCCATTTAACCCTGTACCTCCTTTTGTCAACCCTCCTCTTGTTAATCATCTTTTGTTTCTCCAACCTCATATCATGAAAACATGGTATGCTCCACTAGTTCTACCATTGCCTTTAGTTGTTCTACCACAGGACTATCAGTCCAAGATTCTTTTTTATGATGGTAGTATTTCTACTACAACTCAACAACCTGTGGAAAAAATGAATGACTATTTTGACAGGCAAGAAATCGATGATGAAATTGTTAAACTCGGAATGTTTTCTCAAAGCCTAGGGGGAGAGGTAACAAAATGATTTAAAGGTCTAGCCCCTAATAGCATAAATTACCTCCCTACTTTTCATCAACTATTCTTAAACAAATGGGAATTCAAAAATAATCCTCTCCAAATCTTATCAAAGTATGAAAATATTAAAAGAAATGTTGGAGAAGGTGTCCACTAGATTCAATAGTGTATATAATGCCCTCTCTATCCATATGAAACCTTAACAAGGTCTAGCTCTAATGAAATTTCCAGATGGGTTTGACCCAGAAATGGCTTACCAACTAAGAGAAAGAGACCCTCTCACATTAGAAGATATGCAGAGGGGTGCAGTAAGTGTAGAATCCAATCTTATTGCCAAGAGAGCTAGAATGAAGAATGAGAAGAGAGTCAGATATAGGGAAGAAGCTGCACCTTCATCATCTGATACAAATAGTGATAACTTTGTTAGAACCATGGAGAGAATGATGGAGAGAATAAACATGAAGGAGAGATATTATCCTAGAGAAAACCAAACAGCTCCTCAAAACAGAAATCAAAATTAGAACCAAAACCAAAACTTTAGGAGAAACCCCCCTCAAATTAGACAAAGAGGTCTTGATCAGAAAATTAGGCCCCCTTTCCAAGAAAATTATGCTGATGAGGATGAAGGGGTGATTGAAGAAACAAAGGAAAGTCACATAAATTTAATGGGAGTAAACAATGGGGATACTATTTTACTCATTGAGGAAGAACAAGGTTTACACCAAATGAGGAAGAAAGCCTAGAATCTAAAGACTATAAACAAGGCCTTGAAAATTCCATCATAGAATTACACAGACAATATGACCTCAAAAGCAAGAAAAACCAAGACACTCCCAAAAGAAGGACCTCTGAAATTTATGCTAGAATGATTCCTAAAAATGTTCCTTAAAAGACAACAGAAATTCTAAACACAGTGGCTGAAAGTTCTGATAAAACTAGAAGCAAAAACAACCAATGTAGTAGCAAGTATAGTGGTGACCAAAGCAGCACTAGAAATACAGCTAGTGCCCCTAACAAAATTGTTTTAACTGAGTCTCCTAATAAAAACTAGCAAGCTGAAATTGCTGTGAAAACAATGTCTAAAAAAACTGATTTGAACCTTTCAAAAAATCAGACACCTTTCAGTATAGAGAATGAAATTTCCAAGATTAAAATCTCTATTCCTCTTACTAAATTAGTCACTCAAGATGTATATAGATCCCAACTTTTGAAAGCTTTAAACATAGGAGAAAATTTTGATTCTATGAATTTAAATGACGACAAACCTGAACTTCTGTTTGGACCAGAAGTAGAAGGTAAATTTCAAGAAGGAGGCGTTCCTCCATTTTATGTCAGTTTAAACATCCATGATAAAATTCTCTAAAATTCCATGTTAGATTCATGAGCTTCACACAACCTTATGCCAAAAGTAGTAATGGAAAGATTAGGCCTTGAGATAACTAGACCATAAAAAGATTTATACTCTTTTGATTCTAGTAGAGTTAAATGTCTAGGCCTAATCAAAGATCTCTGTGTCAACCTAGCACAAATACCAGCCAAGAGCCTAGTAATGGATATTTTAGTGGCTGACATTCCTCCTAAATATGGCATGCTCCTTTCAAGATCGTGGGGAGCTAAACTCCAAGGTACCCTCCAAATGGACATGACCTATGCTGCCATCCCTGTTTTCAGTCAACTAAGAATACTGTATATGGAAACTCAGATGAAATACATGGTTAGCAGTTAAGAAAAACTAGATAAATCACCTCTTTATTATATTCACACTAACCTTGATTCATTTATCCTTTACAATGCTGAAAATGTAAATGAACAAGTAGAAGAAAATGAGAAAACAATTGTAGAAGAAGAGGAATAGGAGGGGGAACAACCAGAACAATCTACCCAAATAGAAAATAGCCAACATAGTACAGACCATAAAAGAAAAAAAAATGACAAGCATAGTGAGGACTCTAAATAACATCATAGTAAACAACATAGTGGCAGCCAAAATGACCCTAATGACAAATCTAAAATTAAACCTCTTCAGAGTATGAGCTTTGATGGGTCTTGTAGAAATATTGGTTTAGGAGTAGGAATATGGGTGCACAACACAGAAAACGATCATGCATAAGGTCACTCTTACAAGCTTAACTTTAAATGCACAAATAACATAGTTGAATATGAGGCACTTCCCCTAGGGATACAATTACTGGATAAATTAGGATCCAAGAGGATAACTGTGCATGGAGATTCTGAGTTAGTTATTAGGAAAATCAATGGAGAATACACAATCAAGCATCCTAGGTTGAAAGCATATGGAGATGATGCCATTGACCTCTTAAAAACATTCCAAGAATATGATCTTACCTTTGTCCCTAGAAATCAAAACATCATTGTCAATGGTCTAGCCTTTGCAGCTAGCACATGTCAAAAACCTTATCATAGCAAGCAATACATAGTCCAAGTCAAATATAGACCAGCAGTCCTTGACAACATAAAATATTGGCAAGTTTTTGAAGGAGATAAACAAATAGAATATTTCCTGCAGTCTAGAAATGAGTTTGAAGTGCCAAATTCAGGCTCAGATTATGAAGAAGACTGCTCTGCTGAGGAAAAATATTACAAAGAAGAACCTCTTGATAATGCTGATATAAATCTGTTAGGAAAAGAACACTCATAGAAAACAGAGTTGTGCACAAGTTCAGAAAAAGAATACTTTGAAGTGTTGCAGTCCAATAATGACAATTTGCCAAAGGGACTAGTTCCTCTAGAATAGTTGTTTGACTTTAATGATGTTTCTAGGAAGCCAAAGATGGAACCCACTAAATCTAAAATAGAAGAGTGAAATATAGGCAGTGAACAAAAGCCCAAAATGATAAAACTGCCCAAAACACTGCCAGCTCATATAAAAAAGAAATATCTTGAGTTGTTCAAAAAATTTACTGATGTGTTTGCTGGGAGTTAAGAATATTTAAAGTCATATGATACTAAGATAATCCAGCATAATATCCCTCTCAAAGAAAACCAGAAACCCTTTAAGAAAAAACTACGCACAATAAACCCAGTGCAGCTACCCTTGGTTGAGAAAGAAATTAAGAAAATTTATGATGCTGGAATAATAGTCCCTCTGATATACTCAAAATGGGTTTCAAATCTTGTATTAGTGAGGAAGAAAATAGGAGAAATTAGGCTATTCATAGACTTCATAAATTTAAATAAATCCTCCTTAAGAGACAACTACTCTTTACCAAAAATGGATCACATTTTAGAAAGCGTAGTAGGTTCTAAAAGAATATCTTTGCTAGATGGATTTCTGAATACAATCAGGTGCTGGTACACCTAGATGATCAACATAAGACATCTTTCACGACACCTTGGGGCACCTTCATGTATGTTAAAATTCCTTTTGGGTTGATGAATGGTGGGGCCACTTTTCAAAGAGCCATGGATATTTCTTTCTCAAAAGAGATAGGTTACTTCATTTTGATTTACCTTGATGACGTAACAATCTACTCAAAAAGTGATGAAGAACACCTAGCTCACTTAAGAAAAGTATTTGAAAAGTGTAGAAAATATGGTTTGTCTTTGAATCCCAAGAAAAATCTGTTTGGCCTTCAAGAAGGAAAAATTTTAGGCCACATCATATATGAAGAAGGGATTAATATTGACCCAAAAAGGATTGAAGGAATATTTCAAATCAGCCACCCAAGAAACATCAAAGAGTTGCGATCTTTCATTGGGAAGATAATTTTCTTAAGAAGGTTCATACCCAACCTTTCTAAACTCCTAAGAAACATCACAAACATGTTGAAAAGAGAAATAGGAGTCAAATGGACCTTAGAAGCAAAACAATCCTTTGAAGTGGTAAAACAAGATCTTACTCAAACACCAGTTCTGATCATCCCTGATTTTACCAAATATTTTTTCATTTTTTCCTTTTCATCAAAACATACAGTTGTTGTAGTCCTACTGCAGAAAAATATAAAAGGACAGGAGTAGCCCATAGCATTCTTTAGCAGGGAATTGAGAGATGCACCTCTGAAATATAACATTATGGAAAAACAAGCTCTTCCCTTGATCAAGGCATTAAAATATTTCAAAGTTTACATTCCGCACTCACATATTATTGCATTTGTGCCTCACTCAGTGGTAAAATACATCCTAACACAAGATCCTGATGGAAAAAAAGGTAAGTGGATTGTTGTTATATTAGAATATGATCTGGAAATCAAGCCCACTAAACTAATCAAAGGGCAAGGTCTGGCTAAACTCATGGCTGAAACAAACTTTCAAGCACTGGATATAAACATGATTAATGCATTAGATGAAAAAGAGGAGTTGGAAACTCCACTTATTGAAGTATCATTTCTGAATTCATCTTGGTATGTTGATATTTTATATGTGCTCCTTAATCTGAATGTTCCTCCTAGTTTGTCCAAAACAAAGGCTAGATTTTTAAAGTTAAAGGTTGTAAACTTCTGCATTTTAGATAAAATTTTATATTGGAAAAATGCTAGTTGTATATTGTTTAAATTTTTTCCGGAGGATGATGCAGATAAGATCAAGCATGAGTTTCATGAAGGAGAATGTGGAGGCCACCTCTATTGGAAAACCACTGTCAACAAAATCCTTAGAGCTAGTTATTATTGGCCCACCCTCTTTCAAGATATCCATAAAATGGTAATTTCCTGTCATAAGTGCCAAATCTTTGAAGGCAAAAGAAAAATGGTGCCATTATGTTTTCATCCTATCTCTGTTGAATCTCCTTTTCAACAATGGGGCCTAGATTTCATTGGAGAAATCCATCCTGCCTCCTCTGCCCAACATAAATGGATCCTCACTCCAACTGAATATTTCACAAAATGGACAGAGGCCATTCCTTCTAGAACTCCCACAGACTCAGTAATCATCAAATTCCTTGAAAATCACATTTTGTCTAGATTTGGTTGTCCTAGAAAGATTATTACTGACAATTTTATTGCTTTTAGATCCAAGAAAATGGTGGAATTTTGCCACAAATATCATATCTCATTAGGCCATTCTACAACTTATTACCCTCAAGGTAATGGGTTGGAAGAGTCTATTAGTCATCAATAAATTTTGTTGATATCAAAATATGACTAAATTATGATCCTAGATTTCTAAAAAAAAAATTGAGAAATATTGGGAGTTTTAGAAATCTCACTGCCTTCATTATCTAAAGTTAACTATTTTCACTATCCTTTCCCCTCTCTTCTTCCTAACAAGTTTATCCCATTGCTACAAAAAAGGGACTTCATTGTTGGGCCTATTTTCTTAATTTCACTGCCTTACCCTCACTCTCATTTATGGCCTTTTCCTCTTAAAAAACCCATTTTCTCCTTTCCTCAAAACCCTCATAAAAACCCCTTCATTTATCATTTTTCCCTCTAACATATTAAAACAATGTAAAAGCTTCATTTTACATTTTTAAAGCAAGGTTTAAAACCTATCGAATCCTTTTAATTCTATTAAAAACCTTGTTTTATATATAAACCCGCCCCTTTTTTATATAATAGGCCTTAGGCCCCTCTCTTCTAAGCCCCAACCCATTTTACCCATGAAACCCCGACCCTCCGCTTATCCCTAAGCCATTTTCCCCATGGAACTTCTTCTCTGCTCTTTTTTTTTATACACCCCCAAAACCTTATAATAGGCCGCCCCATAACCTTTGAAAAATAAAATTGGGCCCCCACCTTTCGTTACATTCGGCCCCTCCGTTAACCTTACAAATTACCCATTTCGTTAAATATTTCAAAACCTCGAGCCCACCCTTCAATAATCCTTTGCACTCCGGTTTGGCCACTCCACACCGTCGATCGAAGCCCTAGACCCCAATCCAACGGCTATCGCTCCCCGCCTTGTTAATACAATCCCCCCATCAAGCCTTATAAAAGGTTGCATTCTCCCTTTATTTATTGAAACCCTAGGCCTTGCCTTCCACTATACCCCGCATCCATTTAGATTACACCACCCATCCTTGGGCTCCACTCCTGAAACCTTCTCGCCACTCCCCTAATCCATTTCACACCGTTGATCTCCAAACCCGAGATCCAACAGCCCAAGATGCATATTGCATTTTAAATGGCATTGGGTTTAAAGTTTTTAGACCCACGCGAAATGGGTGGTTTCACCCTTCCACGCATCAAACCCTAGGGTATATCATGTATGTTTGGCCCAAAACCTCTTACCACCTATTCTCTATGCAATAAACCACTTATGGTTTTAAAAACCGCCTTTGTCCTCCACACCAAAATTCAAAACCACTCGCCTCCATTTGAACTTCCTCCTGGTTCCACCTTTGGAACCTTTCCTCCTACACCCCCTCCACCTCTGAAAAATGCCTTCTGACAGTCCAAAACCTTGAAAAAAGAAGTAAAACCCTCCCCGCAGGTTTTTAAATAATTATTTGTGTTTTGTGCAGGTTTTAATGTTTGAGGTAATTAAAATCCACTTCACAGGGCTAAATTAAATCAACTTGAGTCCCGGATGATGATCCAGGACCTCACGAAGGTTCGATAATGGCCAGAGGGTTTGTGTCAATGAATGGAATCGAAGAAACATGATCATCGACCGATCAAAAGGAACCCTCCAACCACGAAGATAGCCTCCCCTGCACACAAAAAAAACAAACAATTAGAGAAACATTGAAAATGAAGAAAGTAGAAAGATTAGAGGGCTAATCTTAATCAAAAGACAAAACAAAAAGGTTAGCTAGCTAAGCAGAAGTCCAAGAAAGAAAAGCAGAAATAATAAATTCAAAAAAGGATTAAAACAACAGGACAGAGATCATAAACAGATTAAAGAAAAATGATAAAAGCAGACAGTCAAGAGCATAAAAGACATAGTTTAAGGCCTAATGATAGAGATTAAAGATAAAACAAAAGGTATATTTACCCAAAACTGATTCGAATGACTTAGCCTATGGCAGTTACTCCTTTCAAAAGATATTTGTGCCACCTAATGCTTTGTTTCCTTCAATAAAGCATTAAGCAGTTATTAGGCTAAATCAGAGATATTTATATCTACCAGACAGTTATTGTAATATTTATGAATAGGCCTTAAAGTCAAACATTTCACCTGTTTTTCCTTAGGAGTTAAGATAGAAGTTATTATTCATAGAAATATCTGTAGATATTCCTGCCTTGAGCCTTGCATGGTCTTCAAGGTTAGGAATTCATTAACTAGGTAATAAATGACACTCCAACCTTAGCTTAGCTTCACGTCCTGATTTGCAGCATAAATACTGCATCTGAACTCATTATCTTGTTGGAATTTGATGACTCTTTGAAGTAATACATAGTCTCTTGGAAGTTGAAAAGAAATTGATGCCTTGGAATTTGTGGATGCCCTGATTTGTTTATGGATGGAGGAGGCTAGATCACTGGATCCCTGAGCTTGGTTGTTTGTGAAGTGCTTCTAATCTGTTATTGTTATTTCCTATCTCATTATGTTTCCACCTTTATATGTTGTAGTAGAATAAAGGTTTTAGGCTAAGAAATGTCTTTTGAAAGCACCTTACTTCTATTTATTCTTCACTTCCTTAATTTTTTCTTCTGCTAGGACATTTTAGAGAATTCTTAATTTCTATATGGACCCCCTAAGCTTGTTTATTTATTAAATAGTTGAACATAGTCGGTATCAAGCATGATTTATGGCTACCCCTGCTTACTTACTGCCACTAAAACACCATTTTTGAGGTCTCTCTCTAAATTACCATTCTTTAAAGTCTGCTAAAGAGGTCTTGTTTCGATCACACCCTTTGTACTTGCTTAACTAATTGTTTTAGAGTCTTCATAACTATAATCAAGGATGTCTAGGAGTTCCCTCTTCTCTGATTACAGTTATATGTGTGTCTTAAGTGTTTTATGTCCTTGAAAGTGAAATCACTAGAAGTTAAATGAGTTTCTCGCCTTCTATATTTCATTGGAAAAGTTTGTCTTGAATTATCATCTTCTTTAGTTGAATCAAAGAATTTATGGTTTTCCCTGTGCATTGATTTCCTCTTCATTTTTATGATATTTAAGTCCCTTTGTTGAGAAGTACATATGATAAAGGATTCTTGATTTCCCTTTGTCCTACTTTTCATTATTACAATTGATGTCCATCTCATTATCCCTAAAACTTGAAGATCCACTAGCCAAGTTAGATTTTCCCTATGATGCTCCCCAATCCATTGATGAACTTATCATGAATTCCATTAGACTCCATTGCCCAATGACTTAGAGATTTCCTCATTCTACCTATGCTTCTTGATCATTATACCCAAACAAAACAAAAACAAAAACTCACACTTAATAACTAGCCTAAAATCAACCCTATAAATCAAACTAGTTCATATCCTTTGAAAAAAATAGAGAGATCCCTCTCTGAGTCCAGGAAGGCTAGGTCCTAGGACTCCAAAGATTGGTTTCATGTTACCCTGTCATTTGGTATACCAATATACTAAATCACGGGACACCAACATTTTGGTGATCACGGTGGGACCTTCTGAGTAACCCTTAAAAGATTCAGAAACACTTGACAAATAGTATCTGGTGGTTTATCGCCACACTAAAATTCTGGCGATCACGGTGGGACCTTCTGAGTTACTGAAAACATGAGTACTTCATATGTTAGGTCCCTATATTACTAGTATAGTCCCTTATTATTGTTAGTGTAACCCCCTTATTGTTATTAACCCCCATATTGTTATTATTGTGCCCTTAAATTATTATTGTTAGGTCGGCTAGGATTACATTGTGGCCCACTAGGATTACACTATGGCCCCGTGGACTCCTATATATAGAAAGGAGGTTTTGTAAATTGTATCATCCAATAATTGTTCATTTATGTAATGTATTGGAGTTTTCCCCCTCGACATGGCTTATTTATAAGACGTTGATATCTCTTTTCTTCATTTTTTGGAGCTGGTTACACAACATTTGGTATCAGAGCTTTGGATTCCAGGGTTTCGCTGCTCTAAGTAGGTCATCGTGGAATTTTTTCTATAAATTTTTTTCTACGAAGTTTCAGAATCTGAAATTTTTAGGGTGCGAAGCCGAAATCTTGAGGAAACTTTTCAAAAAATATCAGAGCTTGGTTCGCAATATTTTCGGAGATATGATCTGTGGAAGGTAGTGCTTTTTCAGGCTCTTGAAATTCATCTCAAAGTGGTGATCGTGGGAAAATTTTCATAACTCTCTCTCTCTCTGAGCATCAGATTGGAGTGCTGTAAAACATGGTCACAATTTAACGGACTGTAGTTTCTTGGCTATCAATTTCAGAGCTGAAGGATCAAACAGTGACATGTGGCAAGTCGTACAAGTTTTCTCTACTGAACCAGTCGATAATTAGTTCATTGTGGGATATTGGACATAACTTTGTCTTGGAGAATCCAAATCAGGTCAGACCTATGGCATTCAAAAGAGAATTCAGAGGGCTACTTTAGTGCTAAATTTCAGATATTGAAGAGCTACAATCATAGAGATAATCCAATTTCAATATCGAGCTCCTCAAAAGTAAGAAAAAGGTGTGTATTTTTTTCCGAATTGCATAAGTCTTGTTTGAACAATCAATTTGAATTGATTCCAAGGGCATATTGTAGAATAGATATTAGTATTTGGTTCTAAAAAAAATGCCCTGTAAAAATAATTCAACACCCATTAAGCCTTCAGAAGGCTCTACTATGACTCATGAAGATGAAGAATTGCAACATGATCTATCAAAATTACAAGAGCAAGTGGGCCAAATTTCGCTCTCGCAAAGAGCAGCAAAAAATGAAATGGAAGTTTTGAAGAAAGGCGTGGAAGCGAAGATGGATGGTATGAAGAATAATATGGATGGTTTGAAGAAAGGCATGGAATCTAGGATAGATGGCATGGAAGCTGGCATGGAATCTAAGATGGATGACATGGAAGCTAAAATGGAAAACATGAAGAATGATCTAAAAGCAGACATGGAAGGTTTGACGAAGTTGATACAAAAAATGTTTCCTAATGGTGAAAAGATAGTTGAGGAAACTCATGATGAGAAAAAAATAAATGTTAATCATGATTTCATAAACTCTAATGTTGGCGGGAAGAACCACCATATTCCAAAAATGGATATGAGGAAGTTTGATGGAAAGGATCATGTAACATGCATACTACAGATGGAGCAATATTTTGATCTCCATAATGTGCAAAACACACAAAAGGTACGCATTGCAACTTGACATTTAGAACAAAATACGTCTGTATGGTATCGTTGGCTTTTCTCCCGTAAAAAAATTGTCACTTGGTCAATTTTTACGGAGAAAGTGATAGTACATTATGAGGATACAAAGAGAAACACCTTCTTTAGCCAATTGATAAATCTCAAACAAAAGGGTTTAGTGGGGGAGCACATTGAGGACTTCCAAAAATTGAATATAAGGGTAACTGATATTCCAGAGGAACATAGGATTGATCTCTTCATAGGAACTTTAAAGGATAACATCCAACATGAAGTTCACGTTTTGGAACCTGATTCATTGGAGAAGGCATTCAGGTTGGCAAGAAAAATTGAATGTAAAATTATGGCGACAAGGAAGCCTACCACTCACTTCTATAAAATAAGGAAGTGTTGCTACGCCTAGATTTCCACAACCTACAAGGTTGACACCACAACAATTGGAAGAAAAAAGAGCAAAAGGGCTTTGCTACAGTTGTGATAGAAAATACACTAAAGGTCATAAGTGTGCTAAGAAGAAATTATTTTACATAGATTGTGAAGAGGAAGAAGAAAATGAACAAGAAGAGGATATACACCAGGAACCAACCGTAGAAGAGGAAGAAATGAGTCTTACCATATCGTGTAATGCACTGGCAGGAATCACCACTCCTTAAACTCTCAAGATAGAAGGACATATCAATAAGAAAAAGGTAATATTGTTGATTGATTTAGGTAGCACCCATAATTTTATTCATTGTAAGGTAGCCAAGGAATTAAATTGTTTTCTATACCCAGCACCAGAATGTCAAGTGATGGTTGCAAATGGAGGAACTATAAATTGCTTTGAAAAATGCCATAATATCAAGCTAACCATGGGGGGATATGTATTGAATAGTCCAATGCTTTCCATTCCTATGGGAGGTGTTGATGTTGTACTAGGAGTACAATGGTTACAATCTTTGGGGATGGTAGCTTTTAATTTTCAAGAAGTTTTCATGAAATTTTTTTCAGAAGGAAAGGAAGTCGAATTACGGGGTATTGCAAGGAAGCCGAGAAAGATAATAAGCTCTAATGTCATGAAAAATCTTCTAAAGAAAGAAAAACGAAGCATAATTGCACAGTTATGCTCACTAGAAGTTCCAACATCAAAATCATCTATTTCTGCAGATCTCCAACAAGTATTGGACAATCATTCCAAGGTGTTTGAAACTCCCAAAGGACTCCCACCTATTCGTGATCATGATCATGCTATTCATTTTATTCTAGGAAGTGTTCCTCCAAACATCAGGCCTTATAGATATCCTTATGTCCAAAAGAGCGAAATTGAACGTATGATTGCAGAAATGTTAGAGGTGGGTATAATTCAACCTAGTCAAAGTTCTTTCTCTGCTCCCGTAGTATTGGTACACAAGAAGGATGGATCATGGCGAATGTGTCCGGATTATAGGGAGCTCAATAAGCTCACCATTAAAGATAAATTTCCCATTCCTGTGATTGATGAATTATTGGATCAATTACATGGAGCAATTTATTTTACCAAGTTGGATCTTCGTTCAGGATATCATCAAATTAGAATGAAGACTGAAGATATTCCAAAACAACATTTCGAACTCATGAGGGTCATTATGAATTTTTGGTCATGCCTTTTGGCCTTACCAATGCACCTTCTACATTTCAAGGGTTGATGAATTCCATTTTCAAACCCTTCCTTAGAAAATTTGTGCTAGTATTTTTTGATGATATACTAATCTACAACAGGTCTTGGAAGGATCATGTTAAACATGTTGACAGGGTGCTCAAACTATTGTAGGAGAAATAATTATATGCAAAAACATCCAAATGTTTCTTTGGAGTACAAGAGGTGGAATATCTGGGTCATATTGTATCTCACGAGGGTGTTAAGGTAGACCCTAACAAAATTAAAGCCATTATGGAATGGAAAGTCCCCACAACCATAAAGCAGTTGCGAGGATTTCTCGGGTTAACAGGGTATTATCGCAAGTTTGTTAAGAATTATGGGAGAATAGCAGCACGTCTAACAACATTATTGAAGAAAGATGCATTTTCATGGACTCCTGAAGCAACTAAGGCCTTTGAACGTCTTAAAGAGGCAATGTGCCTAGCACCGGTCTTAGCTACACCAGACTTCACAAAACCTTTATTGTGGAATGTGATGCCTCAGGAAATGGAATTGGTGCAGTTTTAATGCAGGAAGGAAGACCCATTGCTTTTGAAAGTCGTCCAATCAAAGGAAATAATTTACAGAAACCTATTTATGAGAAGGAAATGTTAGCAATACTGCATGCACTAAAGAAATGGCGAACTTACCCAATGGGAAGACACTTCAAGGTAAAAACTGATCATGATAGTCTTAAACACTTTTTGGAACAAAGACTATCTTCAGAAGAGCAACAAAAAGGGGTCACAAAGATGTTGGGTTATGACTTTGAAATAATCTACAAAAAAGGAAAGCTTAATGTTGTTGCAGATGCACTCTCAAGAAAGAATGAAGAGGTGCAAGCATTGCTTTGTGCCATTTCTATTATCCAACCAGATTGGATAACTGAAGCAAGAGATGAATGGAAGAAGGACAAAGATGTATGGACACTCATTCAAAAGTTGCAGCAAGATCCTAGTACATCTGATACATTTAGTTGGAAAAATGATTCCTTATGGTACAAATATCGCTTATATCTTTGTAAGAATTCCCAACTAAAACAAAATATTCTTTTGGAATTGCACACTTCTCCTTTAGGAGGACACTTGGGATTTTTAAAAAACTTACCACAGGGTGAAGAAAGAATTTTTTTGGGATGGCCTTAAATCTGATATTCAAAATTTTGTGGCGGAATGTTTGGTTTTCCAACAGAATAAAGTTGAGACAATTAAGACCCCGGGACTTCTACAACCTTTATCCATTCCAAGTCAACGTTGGGAGGAGATTTCAATGGATTTTATCACAATTTTACCTAAGTCCGAAGGAAAGAATGTCATCATGGTGGTAGTTGATAGACTTACCAAGTATGCACACTTTTGTGCATTATCTCATCCATTTAAAGCAAGTATAGTTTCTACTACATTTATGGACAGAATTCAAAAGCTACATGGAAGCCCAAGGGTTATTGTGAGCGACAGAGATCCCATTTTTACTGGAAATTTTTGGACGGATTTATTTTCTTGTTTGGGTACTCAATTAGCTCATAGCTCATCTTATCATCCTCAATCTGATGGTAAAACTGAGATAGTAAATAAATGTTTGGAAGGATATCTTCGTTGTTTTGTATTTGATAAAAAAACACAATGGGTCAAGTGGTTACCTCTCGCTGATCCATACTGCAGCAAAAATGACCCCATTTATGGCACTTTATGGATATCATCCACCATCCATCACATCATCTTTAAGGGAAAATTCAAAGGTTCAAGCAGTGGAAGATGACATCGAGCATCAACAAGAAGTTCTACAACTCTTAAAGGATAACCTGAATTTGGCACAAAATCGAATGAAACAACAGGCAAATCAACATCACAGCGAGAGAAGTTTTGATGTAGGAGATTGGGTATTTTTACGGCTACAACCATACAAACAAATGTCCCTTAAGCAAGCTAATATGAATAACAAATTATCGCCAAATTACTATGGTCCTTACAAGGTGTTGCAAAATATTGGTACTATGGCATACAAATTGGAGCTTCCTGCTTCTTCACGAGTGCATCTTATTTTCCATGTTTCATGCTTAAAGAAGGTTATAGGTGAAAATCTTCCAGTTCAAACAATATTTCCAGAACTTAATGAGGAAGGAAAAACCATATTGGAACTTGAAGCAGTCACAAAAACAAGAACTCGACAGCTACGGAACCAATCAATTTCAAAGTATCTCATCAAGTAGAAGAACTTACCCACTAAAGATTCTACATGGGAGGATGAGAATTTTATATAGAAGCACCCAGAGCTACTCAAGAGTTGAAGACAACACTTTTTTGAAGTAGAGGGGCATGTTAGGTCCCTATATTACTATTATAGTCCCTTATTATTGTTAGTGTAACCCCCTTATTATTATTATTGTACCCTTGTAACCCCCATATTGTTATTATTGTGCCCTTAAATTATTATTGTTAGGTCAGCTAGGATTACATTGTGGCCCACTAGGATTACATTATGGCCCCATGGACTCCTATATATAGAAAGGAGGTTTTGTAAATTGTATCATCAAAGAATTGTTCATTTATGTAATGTATTGGAGGTTTCCCCCTCGAAGTGGCTTATTTCTAAGGCGTTGATATCTCTTTTCTTCTATTTTTGGAGCTGGTTACACAACATCTTATAACTCCAGAAACCATTATCAAATCATAGAGAACTCAACTGGTATCCATAGAGTAGACTTTGTTTGTTTCAACATCTTAGCTAAATGATGATTCGGGTATAGGACACTCTAACAAACCTTAGGACTACATAAAGAAACTTAGAAAACCCCAAAAACATCCCTAGATTAGTTTTTGTTAATTATTGGTGGTGGACCATACACATTTACCTTCAAAACAACTAAAAATTTCCACCTGGTGACTCTACTAGCCCCAGTAGGCCTATTAATTCACTAGTTCTTTTTAGATTCCCTTAGGATTGTATCAAATCAGTCCTAAGAAGTTTAGAAGCCTAGTCCCATATTTTAGAAGTTTACTAAAAACTGTGAGAGGTCAACCTTATGAAAAAAAGTCCTAAGAATTTCAGCCTCTCCAAAATTTTGAGTTTGAAATCTAGCTTCACATAGGATCAATACTAGATCTCATCTAGACCCTAATCCTCCTACTATAGTTGATGATCTAGAAAATATTTTGTGGCAAACTTCTAGAGCTGGAAATTTATCTACTGATAGAACTATCCAAAGAACAAGATATATCCCTGAAAACCTTACAATCTTGAAAGATCCTCACTTTGACTTGTGCCATTCAAAAAACCTATTTAGAACCAAGTCACATAGTGATGTTGACAAAACTGACCTTGAGCCCACAAATTTGCAGCAAAGTTTCAGAAAAGAAGCTTCTCCTTCCACTCCTCCTGATTTTCAGCTTCTCCATCACTTTAGCTCCTTCCATAACAAATCTACTCAAAATCAGTTTGTTGGTCCAAATACTTCCACCACACCCATCCACACTCCCACTGTTAAAAACACTCCATTTCATCCCACCTACCCTTCCACAAATCCACCACTTGTAAATATTCCATTGACTCCCATCATGGTAGCATGGTATGCTCCCTTAGTGTTACCACATCCTTTGGTTCCTTTACCAAATGATTATCAATCCAGAATTCTCCATTTCACTGGAACTGAATCTACTACTGCCCAACAACATGTAGATAAAATGGATGATGCCTTTGATTACATGGAAATAGAAGAGGAGACCATTAATATGAGAATATTTTCCCAAATCTTAGGAGGATAAGCCAAGAAATGGTTTAAAAGCTTGACTCCTAATAGCATAAATGATCTCCCTTCTTTATACCAAACATTCATAAACAAATGGGAAATTAAAAATAACCCTCTCCAAATCCTTTCAGAATATAGCAACCTAAAAAGAAATGCTGGGGAAAGTGTCCAAGATTACTGCACTAGATTTAATAGTGTTTACAATGCACTTCCCCCAAACAAGAAACCTCCACTAGGCTTAGCCTTAGCAAAATTTCCAGAGGGCTTTTACTTAGACATGGCCTATCAGCTAAGAGAAAGAGACCCCTTGACTTTAGAAGATATGTAGAGGGGAGCTATAAGTGTAGAAGAAAATATGATTGAGAAAAGAGCTAGGTTGAAATCAGAAAAAAGAGTTACATACAAGGATGAAACATTGGCATCAACCTCATCATCTGATGCCAAAATTGATAACCTAGTGAGGGTAATGGAAATAATGCTGTAAAAGATAAAATTAACTGATAGAGTACCTCCTAGGGAGAACCAAGTAAATCCCCAAAATAGAAATAGAAATCAAAATTTGAGAAGAGATCCTATTCAAAATAGACAAAGAGATAATGACCAACAAATTAGACCTCATTTCCAAGAAAACTATGTAAATGAAGAAGAAGAAAGGGAGATGTAAAGGTTGGAAGAAAATCATGTAAATCTGATAGGATCTGACAGTGAGGGTGATGCTTTTCTCACTGAAGAAGAACAAGGATTCTTCTCCTCAGAACAAACTGAAAACAACCATGGGGATTCTAAAGATTATCAATTGGGGTTTGAAAATGCTATAATGGAGGTCCACAGACAATATGAACTTAGGATCAAAAATAACCAAGGGGCCTCCAACAATAATAACACAAAAAATGCTGTTAGGAAAACCTTAGAAAATCCTCCTAAAAAGACAACAAACACTACCAACACTGTGGCTAAGAAAACTGACTTAAACAAGGACAAAAACAGTTAGAAAAGTGTTGACACAATCATCCCTGGTACTTCTGCTAGTGGCCCTGAGAAATCTGTCCAAAATAATAGTCCTAATAAAACTCAGCAAATCAGAATTGTTGAAAATACTATGTTTGACAAATTAGATGTAAATATGTCAAAAAAACTAGTCCCTTTCATCCTTGAGGGAGAAATTTCCAAGATCAAACTTAGCATACCCTTAGGTAAACTAGTAACCTAGGATGTATATAAAAAACAAGTTTTGAAAGCTTTGAATATAGGAAATTATACCGATACTTTAAAATTGACAGATGATAAACCTGAATTATTGTTTGGTCATGAAGTAGAAGGAAAATGCGAAGAAGGAGCTATCCCTCCATTCTATGTTAGCTTAAATATACATGATAAAATCTTACACAATTCCATGCTAGACTCTGGTGCCTCTCACAACCTTATGCCAAAAGTAGTGATGGAGAGATTAGGCCTAGAAATTACTAAACCTTACAAAGACTTGTATTCCTTTGATTCAAGCAGGGTCAAGTGCTTAGGTTTGATCAAGGATTTATGTGTCAATTTTTCCCAAATTCCTGCTAAGGGTCTAGTTATGGACATATTTGTTGCTGACATTCCCCCAAAGTATGGCATGCTTCTATCCAGATCATGGGGAGCCTTCAAATGGATATATCTTATGCTACCATTCCAATATTTAACTAGACAAGAAGGTTATACAGGGAATATCATATGAAATATATGGTAAGCAACATAGATAGGCCAAAAAACACTCTTATCTATTCCATTCATTCAGATCTTGATTCATTTATCTTGTTCAATGAAGATGAAATCGGCACACAAGAAAATGAAAATGAAAAAGAGTTAAGCCCACTTGAACAGCCAAATCTTCCCTCAAATGAAAAACATAGCAGCTCAGACTTTAGCAGCCTTAAACAACAAAATGAGGATGATTACGAGATAGAAACACTTTGGAACATGAGCTTTGATGGCTATTGTGGCAAAAATGATTCTAGAGCTGCTGTATGGATACATAATACAAACAAAGGAAATTCTTACAAACTTGATTCCAATGCACTAATAACATTGCAGAATATGAAGCTCTCCTCCTTGGCCTACATTTCCTCAAATATTTAGGAGCCAAGAAAATGTCAGTCCAAGGAGATTCAGAGCTAATTATTAGGCAAATAAAAGGGGAGTATTCAGCCAAAAACCCAAGATTAAGAGAATATAGGAATGCTGCCCTAGATCTCCTGAAATTTTTTGAAAAATATGAACTCACTTTCATCCCTAGAGCTCAAAATAACCTTGCAAATGAGCTTTCCTTCACTGCCAGCAATTTTCAAGTGCCCCATATAAATGAAATATTCACTATCAAAGTAAAAAATAGGCCTATAGTCCCTAAAAATGAAAACTATTGGCAAGTGTTTTAGGGAGATAAACACAATGATGATTTTTTGCAGTTGAAAAATGATTTTGTTGTGCCAACTCCTAGCTCAAGCCATAAAGAAGATTGTTTTGATGAAAAACAAGCCCCTAAAATAGAGTTGTCCTCTACTGCTAATATAAACCAATTTGAACATCGTTATAAGGTAGTGTTACTTGACAAACTAGATCAAAAGGACTTTGAGGTTTTACAATGCAAATATTATTCAATGCCAATGGGCCTTACACCATTAGAAGAGCTCTTTGACTTAATGATGTAGCTAAAAAACCAAAGATGGAGCCTACAGAAACTAATGTAGAAGAACATAACATAGGCAGCATGAATGAACCCAAAATGATCAAATTATCTAGCACTCTTCCTACTCATATCAAACAGGAATATATTGAACTCTTAAAATATTTTGGAGATGTATTTGCATGGGGATATAAATATCTAAAATCATATGATACTAGCATTATTCAGCACAAAATTCCTCTTAAGGAAAATCGGAAACCTTTCAAACAAAAACTGAGAAGGATAAACCCTGTTTTATTACCTTTAGTTGAAAAGAGATCAAAAATATGTATGATGATCGGATCATAGTTCCCCTTAGATACTCATAGTGGGTTTCCAACCTTGTATCTATTAGGAATAAGACCGGGGAGATTAGGATTTGCATTGAATTTATAAATCTGAACAAAGCCTCCTTGAAAGATAATTATCCCTTGCCTAAGATGGATCACATACTCCAAAAGGTGGTTGGATCTAAGATAATATCACTCTTGGATGGTTTTTCAAGCTACAACCAAGTGCTAATACTCCCAAGTGATCAACACAAAACTGCTTTCACCACACATTGGGGTAAATTCATGTATGTTAAAATGCCATTTTGGTTTGATGAATGTAAGAGCGACATTCCAAAGGGCCATGGATATAGCTTTTTTAGAAGACATAGGCTATTTCATAATCATTTACCTTGACATCACTTTTTTCTCCAAAACTGACAAAGAACACTTAGTCCATTTGAGAATTTTTTTTGAGAAATATAGGAAATATGGCTTATCTTTGAATCCCAAGAAAACACTCTTTGGTCTCTAGGAAGGAAAGCTCCTAGGCCACATAATCTCTGAAGAAGGAATCAAAGTAGATCCCAAAAGGATTGAAGGCATATTGAAAATCAGCCATCCTAGAAACCTCAAAGAATTGCAATCTTTCATTGGGAAGATCAACTTTTTGAGAAGGTTCATCCCTAACCTTGCTGAAATTTTTAGGAATATCACAAACATGCTAAAAAAGGAAACAGGAGTTAAATGGACCTTAGAATCCAAACAATCATTTGAACTAGTAAAACAAGCTCTCACTCAAACACTAGTTCTCATCAGTCTTGATTTCACCAAAGATTTCTACATTTTTTCATTTGCATCTAAACACACCATTGTTGCAATGTTGTTGCAAAAGAATAATATGGGCCAAGAACAACCAATATCCTTCTTCAGTAAATCCTTAATAGATTCTCCACTCAAATATAACATCATGGAGAAACAAGCCTTATCCTTGATAAAAGCTTTGAAAGATTTCTGAATCTACATTTTACACTCTCATATCATTGCTTTTGTCCCACCTATAGTTGTCAAGGACATTATAGATCAAGACCCTAAAGGTAAAAGGGGAAAATGGATTTCTATTATTTTAGAGTATGATTCAGAAATCAGGCCTACCAATCTAATTAAAGGACAAGGATTATCAAAACTCATGGAAAAATCAAATTTCCAAGAATTAGATATGAATATGGTTGATGTTTTAAAAGAATAGGAAGAATTCACTGCTCCATACATTGAAGAAATATTTCTGAATTCATCTTGGTATGTTGATATCATATATGTGCTTATTTATCTCAATACCCCTCCCTCTTTATCAAAGAATAAAGCTAGATTATTGAAACAAAAAGATTTAAATTATTGCATTTTAGACGGAGTGTTATATTGGAAAAATTTTGTTGGCATATTTCTTAAATGTTTGCTTGAGAATGATGCAGGAAATATCATGCATGAATTGCATGAGGGAGAGTGTGGAGGAAAAATTTACTGGAAAATCACAACAAACAATATTCTTAGAGCTGGCTATTATTGGCCCACCCTTTTCCCTGATACTCAAAAATTAGTCATGACTTGCCATAAGTGTCAAATTTTTTATGGAAAAAGAAAAATATTACCTTTACCTTTGCATCCCATCAGTATTGAGGCTCCCTTTCAACAATGGGGTTTAGAATTTCTTGGAGAAATTAACCCAACCTCATCTGTCCAGCATAAGTGGATCTTTACTACCACAGATTATTTTACCAAGTGGATAGAGGCTATCCCTTCTATAAATTCTATTGACTCAGTCATTATCGAGTTCCTTGAGACCAACATACTATCTAGATTTGGTTGTCCTAGAAAGATCATTAAAAATAATGTTGTTGCCTTCAAATCCAAAAGAATGGTTGATTTCTTCTATAAATATCATATCACATTGGGGCACTCCACAACTTACTACCTTTAAGGAAATGGACTTGTTGAATCCTCCAACAAAATCTTGATCAACATTATCAAAATACTACTGGAACAAAATCAGAAATCATGGCATAGTAAGCTAGTTCATGCTTTATGGGCTGATAGACTAACCACCAAGAAATCAATCAATATGTCTCCCTATCAGTTGGTATATGGCATGGATGCAGTCTTCCAAACATCCTTGGGAGTTCCAGTCATGAAACTCCTCCAAGAAGTGTAATCAGAAGAAAATGACATGCAGAGAAGGCTGAATCAAACTATTCATTTAAAGAAGTCAAGAGAGGAGGTTTATAAAATAACACAAGCAGTACAAGACAATGTCAAGAAGACCTTTGACAGAAGGATTAAAGATAATAATTTCCAAGTTGGAGACACAGTCTTGAAATGGGATTCTAGAAGGGAAGACAGAGGTAAGCATGGAAAATTTGAGAATTTATGGAAAGGGCCTTATATCATTCATTCAATTAGGGGTCATAATGCTTTCTTTTACAAGGGCTGAATGGAGAATAGTTATTTGGAGGTCCTGTCAATGGCAGGATTATCAAACACTATTTCTGTCAAGAGTCCTAGTTTCAAAGCTTTCATTTATTGTACATAAACATTGCATGATAAAATCTTGAAAACAAAAAATAAAAAAACAATGAAAGAAAGGAAAAAGAGGGCATATTCAAAAGAAGTATAACCCCATACCCAAAAAATAAAACAGTACTACTGAAAGTGTGCAAGCCTAAATGCCACTACTGATTCAAAGGAATATCTTGTTCAGTCATCTAGCCAAATCATGGCTGAACATTCTTTAAATTTATGTTGATAATTTAGTGAAAACAATGATTGTAAAAATTATTCAAGCTTGGATTATCCGGAAAAAAATATTAGGGAATAAAGATACTGGTTCCACATGTTCAAAACAAAACCAAAGAGAAAAATGAGGATGTATTTCAAATGATAAATCAAAACCCTTATCTTTCTATTTTACTTTTATGAAAAATAATGATTGTGTGCAACTTGTTCCAATGCCACAACCATGGTAAGTCAGACTGCCTAATCCTAATTTGAACCATGCTTTAAATTTTATGTCAATAGTTTAGAGAATCAAGATGGCCAAACAGCTTAATCTTGATAGTCAAGTATTTTAGGTAGAAAATAAAAGAGTTCACTAGTTTAATTGGAATTCTTGGAAGAAATAAAGATAGAAGTAGGTAGTTTATTTCTTTTTTCAAAAATAAAAATGTCAAGAGTTTTCCAGTTCAAATGCACTCAAAGAAGGAAAAATCTGCCCAATGGAAAGGACACTGGTCTACAAAAACTCAGAGATTTGTTAAACTCAAAATTTATAGACACCTCCAAAAGGGAGTTGCCCTCCCCAAGTGGAGCCACTGTTAGTCATCAGTAATTTTTTCTGATATCAAAAGATGACTAAATTATGATCCTAGATTTCTAAAAAAAAAAATTGAGACATATTGTGAGTTTTAGAAATCTCACTGTCCTCATTATCCAAAGTTAATTATTTCACTATCCTTTTCCCTCTCTACTTCCTAAAAATTTTATGCCACTGCTACAAAAAAGGGACTTCATTTTTGGGCCTATTTTCCTCATTTCATTGCCTTACCCTCACTCTCATTCATGGCCTTTTCCTCTAAAAAAAACCATTTTCTCCTTTCCTCAAAACCCTCATAAAAACCCCTTCATTTATCATTTTTCCCTCTGACATATTAAAACAATGTAAAAGCTTCCTTTTACATTATTTAAAACAAGGTTTAAAACCTATCGGGTCCTTTTATTTCTATTAAAAACCCTGTTTTATATCTAAACCCGCCCCTTTTTTATATAATAGGCCTTAAGCCCCTCTCTTCTAAGCCCTAGCCCCTTTTACCCATGAAACCCTGAACTTTCGCTGATGCATAAGCCCTTTTCTACATGGAACTTCTTCTCCACCCTTTTTATATTTATACACCCCCAAAACCTTATAATAGGCCGCCCTATAACCTTTGAAAAATCAAAAGTGGGCCTCCACCTTTCGTTACATCGGGCCCCTCCGTTAGACTTACAAATTAACACATTTCGTTAAATATTTCAAAACCCCGGGTCCACCCTCTATGAATCCTTTGCACTCCGGTCTGGCCACTCCGCACCGTCGATCCAAGCCCTAGACCCTGATCCAATGACTATCACTCCCCACCTTTTTAATATTAATCCCCCCATAAAACCTTAGAAAAGGATGCATTCGCCCTTTATTTATTGAAACTCTGAGCCCCACCTTCCACTATACCCTGCATTCATTCAAATTACGCCACCTATCCCCGGGCTCCGCTCTGGAAACCCACTCGCCACTCCCCTGAGTCATTCAGCACCGTTGATCTCCAAACCCGAGATCCAACGACCCAAGATGCATATCGCATTTTAAATGGCGTCAGGTTTAAATTTTTGAGACTCGCGCGAAATGGGTGGTTTCGCCATGCCACGCGTCGAACCCTGGGTATAACGTGTCCATTTGGGACAAAACCTCTTACTGCCTATTCTCCGTGCGATAAACCACTTATTGTTTTCAAAACCGCTTTTTTCCTCCATGGAAAAATTCAAAACCTCCCGCTTCCATTTGAAATTCCTCCTAGTTCAACCTTTGGAACCTTTCCTCCTGCACCCCCTCCACCTCTGCAAAATGCCTCCTGACAGTCCAAAACCACGAAAAAAGTAGTAAAACCCTCCCTGCAAGTTTTTAACTAATCATTTGTGTTTTGTGCAGGTTTTAATGGTGGAGGTAATTAAACTCCACTTCGCAGGGCTAAATTAAATCAACTTGAGGTCTAGATGACGATCCAGGACCTCACGAAGGGTCAATAATGGCCAGAGGGTTTGTGTCAATGAATGGAATTGATGAAACATGATCATTGACCGATCAAAAGGAACCCTCCAGCCACAAAGACAGCCTCCCCTACACACAGAAAAAACAAACAGTCAGAGAAATAGTGAAAAGGAAGAAAGTAGAAAGATTATAGGGCTAATCCTAATTAGAAGACAAAACAAAAAGGTTATCCAGCTAAGTAGAATTCCAAGAAAGAAAAGTAGAAAGAATAAAGTCAAAAAAGGATTAAAAGAACAAGACAGAGATCATAAAAAGATTAAAGAAAATGGATAAAAGCATATAGTCAGGAGCATAAAAGACATATTTTAAGGCCTAATGACAGAGATTAAAGATAAAACAAAAGGTAGATTTACCCAAAACATATTCAAATGACTCAGCCTATGGAAATTACTCATTTCAAAAGATATTTGTGCCACCTAGTGCTTTGTTTCCTTAAATAAAGCATTAAGAAGTTATTAGGCTGAGTCAGAGATATTTATATCTGCCAATCTCTAGAAAATTATTGTAATATTTTTGAATAGGCCTTAAAGTCAAACATTTCACCTATTTTTCCTTAGGAGTTAAGATAGAAGTTATTATTCAGAGAAATATCTGCAGATATTCCTGCGCTGAGCCTTGCATGGTCTTTAAGGTTAGGAATTCATTAAATTTGTAATAAATGACACTTAAACCCTAGCTTAGCTTCACCTCCTCATTTGTAACATAAATACTGCATCTGAACTCATTATCTTGTTGGCATTTGATGACTCTTTGAAGTAATACATAGTCTCTTGGAAGTTGAAAAGAAATTGATGTCTTTGAATTTGTGGATGCCCTGATTTGTTTGTTAATGGAGGAGGCTAGATCACTGGATCCCTGAGCTTAGTTGTTGGTGAAGTGCTTCTAATATATTATTGTTATTTCTTATCTCATAATGTTTCCACCTTTCTATGTTGCAGTAGAATAAAGGTTTTAGGCTAAGAAATGTCTTTTGAAAGCACCTTACTTCTATTTATTTTTCAGTGCCTTAATGTTTTCTTTTGCTAGGACATTTTAGAGAATTATTAATTGCTCTCTAGACCCCTGAAGCTTGTTTATTTCATAAATAGTTGAATACATTTGGTATCAAGCATGATTTATGGCTATCCCTACTTACTTACTTCCACTAAAACACTGCTTTTTGAAGTCTCTCTCTAAAGTACCATTCTTTAAAGTCTGCCAAAGAGGTTTTGTTTCGATCATACCCTTTGTACTTGCTTAAATAATTGTTTTAGAGATCTTCATAACTATAATCAAGGATGTTTAGGAGTTCCCTCTTCTCTTATTACAGTTATATGTGTGTCTTAAGTGTTTTATGTCCTTGAAAGTGAAATCACTAGAAGTTAAATGAGTTTCTCGCCTTCTATATTTCATTGGAAAAGTTTGTCTTGAATTATCATCTTCTTTAGTTGAATCAAAGAATTTATGGTTTTCCCTGTGCATTGATTTCCTCTTCATGTTTATGATATTTAAATCCCTTTGTTGAGAAGTACATATGATAAAGGATTCTTGATTTCCCTTTGTCCTACTTTTCATTATTACAATTGATGTCCATCTCATTAGCCCTAAAACTTGAAGATCCACTAGCCAAGTTAGATTTTCCCTATGATGCTCCCCGATCCATTGATGAACTTATCATTACTTCCATTAGACTCCATTGCCTAATGACTTATATATTTCCTCATTCTACCTATGCTTCTTGATCATTATACGCAACCAAAAAAAACAACAAAACCTCACACTTAATAAATAGCCTAAAATCAACCCTATAAAGCAAACAAGTTCATATCCTTTGCAAACAAATAAAGAGATCCATCTCTGAGTCCAGGAAGGCTAGGTCCTAGGACTCCAAAGATTGGTTTCATGTTACCCTATCATTTGTTATACCAATCTGCTAAATCACGGGACACCAATAGAATCATCAAAAAAAAGTTTGGTAAATATCATTAAATTGTTGCTAGAAGAGAACAAAAAATCATGGCACAAAAAACTAGTGCATGCATTATGGGCAAACCGATTAACAAATAAAAAATCAATTGGAATGTATCCCTATTAGCTAGTGTATGGAGCAGATGTAGTTTTCCCAACAATTTTAGGAGTACTAGTGATGAAGCTCATCCAAGAAGTACAGTCAGAAGAAAATAATATGCAAAGAAGAATAAATCAGACTGTCCAGCTGCAGCAAACTAGAAAATAAGTACATAGCAGAACTCAACAAGTCCAGGAAAACATCAAGAAGTTTTTAGATAAGAGGACCAAGGAAAATGATTTCAACATTGGTGACAAAGTGTTGAAGTGTGATTCAAGAAGAGAGGACAAAGGAAAACATGGAAAATTTTACAATCTATGGAAAGCTCCATACATCATCCATTCTGCAAGAGGTAACAATGCATTTTTCCTTCAATAAATGGATGGAACAGAATTATTTGGAGGTCCTGTCTATGGCAGGATGCTCAAGCATTATTTCAGTTGAAAACCTCAGTTTAAAGCTTTATTTCATTGTATATAACACTACTTGAATAAAAGATTAGAAAAATAAAATAAAATTAAAGCAAAGAAAAGAGGAAAAGAGGGCAGATAAAGGAAAAGGTAAAGCCCCATACCAAAAAAGAATGTTTCTGAAAGTGTGCAAGTCCAAATGCCACTATTTTAAAAGAGGAAGTCTTGTTCAGTCATACAGCCTAATCATGATTGAACAAGTTTTAAATTTGTACTGATAAGTTAGTAAATGAAGATTTACCAAACTGTTTAAACTTGGCTTATCAGTAGATTAGGAAAAGATGTTGGTTCCAAAGTTCAAACCTGACCCAAAGGGAAGAAAGAGGGATGAATGAAAATTCCATATTATAGCCCTTATTTTTTAGTTTTATTTTTTACAAAAATAAGTTCTGTGTGCAGTTTGTTCAAAATGCCACAGTCCATGACAAATCAAACTGCTTAATATTGATTTGATCATATTTTGAATTTCATGTTAAATATATTAGAGAATGAAACTATGTCAAACATATTGATAGAAAAGTAGATTAGGTAGAGAGATAAAAGAGCTCATCAATCTAATCTGAGCCTTCAGATGATATAAGGGTAGAATTATATAGTTTTTTCTTTCAAAAAGAAAAATGATGTCAAGGGTCTGCCAATCTAAATACACCCAAATGAAGAAAAAATGCTAGGAAAATATGATGGGTCGGTAGAATTGAGTTGCAACGAAACATGATTTTCAAATTTCAAAAGTCCAAGTTACAAAGAACAACAACAGATCAGAAATTATAAAATGAAAAATCTGCCCAAGTGCAAACAAGGCATTGATCTAAAAATTCCAGAGATTTGAACTCTGAGGTTCTTGACACCTCCTGAAGGAACTTCCCTCCCCAGCTGGAGCCACTGTTATCCTCCTGTATTCTACAGTTTCACTAGGTGACTATGGATTTTCTATAGTCTGCTGAAGATAGCATTCCTTGACTATCATCCATCTTCAAAAATCTCACTGCCTTCATTATCCTCATGAAACCTTTTTCACTATATTTCATCTTGCCTTTTCTAAAAAAACACCTTCCTGCTCTTAAGAACTCATTTTGGGCTTTAAAATTCCCTCATTCTCACCATTTTCCCTACCCCAAAGACTCATTCCCTCATTTTGATCCTCCTTTCCCACCTAAATCCTTCATTTTCTTCACTAACCCCCCTCACCTTCATCATTTTCCCTCATTTCCTTAAAACAATGTAAAAACTCCCTTTTTAAATTGTTTTTAATAAAAGCATAAACCTTTTGGGACCTTTCGTTATATATTAAAACTCTGTTTTTTATATAAAAACCCGAATCCTTTTTGTTTTATAAACTTGACCCTTAACAAATATTAAAGCCCTCGTGTTAATATTTTTGAACCCCCCGCCTTTGTTAAAAACCCTGTAAAACCTCCCCTCTCCTTTTATAATAAGCACCTCCACTTATTTTAAAAACTCAGGCCCCATATTTTCACGTGCCTGCTTCTCCTTTTACACAACCACTGTTGATCTCTTCCCCTCGAGATCCAATGGCCCAAAAACCATATCACACCATTTTTTGAACGGGGGTTAAACAACCCCTAACCCTGCAAAATGGGCAGTTTTCAACCATGTCCCCACCGCTACATGTCACCCGCTGAGTGGAATCACATTCGCTTGTCCAAAACCATTTACCACTCCTCATCCCGTGCGAAAATCACCTTTTCCCCTTCGTGCCATAAATCAATACCGCCTCCTCCATTCAAAAGCTCAGAGGCCCTGTAGCTTCATGATAAAGCTCTAATTCACCACTGCCACCTCTGTGAATGCCACTAACACCCGAAAACACAAAATAAACACAGAAAAGCCCCCCGACGTAGGTTTTAAGCAAACAATTTGTTGTATTGTGCAAGTTTCATGGCAGAAAATCATAGATGGAATTCTAAAGGTCCCGAAATTGTTCAAATAATCATTCTGGGTGACGATCCAGAGAAATTATTTGATTATAAGGGCCATACGCATAATATCAAGCAAAAACACCAATGAATCATGATCATTGGTGGCTATTGACACGCACATAACCAAAGGATTTCTCTACCGCACAAAAAATTGAAGATAGAAGCACAGTAAAAGAAAAAAACACAGTCAATAGACTGTGGCAGTGAAGGTTAATAAAAGGGTTAAAGAGGTTAAATCATAAATTAAAGGATGAGATCAGAGGTAAAGGCACAAACACAAGAAGATTAAGGTCAAATTAAGAAACATAGATGAATATAAAAGAATAAAAACAATTAAGTGACATGGAGGCATAGATAAAGCAGTAAGATAGTTTAAAAGGATGAGTCTAAGATAAAAGGCCTAAAACAGGGTTTAAAGGTAAAATAAAGGGAGATCAACACAAAGGCAGATTCGAATGACTCAACCAAAAGCATTTATTTCTTCAGAAATACATCTGGACACCTACAACATATTTTCTTTCAATAAACACATCAACAGTTATTACAAACAGTTAGAGATATTTCTCATCTACCTAGTAGTTATTAGAAAAGTTATTGAGAAATCCTTAAAGTCAAACATATCCCAAAGTTAGATCAAAAGTTAAGTTAGGATTTATTATTACATAAATCAATCTCAAATATTTTTCCTTGAGCCTTGCATGGTCTCAAAGGTCAATAATGCGTTAAATTTGTAATAAATAACATCTAAAACATTAGCTTAGGATCACCTCCTCATTTTGCAGATAAATACTGCATGTATCATTCATTTTTAGTGTTGTTTGGTTGGTTGTTTTGGCTAGTTGTTGGTTGTTGATTAAAGGATTGATTGCTAGGTTGGATTTGATAAAGCTATGAGTTGCAGAGATCTATTGTACTGGAGTAATGTAAATATTTTGAACATCAGTAATAAAAGCACGTTCACAGGATTCTTGAGCTATGTTAATGGTGAAGTTTTCCTTCTTTGTTAATGTTTTCCTTTTGTTTTCCATTTTGTCCATTATTTCTCTGATGAAAGAACATAAATTTTAGATTAGGATATGCTGTCTTGGAACCCTATTTCTGTTTGCATTATTTATCTCAATGTTTTCTTCTACAAGTTCTGATTGGAGAATTCTTAATTGCTCTCTGGTTCCACCTAACTCTTTTTCTTATAAATGCTTTAATAGAGTCAATTCAAAGAAGTCTATGGTATGCCCTGTCCTTTGGTGTAGCTTGAAATATTATTTTTAAGGCATTTCTTTGAAGTATACTTAGTAGAGTCTAAACGAGGGAATTCTATGGTATGCCCTATCCTCTGGTCTGCCTCAATCTGTTGCTTTGAAGGTCTTTAGAGTGTTTGATTAAAGAAGATAGATTTAACTTACTCTTTAGTTGCACTCATTGTTATCTTAAATGTTTTCTTTGTCTAAAACCAATCCTAGGATTTTTGGATTGTTGTCTTAAAGGTTCCCTTATTAAATTTTGTCCAAAGAAGTCTATGGTATGTCATGTGCTTTGGTTTGCCTTAAACAGTTACCTAAAAGGCTTTTCTTGTTGAAGTAGAGTTAAAATATTCTTAACTGACTTTAAGTTTTGTTTCTTTCACAACTTATTTTCATTTGATATGCCATCCAATCTAAGATATCCAATTGATACAGTTAGCTTGCCCTATAGAAACCCTTTCATAGTTGATGAACAATTAAATAATTTTATGAATCCATAGCCCAATCGATTAATGTATCTCATGGTATATCTATTCAGCTGAAACACTCCCTCAATTAATCACACCATTAGTCTATCTATCAACCCATCCAATCAATCAAAACAAAGAAGTCAGAACTTCATAACTAGCCTAAAATAAAAGCAGAAGCATAAATACATATCATTTATAAACACTTATATAGAGAGAGACCTCTCTGAATCTAGGAAGGCTAGGTCCATGGACTCCAAAGTGGTTTGATGTGGTTCCCTGCAGAGTTTGTTCTTGCCAATATTGCAAATCACGGGGAGCCAACAGGGACTACATGGGACAAACAATAACAATAAGGGGGCTACACTAACAATAACAATAAGGGTATACACTAGTATTATAGGGACCTAACATTTAATATAACTCCAATTCCTAGAATTCAAAATGCCAATGCAGACCACTTGGCTAGTGTTGCTTCAACAAAAATTCCTCCTGAGGGCTTCAATCCAGATATATTTTTAATAGAATTGATTTTACACCCTTTGATCCTTGATAACATCATGAATTAGCAAGTGTTTGACAATTATAATGATATTACAAGTTTTCTAACTTCTAAAGTGCTATCACCAAATTGATCTTGATTGGCTGCTAATCAATCAACTCAATGTAACTCTTTCAAACCACTTCTAACTGAAGATTAGCCTCTTCAGTTTGAGAGGGCTCTCTCAAAGGGGGTTTATGATTTTGAATAAGGATAATACTAGATGGCTAAATATATGAATTGTGACTTGGTTTTGTATGATTTCAGGTTGAAAAATGAAGGCTTGCTACCAGTGGGCTATGGAGTCAACATTAGTACTCTTAATGGCAATCTTTCTTCACATGGAAGCTTAGGTAGATAAAGCTCTTTAATCAAGATGATTCACACACACAACATAAGGAAAACATAGTAATTTCACCCCTAAAGGAATTCATAGCATAGTAGTATGAATTCTGAGTAATTAGAGATAAAATTCACTGCAAGTGATTAGACATAAAGATATAGATCAATAACAAATTAAAGACCTCATGAGAATCTCAAGTTTGGAAGTAGAATTTCACTGCATATTCTTGATAATGGACAAAACATACAAGCAACAATTTGGTGCAATATTCTCCCTTTTCTCTTCAATGTTTAGTCTATAAATAGACATTCTTTACAATGTAGATGATCTGCCCAGCTAGATAGATCTTTGAATTCTACTCTGACAGCTATCATAACTAAAACTAGTAACTTGAAATAGAAAAATGACAGATATCCTTGAAGAAATCAAAATCATAATAGGACACTATCTCCTATTTATTACATTCGGTTCTCCTAACAGTGAAAAATTTACATAGTAGATATCACATGTTCGAGGGATAATTCACCACTACTTTACATCTTTAAAACACCCCTAGATTTGTGGAACATAATCCTACTTTTTAGGGATGGATAAACCTCACTTTAAACATTGTTTTGACTGATGAGCCGGTTGTGTGACACTCCTTTTGAGCAATGAGTCTCTGCTGATATGGTATAATGACATGTTGTAGGTTTCCAACTAGCTAATGTGCTATTAGAATGCTCAAAACCCTTCAAAAATCTCCTCGCTACGAAATAGGTCAGTTTAGGAAGTGTCATAGAGAGTTTTCGTAGCATATGAAAACATGATTTTTCACCTATATCCTTACCACCTTTGTTATTAAAGCACCTTTACTATGCCAAGACACCTTGAAAACAATCAATTTCCCTCCATAACACTTGAAAAAACTGGATTCCAAGGAAAAAATGCACATAAAAAATTTTTCGTAGCATTTTTCTGGCCTCAAGCCTAAAGTATGCTACTAAACTGTCCAAAAACTAGAATTTGCCGAGTTCAAGATTGTCTTCAAAAATTGATATCTAGAGGTAAAGTCTAGGTTCTTTGTAATTCATGAACCTCATCAAAAATATTCCAACTCAATTTTTTACTCCCGTGGTGTTTCATCTTCATTTACAATCAATTGGTTGATGGGTTCTTCTACCACTTTCATCTTCAACCCTTTCTTTTCTAACTCCACTTGAATCAAATCCAGTTGCTCCTGAAGATCTTCCACTTGATCTTTTAATGCTCTGTTCTTGGATTGTAAGTGCAATTTCATCTTCTTAACATGTTTAACCTCCCCTATTAATGGTTGAGTCCATTTCAACAACATTTTTGCATTGTCCAAAGTTTTTGAGACACTTGTGACTTTCTCCTCCCATATTTTCCTCATCTATTCAAATTGAACCTTCTCATCTCTGTGCTTATTTGCTTCTAGATTTAAAACTGATATATCTTTACCTGCTTCCTTCAACTGCTATTTGAGGGTTTCTATTTCTATTTTTTCAATTATTTTCTTTTTTCCCTTTCTTTTCCTGATAACTAGTTCCTCCTTTGCTGATGGAGACAAATCTATGATGCTTGTTGGTTGGGCAGCTTCATTGATTTTCTCAATCTCTTTGCTTTCCATTACCTTCTTGGCATGTCTGGTCATTGGCTTCCTTGGTTGACATATAAAACCAACATCATCACCTGTAAAATCTATTTTTTTAGCATTCTTACCTTTCTTTAGCTTTCTTCCTCCATATTCAATGTCTTTAGCTTGCACAATGGGTGACTCTTCAATGTCAGTTGCATGAAGTATATCCTCCAAATTGCCTTTAGCCAATGTCTGGCTTCTAGTGACTCTCTTGCTGCCTTGTTTACTGGATGTATCCTTCTATTTTGCAGGTGCTTCTTGAGTTGTGTCAGTCTCTTGCAACAATTATGTTCCCATGTTCACTGGTTCTGTAGGAGATGATATATTTTCTTCTTCAACTTCTTCTGCCACAGCTGGTGATGAAGTAGTTCTAGGTTTTAAGGATTTCTTAAGAGTGACCACATCAATTTCATAACCACTCATGAACAAGAAAGAAATCCAATCTTTGTCTAACCTCCTCAATTCTTCTAATACTAACAACTTAGTTAGACCATGATGAAAAAGAGATGTCTCATTGCCCTCTATCTTTATTTGAACCTTATCTGACATTTTCCCTAAACTTCTGTATAAATAGAAAGGCAAGTCAAGCGACCTCTTACCTACAAAATGCAGAAGAAGTCTGAGATGATAGGAGTAGACCATGTGAAACCTTCCTTCACAGGTAAATTATTTTTGAATGACCATCAACAATTTCGCATAATTCTCCTTCATGAAGCTCCTAGGGATATAATTTTTCAAATCAACTTCATTGTGTTCTTGCTTGATAAACTCTTTGCAATCCTGCATTATGAATTTGATACCTTTAAACCATTGTTCGCCACCTCTAGGGATTCTTATAGTTGATGATATTCTCTCTGGAGTCACTGTAAGGTTCAGAATTCCAACCTTTGAAGTTGTTCCAGTGAATATGGTGGAAAAATACTTTGAAACCTATAAATGAAAGCCCTGCAACCTCTGACAGAATTGCAAGTAGCTAGTCCTTCTGAAAACCTCCATGGCAGTAGGGTCTTCATTGAGTAATTTCATATCCATGGGCTCATACCTATGAAAATTTCCACCCTTATTTGTTTCCGTTCTTGCAGCCATGGATGGTTTATAGTCTTCACTGCCTCGCTTGGTGATGACACCTACAAAATTCGAATTTTCCAGTAACCTTCTTACCTTGATGAAACAGCTCTCCAGGGATCAATTCACCTGCAAGGATAAAGCACAATATGACAAAAGGCTAATTGAGGTGAGGTTTAATATTTTAACTGACATCTTGATCCTAAATCATAACACATGCAAGAAAAAAGGGTAATGATGACATCAAGCACAACTATGTACATTTAAAATTTACCATAAAATCCTTCAATGACCTACACCTTTACTGATCAAATCATAAAATGACACCTCATACAACTCTGACAAGCTAGGTTAGAAAACGGATTTTCTTAGCAAAATTATTTAAGCTTATGAGAGATTTGCTACGAAACTATTAGACAGTTTCGTAGTGAAATCAATTGTTTTCCTATGTAAAACGCTACGAAAAATTGAAAAACTGACAGATGTGCCCTTTTGAGTTTTAATGCATGGGGAATGAAAACTGACATGATATGGGTCTGATTTGACTAAAATGGCATAAATTAAGGTGATCATAAAACTTAGGATAGGCTTGAAAAATGAAAAAAAAAATTCTATACCACATTAAAATGGCTTAGGAGACTTTATCCATTTGATGAGTGACCTGTATGACCCTATCAAGAAATGTTTCACAACTTAATTAGTGATAACATAAAGGATATTATACAAACCAAATAATTAATGAATATGAACATGATGGGAAGCTTAATAATTCCTCTGATGAAAATTCATTACAAAAACCTATAGTAAAGTTAGAGGATTTATATGATTTGAAGGATAGATTCAAGAAACCTACCAATTGCAAACTGGAGAGTAACACTTTAAGGTTTGAACTTGTTAATTTAGGGTCCAAGGAGAAACCTCAAAAAATTAATTTAGGATTTGGACACTCTCTTAATGAAAGGCTCACCTTCATACATCTGTTAAGGAGATATAATACATTTTTTCCTAGAGTTATGATGACTTGAAGACATATGACACCTTTATTATCCAACATACCATACCCATGTTGTTCGATGTAAAACCAATTCAATAGAAACTTGGAAAAATCCACCCCAACCTTGAAACTCAAATCAAAACCGAGCAGAATAAATTACTTCAATCCAAAATCATTTTTCCGGTCAAACATTCCAAGTGGGTGTCAAACCTCGTCCGTGTTAGAAATAATAATGTAGATATCCTAATTTGTATTGATTTTAGAAATTTGAATAGAGCATATGAAAAGGAAAACTTTCCTTTGCCTTCGATGTGTTAGTGTCAATATTTCTAGTGATAAAACATGCTCTTTCAATTTATTTTCCTAGTAGTCCTAGGTCAAAAAAATTTGTCTTTTCAAACAAGTTTTCAAATAAATTTTTGTCACTGCATATGGTCCAGATCAGAAATGTTGCTCCCTTCATTCCATCCATGGGCATCATCATCTCAGAGGTCATGTCACTCATTGTCATTTAGAGTCTTATGTCAGTCATTCCATCTCTATCTAAGTTTGTATCTACGTCTCCTTGTTTTGCCACTGAAAAGTCCAAAAAAACCACCAAAGAGGGCGAACAAGGCTTCATTTTCATCAAATCAATCTTTTAAAGGGAGTAAGAATAGTTAGGAGAATAAAATAAGAAACTTTGTCTTGTTTTAAAAAAAAATTCATTGTCAAATTTTTCCAAAAAGGCATTGAAAGGATAAAAAGAGGTCAATTTTATATCAAAACATTTATCTTAAAGTATAGGCTTATTAGTTCATTTTATCCAATGTTTGAGAAAAATTATAAAACATGTGCTAATAGCCTAATGTTTGAGTTCATTATGTCTCTATCCAAAGTTCAGATGCATTTTGTATTATAGCCAAAGTTTTCTGCTCAAGTCATAAGGGTCAAAAAAGACAAAAAAAGTTTTCCATTCGTGGATAATTCTCGTGCATCACCCAACTGTATGATCAATCACTCCATCGAATCGAATACCCATAGCATTTTTTTCACCCCCCTATTCTTCCGACCTTTATCGATTTGGGGGGGGATGGCGGGCCTGGGGCCAAAGTAATTACTTTTCTCACTGACCTGTTGGATTCTAGCAATAGCCCCCCCCCCCCAACCAAAAAAAAAAATATGCCAAACCAATCTACTTTCCCACTCTCCTTCCCGCGCACTCCCCTCCACTCTCATCCCGATGCATGGCTCTTCTAGAGGCTTTGGTACACATATGGTAAATCTTGTTACGCATCTGTCAATGTGTTTCATTCTCGGTATTTTTCTCCCAAATCATTCCTCTAAGCTCCAGGGTCATTGCCATCAGTTTGTAAAGCTTCCTCAATAGTAAGTAAGCTCTTTATATCCTCCTCAATTCAAATTATCAAGCACAGTGTTGGTTTTCTTGCTTAGCTCCTTTTTCACTACCTTTTCACTTATGTTTATCATCGGATGATTTCAATGAACTAAACCATAACCCTACCATCTAATAGCCTCATACACCTTCCTCGAACCATATTCTATCATTCCCTTCCATTCACAATCTCCCTACACTTCATTCCCATCGGATCCTAATTTCATACTATTTTTCTATTACAGAATTAGAAAATCCCTACGTTTTCCTATTTTTATCACCTTATTTAAATCTATTTCACCAAATTTCACCTCTATTTTGAAGCCAACATACAACACTACCTCCTAATTTTTTTTTGGGAATTTTTCTTGGCTTCACTACCCTTCATTTCTTCCTCCAAACCTACCCTATCCCTGTCCTCTGTTTTTCCAAATTCACATTCAACATATCTACTACATATAAACACCTAGGGTTTCATCCTTTTGATAGACATTATAGAAAGTGAAAATAAAATTCACAAAAGAGGGTGCCACATCAGATTTGAGCCCTCCACCTTGCAACAATTTAATGTGTCACATTTTTCCAAAGGATGCTTTGAGAGGACTGGATGCTTGAAATTCTGTGAGAAAATCATGGAAGAAGGTTGTCATATCTAATTTAAAAGCTTATTTTTCACTAGTTTAAATATGGGAAAGGCCATCATTGCATGTGTAGAGTTCAAATTATCATCAGATGTGATTTCTTCAGCAACAAGTATACCAAGTCATGAACAAAAGTGGTTTAAGGGCATGGACATAGACCTCGAGGATTACAAACTGTTCCTCAAACCTCATGCTAGAGAGAAACCCGAGTACATATTTCCTTTCAGGCACCTCCTTAACACATATGCTCCTTTGTTGAGGTTAATTATGAAATCTTTCACCTATGAAGGAAGATCCTCTAGGTTGTACAGGTACCATACCATATTATTGATGCATTTTACCTCTACTAAACCACTTGACTTTCCATATTACTTGTACAAAAATTTTGTTAGAATGACTCAGAAGGTTCAAAGAAGAAACCAAGATCATCACCCAAGTATTTTCCACCATGGTATAGTCAAACTCATTGTTTTACATCATCTCACAATGATCAACATGAATTGGGAAACCTTCATGGAGAGAGTAGAAATAGTGCCCACTACTAGTCCTCCTATTATGCATAGCACACCATCACCATCACCATCAGCATACCCAATAGAGGTTGACTCTTCCAGCATGAAAACTCATATTTAAAAGGCTCCTAGGGTTTTTGAGTTCACTCACACCTACAAGAAGGGAAAGAGACATGAATTTTCTCTCAAATCCATCAAAAGTGTATCTACACTTGATACTATAGTTGAGAAAAGAGAAATAGAGGAGCAACTACTCATGCATTAGATTGAATCACCATTGCACCAACATGATGAACAAGCGCCCTTAGAAGTTGAGGTGGTAGAGAAAGTTGAATTCAAATCAGCTGAACATATCATTAGCGAGAAATATGAGGAAATAACAGAGTTGAGGGAGATTTTCTCCATTGAAAATTCTCAAATTACTTTCCTACAACAAGAAAATTGGCAATTGAAGGTGAAGCGGTTGATACAAAGTAAACCTAAGGCAGACCTAGAGACAAATAAAGCTAAATGGAACAAATTAATAGATGTTGATCAAATGCAGGACATGGATACTGAAACACAGCCAAGAAGGCCAACGACAAGAGGCCTTAAAAGGGCACTAGAGCTAGAAAGACAAGCAGCTCATCCACTAGAACAGTTGACCTTTGATGAGCTAATAACTATGGAGATCAATCAAGACTTAGAAATCTAGTTAGGAAGGTTGAATGAACATTTGGAGAATATTTTGAAAAGATCCAAAAGAGACAACAATATTCAGAGGCATATGGGCAATCGTTATTGTACCAAGAACAAAACTTCACAAATCAAGCTTAAACAAGTGAAAAAGAAGCTCAAAGAGGCTCAAATGAAGATAAGGGAGAAGGATAGTTTAGATTTGTTGCATGAAGCTTCATTGGTTTTTTAGCACATCATCCACAGGTGCCACAAAACAAATTTGGAGAAGTTTTGAGCAATTATGGTATTTTTAGTGATTTTTGCACTAAAATAGAAATTCAGCCTTGACAGATGTGTAGTGCCAAGTTGTAACACTTGTTACTAGGGCACCTAAATGATTAATGGCTTACATGTTTGGATTAATTTTGATGATTACATCACATATCAAGAACCCTTTCTACATGAAAATATCTAGTTTGGAAGATGTTATCACTCCCCCCAACTTCACAAGGTTGAGAGTGGGATTGAAGGAAGGTAACTACAGACCAAGCTTTAGGTCAGGTAGCTAGCCCTACCAGGACCAGAGAGGGCTCTCTCAATGTCATTTTGTACTCAATTAAATGATTGAATATTTAATGATCTTAGGCTAGGTATGTAATCTCAGTAAATAGGATTTTTTTTTTTGTTTCTGTGCTGGATAAGAATGATAGTACGAAGATTAGGTCTAGGGTTTGAGGTTTGAATTCAAGATCAATTTGCAGAGAATATGGATGAGGCCAAGTAGGTAGCTTGAAATCATGCTTAGTTTTTCTTTGTGTATAGGATGAAATGATAGAAAATCTGAATGAGCATTGAGGTGAATTCATTCATTTAGAAGAAAATAAACATATAATGTAAATCTTGTTAAGACAAAGCATGAAAAGGCATAATTTTTTCTTATAGACTGGAAAGATAAACACATAGAAGAATCTATATGAAAGAGGAAAACATATAATTAAACATGATAAGATAAAGATACAGAGAAATAACAAATACTCCAATGCATACCACAAGATTCTCAAAACAAATTTTGCAACAATGACTTTGATTTCATTCCAAAAGGCTCGTATAATTGCTCCACTGAAAAAAAAAATAATAAAATAAAATAAAACAAAATAAAAATAAAAATAAAAAAAAAATAAAAAAATAAAAAAAATAAAAAAAATAAAATAAAAATAAAATAAATAAAATAAAAATAAAATAAAATTCCAACCCAAGAAAAGAATGAATTGGGTCTACATATATAAAATATGCACAATTACACCTCATAGGGTCGAAATACCATCCAAAATTCATCATAAATACATGAGATGAGTCACTTCCTAGAATTTAGGGAGGTTAGAAACCATTTCCTCAAATTCAGTTAATGACTAGGAGTGTGTGTCCCCCACATTAAATTGCATGTTTCCTCATGATAAGAGGCAAAAAATGTTGGACAGAATTGTGAATTACGGATAAAACATGCTTCCCTAGACAGGTGCTAATATAGAACAATATGTTAAAGACTATACGACTACTTTTCCTAACTAAGAACAAACACATAGAATGGATTAGATGGTTACTTGGAATCCAGGCACTTCCAAATGATTCCTTATGTCGCTTTCGTTGTAGCTTCAAATTCTAGTCGGCTGTGAAAAATATTTCCTCCAAGAATGAACACTAAACATCAAAAGATAGATCTTGCAATATTCAAGATACACTAACCATATACACCATATACACTAAGCCTAAACCATATACATCAACTAAGATCTTGCAATATGGAAAATCAAAGAAAATACATATGCATATAGGGAAAAGTAAGTTGTATTCTTTATTAATGATAGAAGGGGAGGTTACAACCAAATGACTGATTTAGTGTCACCATCTCTAGCAGCATCCCAACCTCATCACAATGTAGAGATCCGCAACAAACTGTCACTCAAATCAATCTCCTTAATGAAAAATCCACCAGCATTTCTCTACACAAATTATTCCTTATCAAACACTAAGATCTATGCTCAATTTATAGTGTAGCTGAGGTAGTTTTACAATCAATGACTTTCCAATAATAGGCAATACATGTTCCCAATATTGTAGATGTCAAATGGACACACGGATTCGAAGTTTGATACGTGAACTCTTCTAGAAGGCACTGGCCAAGTGGAGATTCCGGAAAAATGAGAATTTCACTCCCAATGTGACCAACGCACCCATATATGTGGGGAAGTGGTTTGCAGAGAAGCCTTGCATAGGGATACTTGCATATGCAATGCACTTAGTCCCTTTAGAGGCAGCGTTGGTGAGCTCTCATATGGTATATTATAAAATTCGAACATTGGAAACCTTTGCAAATGAAAGTCTTTGATTGATTTTTCTTATTCTTTGTCTTAGGGCATATAGAAATTGAAATGTTAGGGGATGATAGACCCTATAAATTAGTCCTAGAGATGATGCCCAGTTAGCCAAGTCATTGGGAATGATGCCCAAATTGACCTATAACAATTTCCCCCTAAAGCATGAAGTCAGAATAATAATAACAACATTTTGATTGATATGCTTTACACTATGATGAGTTGGAGATGAAGCAGAGTGGTGACCTGCATCAATCTTACAATACATTACATCATGATATATCCTCTTGATCATAATTGCTGAGGGTCGGCATTCCCATATTCAGCACATAAACAATCTAATAACATGTACATAATTCAGAAAGTCGTCGACATTGGAATGTTGCCCAATGCAGACATGCCTATAGATATAGGCCCATGTTCGGATGACGATCTGTATGTAAGGTCACCGTATAGATAATGTGTACAAAAATTCTAAAATCACGGCCCGGATGGCTGAAACTAGATCTAGGGTCTTCTTATCTTGTTAACTCGATTATTTGGGTACAAGTCTAGCCATGCGAATATATGATTTTTCGATGAACATGGAAAGACATCGTTTGATTACTAGCCAATGATGTGAGATGTTAACAAATGCGAGAGAACCACCATTGATGTTAATGGCCCTCAAGGTACTGCAGTACATTTTGGAAGGCGTGAATAGATGATTTGATGTCGAATACCAAAAAAAATCTTTCAGTCAAAGGTCTAGAAGTAAGGATCTTGTCGATGCTGTAATAAGCCTCATGGTACTAGAATCTGATGTTTATAAGTGAACTTCTTGGATAATTATTTGTCGTTGACAGGAAGCCACCTTATTGCCAAATAGGAGTTACTGATTTCGGAGACAAGGGTATGACTTGATATAGCAACTTTCAGGGATGACGGTCATGAGAATGAAGGTTTACGAGTATTGCAGAAGGATGAGTTTATTCACTAGATGACTTATCTTGAACATATTAGTGACACTGTGATGAGTTGGCAGCATTGACCCAAAACCGAAGTGAAGGTATGATGAACCATAGGTATGAATGAACCATCAAGATGATTACCCAACCCAAACAATCACGGACATGGAGTGAAGGAAGTGTCATGTTCAAGAGCGACTTGCTACCATAAATAATTTTGCTCACTTTTCCCAAATTTTCCCCGGTCATTTTTCGACCATTACCTCTTTATTTTTTAAAAAGCTTGAGGAGGATAACATTTTCTTGATCTATAATTCAACCCTTAGGGTGAATAAAGTATCGCTATTTAATAATTTAACGAGTTTAGTGATGAATTAAACTCGATTCTTGCCATGATCGACAAGCATGTCGTTATTTTATGTTTTAACGAGCTTAATGACAGTGATAGCCTGGTCCTTTTTCATATTTAAAGAGTTTGAAAAAGAGGACGAAAGAAAACTCCATAAGTACTTTTTCGTAAATTTTTCACTCAAATCCAAAAAAGTGTAAAATAATATCTGAGAGAACCTCTTTGGTCATGTTTAACCAAGGTATTCCTTTTTCGTAAATAATCTATCTCAGTCCGGAAAAGGGTTAAACTTATACTGAGTAGATATCAATGCATTTACTTTTACGAGCTCGAAAATACAAGTGCTCGTAAATATTTTCAAATTATTAGAGTTTGAAAAGAGCTGAAAGAAGACTCCAGGGTTTCCTTTTTCGCTGTTATCGAAGCTCAAAAAAGAGATAAAAGTCTTCTTCAAATCATTTTTCGTTTTTAACAAAACTCGAAAAATAAGGAGAAAAAGTGTGCTTTGTGGTCAATTCATTCTTTGAAATAAATTTGCATGACTAATCTGTTCATCAGTTGTATATCCTGTTCAGAACAACATAAAATGGATTAAAAATACATGTTTCATGATAAAAACATTATAAAACTATATTCATAGCAATAAATTAAATTTGCAAATAATTAAATGACTATTAAAAGTAGTTTCACTATTCATTTTTACCATTCCATAGTTACCATTTTCATTTTGGAGCTCTGAACCTATTTTTGCCCCCGAACTTCAGCTGCTGATTGTGATCGTTTCTATGGATGGTTTTCATTTACATTTGATCCAGGTTAGTGATAAAAACCTTGTCTTCCCTTTAGTATTCATTTCATTTCCAATTTTTGCAAATTTTTAGGGTTTTAAGACCCTTAGGGTAAATTATTCCCAAAAAGAGGGCAACGCACCCCTAAATGTCCAAACCTGCGTTGCATAGTAGGTACAGTGAAGGGTACTTGCATATGCAAAGCACTGTCTCTTGTTAGGGAGTGTGTTGGGTGCAATCTAAGTTTTTGATTTTCAAATTATGCCCAAATTTTCCTAGTTTTTTGCATTGAATGGAATCTAATGGATCTTATGGTTGTATTTCATGTTTCCATCGGATTACAATGACAATTACACGTAGGGAAAGAGAACATGAAGAACAGGATATGATTGCCTTAAATGATCTGGGTACAGTAAGATCCCTAAGAGATTGTGGACTAGTTAAGTACTTCAAATTGTCTGGGATGAGGCAAAAAATAGAACTATTGGAGTTCTTAGTTCAAGCATGGGATCCAGCTATCAAGTAATTTCATATTAAGAGCCAAGTGGTTCCTATAACAGTCGAGGATGTGTAATTTATTAAAAGTTTGTCAAGGATAGGCTTTCCCATTTCGCTCTCAGGGTCTATAGCTGGAGGAGAGACAGTGAGAGATTATGTTTTGCAACATTTTTATCCAAGGTCAGAGCCAAGAAAATATGGAAAGATAAACATCCAAGATGTTAGAGATTTTCCCTTGAGAACTATCCTTTTCATGATTGCAAAACTTGCCGACATCGTTACACTACATGTAGTGAATAGATCGTATATGCAGTACGCGCTAGAATGTTTGGAGCCAACAGTCTTCAACTGGTATGAAGTTGTTCTATCTCAGATAAAGGAACAGCTGAATAAAGCAAAGGGAGGAAGGAAGACAAATTTCAGTTATGGTTCTCTGCTTATATCCTTCACCTTGGAAGAGATTGCACTGATGCAGCCACAACATGTGACACTGAATATAGCTAGTCCTAGATATCCTTGTATGCAGAGATGGGTATAACTCATGAGTCGGCATGCAGGCCAATTGATTTTTGTGGTATCTACTGCATTCTTTGCTTGGTTTCGGTGACAGATTTTCATCATCAACGAGTATGCATACGCAGGCGTTGATTTCCGAGGGGATCCAGATTGAGCATTACCAGAAGGTGCTCAGTGGGGTTCAATAGTTAAGAATGTTTTGACCATGTTTTTGATTTTCCTAAGGTTTATACAATGTTTTTGTATTTTGATTTTTCCCAAGGCTAAAATAAATGTTTGATGTAATGCAGATGTTGGTCATGTTCAACCAATAGTGGAACTGAAGCACGAAGCAGATGTGCCAGTAGAGAGGGATATTGGGAGAATAGTCCTTCAGGATCTTTATATGGCTGATGTTAGCACTCAAATCTACCTCAGGCTGAAATGAAGTAAAACTCAAGGCTACATCAAACCACGCTCAGCCTCGTAGCTAGCCCTACGAGGACAGGAGAGGGCTCTCTCCGTCAATCTCGAGAAAATAAACAATAGAATGCGAGATGACTTACAATAAGAACTGATTTTAGGCTAGTAAAGAGATAGGTATGTTTGGTTTTTGGTTTTTTGGGTTTTCGCTGGAGTAATGGGAAAACAAATTTTGGGGTCCGGGGATAAGGTCAGACCTTTGCAGAGTTCAAGCTGGGGCGAGGTAGGTGATGATCTTGATGCTTTAAATTGGATTTATGGATAGATTAGACCGACGAGGAGCTGAAGAGAGCAAAGAAGAACTTGGATCCTCTCCAAACAGCTGAAAACATATAGAACTAACTGAATTCAAAGGCTAAGCACTGTAAACAATGGATTCAACCTTAATCACTCATTCAACTTAGTTCAGAAGCATAATGAAACGATGGCATACATTAAACATGAAGAAACTTACAATAAACAAAGGAGAAACATCATCAAGAACAGAACACCACAAGGATCCCAACAAGTGCCGCAAAACCCCTGATCTTTCCTTAGCCAAAATATGAAAAGTATGTACAATGATATCAAAAGTATCCCAAGAGTCCAACCTCTCCAACCTCTAAAAAGGATTGAGAAATTACAATATATAGAGCACTCTAACACCTTTCCCCACCTCTAGGGGTCGAATTCCCTCTTCAGGGATCAGTTTCAACCAATTCTAATCATAGAACTACAATCTAGGCAGCTAACCACTTGCCTCTAAAAGAGTGGAAACTGATCCATTACATGATTTTTTATTCATTTGAGAGTGAATCTTCTAGAAGAGATAAAAACAAGCCAAAGTTACATATCAAACATGAATTTACATCATAAAAACCCAAAAATTCTATCCATAAGCAAAACTGGTCCATAATAGGCGAAATACTGAGCTGGCAGCTGAAAATTCAGAAACATTTCTAGGTGGGTCGCTCTTGAACTGCGTGGGTCGCTCATGTTCCAGGCTGATTTTGAGGTAGCTCCCGACATCCAAATTGAGCTCATGATAGCTCGTTGGAAAGCCCTGGATGTCTAATTTCCAACCCAAGTGGAATTTATGAATTTGGAGTTGATTTGACCCTTCAAAACCTCATTCTCCCAGAGGTACTTCCTGCTGGTGCAAAAGGTGGCAGCAAGGTGTTTTTTATGGTGTTTTTGAGCTGTTTTCCCATCCAGATTTTGTTGAAATGATAAGTTGACTTCAGAGGATGCATATTTAACCATGAAAAATCCAAAAATGTAAAAATCTCCTCCAACAAGTGCCCCAAAAAAATGCGAGCGCATGAGCGCGCGACCCACCTAGCTACAAAACCTGTTTTTAAGACCAAAAATTTGGAAATGACAAAATTTTCTCCGAATTTGCCCAAATTCGGAGCGGAGGTCCTCCATCATGTGTCTTGCCCAGTCAATGAAGCTTCGGCCAAAATCCGAAGTGGATTAGGCCTTTTCCGCCATTTTAGTGCTCTCCTGGTGCATGCAGCTCCTGTGGTGAAAACACTGTCTCGGTTGTATGTGTTGGTCTCTATCATGATCCTGTGAATGTACTTGCGCTGATGAAGAATTCGAGACCCCTTCCACGCCATGTGGAGATAGTACTCGTCGTGATGCTGCAAACAAAGCTCTGTGGCCTCTCTGATATGCTACCACTACTGGCGCACTGCTATGCTCCATCTCAATACATCAACCTCAACGATTGAGTCACTGTCCGACTCCTGCTCATACTCTGACTCTGTCCTTGACATGGCTTTGAACAAGCTATTGGCACTATGTATACTGATATGAAAGCAGTGCAAACAAGGTTATGATGTGTGTTTCAACACCCAACCAGTATTCCCACCGTCAAAACACCATAAGGAAACAAACCATGATAATATCTCAGTTTTAAATGGATTGGAAAAGGCACAATCTCTGTTTTGAATGCAAGTGAAATTTTGACCAAAGGGAGCAGGCGACCTTCAGAATATTGAACAAGTCTTTTCAAAGGGAGCATGGCATCATATGAATGTTTTTGTCTATGAGTAATAACAACAAAGGTATCAAATGGGCAGTTTGAAACAGAGTTATGAAAATGTTTTTATCTTTGGGCAGTGAGACACAATTAATCATAATCGCCATGGAACAAAAGTTTTGAACATGGTATTAGTAATAGTAACGACCACAATGGTATAATGGGCATGAGAAAAACATGGTTTTGATAATATATGGCAAGGCTGGATGTGTCACTGATATAAGATAGAAGACAAACTCATGCAACCACCTATTATCATTTTAAAACCCTGAAAACGATATTTCCATGACTGTGGGGTTTTAAATCCTCCATTTGAAACGTTTAAACCATCAACGATGCCACCGGTGCATTTAAAAAACATCAAGCAATGGCAAAAAACCTGTTTGAAGGCCGATGGAGGCGATCCCAAACAAGACTGGGCGCTCAAAACGAAATTTTGAACCTCTGTTGATGCGTGGGTCGCGCAGCCTCTGCATGGGTCGCGCAGCCTCTGCGTGGGTCGCGCAGCCTCTGCCCAGGTGGGTCGCTCGAGCCCCTTGCCACATAATGCAATTTGCAGGAAGTGTTTGGAGGCCTTCCCGGTGTCCAAATAGGGCGTGTGATAGCTTGTTGGAAAGCTATTGGAGTCTACTTTCCAAAAAAAGTGGAATTATGCAATTTGGATTCCATTTACCCTGTCAAAAACCAAATCTCCCAACACTAGTCAAAATGAGCAGAATGAGGTTGCCTCAAGGAAGAGCGCTGTTGCAATCAACTTTTGAAGGTCTTCCTCAATTCCAAATTGAGCTCATGATAGCTCATTGGAAAGGTATTTCTCTCTAGTTATCATTTGACTCATCAAGAAAGTCATTTTGCCAAACATGATAGGAGAAAACTTGATTTTCCCAAGGTCACTTCAGAGGTGCATTCAATTCTCCTGAGGCAACGATATTTTTGACATTTCTCTAAAACCATGATACCTGTGTAAAAAGTGAAATAGGTTTTTCTTCCTTGGGATGTTTTGGACAAAACCCTCTCTCAGTTTTCCAAAATTCATCTTTGATTGCTCTGAAACATCTTTTGAGTGAAACTTACCCCGATGTGTGAAACAAGGAATTTTGTCGAAATGAAGTGAAACGAAGGGGGTAAGGGGCTTCTAAATTCTTGGGGAAATTTTGGGAAGTAGGGAGGGATGTTAGGAAGTAGGGGAAAGTGGAATCACAGAGATTGAGTGAGGGGAAGGGGTCCAAAAGGGCGAAACACAGGCATAGCCTAGAAAATTGCCAAGTTTTGGCAAGAAACTAGGGTTTGTGGGAAAATGAAGAATTTGAGGGATCTCAGTGATGGGAAGTGTTTAATGAGGTATATTAAGGATAGGGGAAGGTGTTTGAACATCAAGATATAATTTTTTCCGATTATTTGACCATCCAAGAGGAATTACCTCCAAAACCCTAGGAGAGGGAAATGGACCTTACCTAGGCACAACTGAAGCATGAACGAGATGTAGAATGAATCGATGGAGCTTGAAAATATGATGACAAACCTTTGAATGATGGTACACTCAGCTGAATGGTGACATGGACTGACATTTGGACAAATTTGAAAAGAGTGAAAACCAACCCTAGACCTAATGCCTAGTGATCAAATTTTGCTTGAAGACTCTTTGAAATGACAAAATTTGACCTTGACACTTTAAAATCATTTTGAAAGAGCAGGTTTGATCACTGAAGGAAGGCTGCAAAGGCTGACTCTAACATTGGCTCCAATGGGGATGGTAGCTCCTTGGAGGTGCCAAGAACGACAGATCTTTGGGAGAGCAGACCAGTGCCTTGATCCATTGGGCGATGGAATCATTATTTTGAACGGATAACACAAAACCTTTGACACATTTATTGAATGAAAAATTGACTGAAAACTGACTGAAACTTGACTGAAACTTGACTCAAACCGACTCGATGGCAAACTGAAATAACTTGAAAAAACTGACTCAACAGACCAAACACAAATGACTCATGACTGAATTAAAACAAAAATTTACCAAGCTTTTGAAAAAAGGCAGTAGTCCATCAAGATTTGGAATCATGATGACAACCACCTGCATACCAATGAAATATGTACAATCATGTATAATTAGCTTTCCAATGTAACCAGTCAAGCAGATGGCTACACCTCAAATTTCTGCTCTTACTCTCTTCAAGTAGGCAGAATGCTAAACCTGTAGGCAACTCAACACAATCACTGAAACCAAAGCTCATGACAATAAACCAGGCAACATTTATCCTTTCTAATGCTTGCAGAAGAATGCTGAAGGGATCTTGAAAATCCTGAAGCACTGGCTTATCTGGAGATCCAGCTGCAAAAATACTAGTATTCACCTCACTCTGATCTAAAAGGACAATTGATTTCTGAGGGATAGAAATGCACAAATCTGCCATCTGAGTGTTAGCTGTAGGTTCCTTGACCATGAGCAATTCTGGCATATACTCTTCAATTTCATGATCTAGGTCATTCTTAAACAAAAAACAATCTTCAAGGTTATCAAACATGACAACCTTATCATCTTTGTGAAGGAAAAAATTATCTGTTTGCTGATCTACACAACTGATTACAAGACAGTCATCTTTTTCAAAAGAGGAAGAAGTTTCATCAACACTTTCCTGACTATGTGTGCACTGCAAATCTGCTGTAACTTCGGCTGAAACAAGACCTTTCAAAAGTAGATCTATCTCATCTTCAGACAAAGGTGACAATGCTTTTTGTTTTCTTCTGCTTAAACAGTAATTATCTTCATATGACAGGGCATTCAAACTATCATTCATTACTGAGTTATTGAAAGGAGATTTATCACTTACTTGCACAAAGATCTCATTCTGATTTTCATGAACTAACTGAATTACCTCTTCATGCAGGTTGTGTTCTAATGAACTGAAAACATTTGAGTCCATCCCTTTGTCTTCTTCATTGCAGATGAACTCAACAACAAAGTTCTCCTTTTCAAGATTCAGCACAAGGTATTCTTGGTCATTACAATCTGAATCTGGATCTGATATGACTGAGTGGACATTATCCCAATCTGCATTTGAAACTTGACTTTCCTGCACGCTGTCTTCTTCCATGGACAGATCTGAAACAAGCTCTTCTCTTTCATCATTTTCCGCCATATAGACATCTTCAACCTGCTGATCCATTTCATGTAATTCTGGCTGACTATCAAGATTCAAAACTCCTTCATCTTCCACCACACTAAAATCTTGATCCTGCTGCAAATTTTCATGATCGTCTTTATGCTGCTGAAATGGGTTTTCATACAATGCTTCCATGATCTCATCATCCATGAAATTATCATCTTCATAATATTTCTCAAGGCTTTCAATAAAATTAGAAGCATGTTTGCAACAGTCATGAACTAAATTTAATGATGGATAAGATACTTGATATCTTTCAATGAACAGGGCATGAAAATCCTCTAAACAATAAATACAGGCCAGCGGCAAATTTTCATACCAATATTGGGCTTCACCTTCCAGAGTGGCCAGGAATATCTTCATCAAACAATCTTCAGGAAAAGCCACCTTCAACTTGCGAATATGCATGTGAAATCTAATCAGATGTAAAGCAGCATCCTTCTTACCATCATCGTTAAACGTAGGCAGATTCCTGGACCAATCTACCTTGGGCATCTTATTTGGAAAACCTGGAATGTGATCTCGGCTCATGGGAGCATATCTTCTTGTGATTCGGTCCATCTTGAAAATCTCACAGCTACTGATCTCCCTGCAGTGAAGTCACCATGAAGCATCGATTTCTGGATTTGTTCAGTGAATGAAGTCACCAGGTGAATGATTTCAGCCTTGCGATGTCTGACCGTTGTTCACCATCAACGATCAGATCTGAACTTGATACATGTACTGGGGCAATTTATAAGTTAAATGCTACGATTACAAGTTAAACCGGAGATCGACTGAAGCAGCGTTTATCTACTTCGCTGATGCATAGCAACAGCGTTTCGAAGGCTACCTGGCGTGACTTCAGACTCCGTCTATAACAAGCAAACGTTTTGAGTTTCTCCCCAGTATGGTCGCCACTATGTTAGCGCTCAAATCTACCTCAGGTTGAAATGAAGTAAACTCAAGGCTACATCAAACCACGCTCAGCCTCGTAGCTAGCCCTACGAGGACAGGAGAGGGCTCTCTCCGTCAATCTCGAGAAAATGAGCAATAGGATGCGAGATGACTTACAATAAGAACTGATTTTAGGCTAGTAAAGAGATAGGTATGTTTGATTTTTGGTTTTTTGGGTTTTCGCTGGAATAATGGGAAAACAAATTTTGGGTCCGGGGATAAGGTCAGACCTTTGCAGAGTTCAAGCTGGGGCGAGGTAGGTGATGATCTTGATGCTTTAAATTGGATATATGGATAGATTAGACCGACGAGGAGCTGAAGAGGGCAAAGAAGAACTTGGATCCTCTCCAAACAACTGAAAACATATAGAACTAACTGAATTCAAAGGCTAAGCACTGTAAACAATGGATTCAACCTTAATCACTCATTCAACTTAGTTCAGAAGCATAATGAAACGATGGCATACATTAAACATGAAGAAACTTACAATAAACAAAGGAGAAACATCATCAAGAACAGAACACCACAAGGATCCCAACAAGTGCCGCAAAACCCCTGATCTTTCCTTAGCCAAAATATGAAAGTATGTACAATAGTATCAAAATTATCCCAAGAGTCCAACCTCTCCAACCTCTGAAAAGGATTGAGAAATTACAATATATAGAGCACTCTAACACCTTTCCCCACCTCTAGGGGTCGAATTCCCTCTTCAGGGATCAGTTTCAACCAATTCTAATCATGGAACTACAATCTAGGCAACTAACAACTTGCCTCTAAAAGAGTGGAAACTGATCCATTACATGATTTTTTACCCTTTTGAGAGTGAATCTTCTAGAAGAGATAAAAACAAGCCAAAGTTACATATCAAACATGAATTTACATCATAAAAACCCAAAAATTCTATCCATAAGCAAACTGGTCCATAATAGGCGAAATACTGAGCTGGCAGCTGAAAATTCAGAAAAATTTCTAGGTGGGTCGCTCCTGAACTGCGTGGGTCGCTCATGTTCCAGGCTGATTTTGAGGTAGCTCCCGACATCCAAATTGAGCTCATGATAGCTCGTTGGAAAGCCCTGGATGTCTACTTTCCAACCCAAGTGGAATTTCTGAATTTGGAGTTGATTTGACCCTCCAAAACCTCATTCTTCCAGAGGTACTTCCTGCTGGTGCAAAAGGTGGCAGCAAGGTGATTTTCATGGTGTTTTTAAGCTGTTTGACCATCCAGATTTTGTTGAAATGCTAAGTTGACTTCAGAGGATGCATAATTAACCATGAAAAATCCAAAAATGTAAAAATATCCTCCAGCAAGTGTCTCAAAAAAAAAGCGAGCGCATGAGTGCGCGACCCACGTAGCTGCAAAACCTGTTTTTAAGACCAAAAATTTGAAAATGACAAAATTTTCTCCGAATTTGCCCAAATCCGGAGCGGAGGTCCTCCATCATGTGTCTTTCCCATTCAATGAAGCCTCGGCCAAAATCCGAAGTGGATTAGGCCTTTTCCGCCATTTTAGTGCTCTCCTGGTGCATGCAGCTCCTGTGGTGAAAACACTGTCTCGGTTGTATGTGTTGGTCTCTATCATGATCCTGTGAATGTACCTGCGCTGATGAAGAAGGCGAGACCCCTTCCATGCCATGTGGAGATAGTACTCGCCGTGATGTTGAAACAAAGCTCTGTGGCTTCTCTGATATGTTACCACTACTGGTGCACTGGTATGCTCCATCTCAGTGCATCAACCTCAACGATTGAGTCACTGTCCGACTCCTGCTCATACTCTGACTCTGTCTCTGTCATGGCCTGGAACAAGATATTGGCACTATGTATACTGATATAGATGCATTGAAAAGAGAGTTATGATGTTTGTTTCAACACCCAATAAATATCCCACCGTCAAAACACCATAAGGAAACAAACCATGATAAAATCTCAGTTTTAAATGGATTGGAAAAGGCACAATCTCTGTTTTAAATGGAAGTGAAATTTTGATCAAAGGGAGCGGGCAACTTTCAAAATATTGAACAAATATTATCAAAGGAGATCATGGCATCATATAAATGTTTTGTCTATGAGTAATAACCACAAAGGTCTCAATGGGCAGTTTGAAACAAAGTCATGAGAATGTTTTTACATTGGGCAGTGAGACATAATACAACCACAGTCACCATTGAACAAAGGTTTTAAAATGTGGTATAATAATAACAATGGTCACAATGGCATAATAGGCATGAGAACAATATGGTTTTGATATTATATGGTAGGCTGGACATATCACTGATATAAGATAAGCAACAAACTCATGCAACCACCCATATCATTTTAAAACCCTGAAAACGATATTGCCATGACTGTGGGGTTTAAATCCTCCATTTGAAATGTTTGAAACCACCAACGATGCCACCGGTGCATTTAAAAAACATCAAGCAATGGCAAAAAACCTGTTTGAAGGCCGATGGAGGCGATCCCAAACAAGACTGGGCGCTCAAAACGAAATTTTGAACCTCTGTTGATGCGTGGGTCGCGCAGCCTCTGCGTGGGTCGCACAGCCTCTGCATGGGTCGCGCAGCCTCTGCGTGGGTCGCGCAGCCTCTGCCCAGGTGGGTCGCTCTGGCCCCAGGTGGGTCGCTCGAGCCCCTTGCCACATAGTGCAATTTGCAGGAAGTGTTTGGAGGCCTTCTAGGTGTCCAAATAGGGCGTGTGATAGCTCGTTGGAAAGCTATTGGAGTCTACTTTCCAAAAAAAGTGGAATTATGCAATTTGGATTCCATTTACCTTGTCAAAAACCAAATCTCCCAACACTAGTCAAAATGAGCAGAATGAGGTTGCCTCAAGGAAGAGCGCTGTTGCAATCAACTTTTGAAGGTCTTCCTCAATTCCAAATTGAGCTCATGATAGCTCATTGGAAAGGTATTTATCTCTAGTTATCATTTGACTCATCAAGAAAGTCATTTTGCCAAACATGATAGGAGAAAACTTGATTTTCCCAAGGTCACTTCAGAGGTGCATTCAATTCTCCTGAGGCAACGATATTTTTGACATTTCTCTAAAACCATGATACCTGTGTAAAAAGTGAAAGAGGTTTTTCTTCCTTGGGATGTTGTGGACAAAAACCTCTCTCATTTTTCCAAAATTCATCTTTGATTGCTCTGAAACATCTTTTGAGTGAAACTTATCCCGATGTGTGAAACAAGGGATTTTGTCGAAATGAAGCGAAATGAAGGGGATAAAGGGCTTCTAAATTCTTGGGGAAATTTTGGGAAGTAGGGAGGGATGTTAGGAAGCAGGGGAAAGTGGAATCACAGAGATTGAGTGAGGGGAAGGGGTCCAAAAGGGAAAAACACAGGCCTAGCCTAGAAAATTGCCAAGTTGTGGCTAGAAACTAGGGTTTGTGCAAAAATGAGGAATTTGGGGGATCTCAGTGATGGGAAGTGTTTAACGAGGTATATTAAGGATAGGGGAAGGTGTATGAACATCAGGATACAAGTTTTTCGATGATTTGACCATCCAAGAGAAATTACCTCCAAAACCCTAGGAGAGGGAAATGGACCTTACCTAGGCACAACTGAAGCATGAACAAGGTGTAAAATGACTCGATGGAGCTTGAAAATATGATGAAAACCCTTTGAATGATGGTACACTCAGCTGAATGGTGACATGGACTGACATTTGGACAAATTTGAAAAAGAGTGAAAACCAACCCTAGACCTAATGCCTAGTGATCAAATTTTGCTTGAAGACTCTTTGAAATGACAAAATTTGACCTTGACACTTTAAAATCATTTTGAAAGAGCAGGTTTGATCACTGAAGGAAGGCTGCAAAGGCTGACTCTAACAGCTGAGACTCTGACTGAGCTTCAACAACACATAGAGGGTTTTACCTTTGGGATTTGGGATTACTAGATCTAAGAGCTTCCTATGCGACTGTAGCGACACACTATTGGGGTTCTTAACCACTGGATTCGGTTACTTCGTAGGATATCTAGATCTATAGCATGTTACCACGAGCACCACTAGTTTACTTGTGACATTTTGCATACATTTTGAGGTCAGATGACCAATGTGTCTTGGGAAATTTTTTTGTAAAAACATATAACTATCTATCTATATGATTTCAGTGTTTTACTCTGTTTATTGTGCAATCCTATTCAATGATGTGAATGTTTTCTTTACATATGTTGCAAATTTCTGTCTAAAACTTGATTAACTAATGAATCAATCAATGTGTTCAAATTTCTAGAAATGTGTTGATATTGAATAAAATCAATGTGTCTTTCCAAAAGTCGAACTCTAAGGAAAAATCTATGCAATGTTGGATTTCTAATAGTAGAAACACTAGTAAGTTGTAATACCACAAGTTGTGAGTCTAACCTTATGATGATATGGTTAATACCAAATGAAATGGCATCAGAGAGAATATTGATCAACGTGTTATACTCAACGATATTGTTTGTCGATCTACCAATATAAATCCCTTGAAAACTCACTAACTCACCGTTCGGAGTGAAAATGACCCACGTTGCAGAGGATAGATTCTGCATACTATGACTCGGACCATCAGCATATCCAACAAAGGGTTCTGAAGATTCAAACATCTATGATGAAATGTAAAGTAGATTGCTAACGTCAATAAAACTCTAAAAACAAATTAAGATAGTGAATGAAAATCAACATCATATATAAAAAATATAATACTAAAAATTACTACGCTCATGATTAAGCATAGTAACGTTTCAAATACAACCCATTTCTAGGTTGCTCCAATGGAATTCCATCGTAATCAACCAACTCATAGGCACCCTTAGCAAGAACTCTTTTGAAAATATAGGGGCGATGGCATAATGGCTCAAACTTTTCTGTACCTATTACATCAACTTCTTAATCATAAATAAGGACCAAGTCACCCTCTGAGAAAATGTGAGGCTGGACATTTTTTTCGTATTGCATGTAATGTTCCCAAATTTTAGCTTCAAAGCTAAATGGAACATTAGAGTTAGCAGTATCTTTAGCCGGTGAATAAATGGGTAGAAAGTCCCATAAGTCTCCTAAGGAGGAATAAAAACACTTCAAGTGTGAAAGAAGACACTCCTTGCAGCTTAATAAAACACCTCCATGTGTGAATAGGGATAATATCAGGTTGATTCAGTCTTCTTTGACTAAGTCAACAACACAGAAGTGGAGGAGTAGGGATCAAGGAAAGAATAACACAGTTTTGGAGGGAGATGAATCTATTGATGGAAATGACCTAATTGACTGGGGCCAAGGGCAAGAAAACTCAAATTTTATTTAAGGAAGAGGATGGCAGCATTATTCCTCATGTTTTAGATTATTATTTTGGTCTGCTTATAATTTTTCTACCTCTTGTTGTTTAGCAGGGTTGTTGTGCTGTTTAGCACCAGGTGTTCCCGAGCGGGAATCCCACCTCTTTCCTTGAGGAGCCTCCTGGGAGAGTTTTCATTCATTTTCCACATTAGTTTTTCAGGCCAAGCTTCATCTTACTTCATCAGCGTAGTTTTTGTAAGTCATTGTGCTGTGTTGCAGGGTGCAGCAGTGGAAGGGATTGGAATCCCTCTTTCTGAGCTAGTTTCTCATTGGAGGGAGGTTTCCTTCACTTGGGAGATCTATTTGGAGAGGCCTTGAGCTCATTTCAGATATTTGGTATCAGACCACACATTTCCCAACATTCCCAGTGCTGTTCTAGCTAGGGAATGTGTTATTTTTGGAGGCAGCTTCAGTGGATGGTCTAGTGGCTCTGTTGCAATGTTTCCTTGTGATTGAGAGGTTCATCCTTTCATGGGAGGAATAATTTGAGGGATATACATTAGATTAGATATATTTTTGCCTTATGCACTCTTATTCTTCAGCATTTCAGTGATTATTAAGTAATTTTCTGAAGATGATTTTTGTATTGAGAGTGTATGACAAGAAACCCTTTCCGGGTTATCATGTAATTGTAATAAGGAGACTAGATCTCAATTCTTAAACCTTATTGATTAATACATGAGTAGATATACTTGTTCTCATAATTTTTGAGTTTAAACCCTCGTAATACTGTGCAGTCTCTTTCATGTAATATTTCTGTATAGCAGGGTATTGGGGTTTTAGTGATTTTCAGCTACACTAGGTGTGGGAGGTCTATTTACCTCACCTAATTTCTTTTGTTTCTGATCTCCTCTTGGAATTAGATGATACATGAATGTATCTAGTGGATCCAAGTGATGATTTTCATTTTTATGGCATATATTCCTAGAAATTCATTTTTCTGTGAATGCATTGCTGAGCAGTCCATTTTTGGAATATTTTAAGATATTTCCAATACTACTTATTTTCCATATTTTGGGATATCACAGTGGTATCAAAGCTTCAATATTGGCTCATCCTGTGGATCTCAGACCATTATAATTTCAGGAGAGATGGAAAGAAAAGAGAAGGCTCCATTATGTGAAGGGAGAAAGGAAGACAGGCTTACCAAGCTTCTTCCAAGATCTATGCAGTGCTTTCAAGGAGAGCTAAATAAAATAAGAATGGATATGGGATCTCCAGAGGATTTTGGATCTAGATATAAATCTATATTTGCACATGGTGAGTGTGAGCATTCAGCTACACACCATGATGCACAACGCAGTCAAGTGCCCAGATCTATCTTGAGATGGATGAGAGGAGGAAGAATACCTAAGAGGAGAAATCTTAGTGAATTGTTGCAAGAGTATGAATCTCAAACTAAGAGTTTTAGAGATCATACCAATTTCCAAGAGTATTGCAAGATCCAGGTGGGGGGAAGAAAACAACAGGATGTAGATAGATTTCTTCTATCTAATTTTGAAGGCTCACCTACATGTTCAGCTGGAGCTTGGGTGAAGGAGATAGACTCCTATTTACAACAACACCACATTTCTGAAGATGAAGCCATCAGAATTTAAGCACTGCATTTCAGAGGTAAGGCCCATGCATGGTGGATTTTTGAATCTTGTTCTTTGAAAAATGCAAACTCTTCCTCTTATGCAAGATTCATTGAAAAATTGGTGGGAAGGTTTGATGGGAAACTTCCTAAGACATATGAGCAAGAAAAACTTGAGAGAAAAAAAACCTTGCATGTGATGGGGGAGACTATAAAATTCACTCCACTTCAGAAAACTAGGGGAGAAGCTAACATCTTGCATTGTACATTGTTAGAGGCAAGACCTCTATCTCACATTCCTAAACAAGAGGGCATGGGGATCTCTTTTTCACAAGAGAATCTAATGATTGGGAGGTTTCCCATACACATTGATGAAGATGAGGGCAACAACATTGTCACATCTAGATCAAATATATACCTCATACAGAGGGAGGAGGAGCACATGCTCCAACAGGAGGGATTCTTGTATCCTTGCAAGAAGTTCCCCAGGATCTCATACATGGAGGTCCAAGCACAATTAGTGAGCAACATGATTGTGAAGCATTGCATATGGAAGGATGAGGTAGGAAGGAAGAGCAACATCACAAAATGAGAGGCACACACCCTTCCCTATTTCAGAAAGCTAATGCAAGGAAGAGGCAAACTGATTTTCACTGTGAGGGCAAGGGCAAGGTTTCCCAACCATATATACAGTCTATTCTTGACATTGATGTCTCACTACATGGGGGCATTCCACCTAGGAGGCCACCAGATCTAGAGTTGATGAAAGGAATCTTGTCTTTGGATTCACCACTCTTGGATTTTGGAGAAGTGAAGAGTTTGGAGGAGAACTTTGGCATGGGGGATGCCAAAGTAGTAGGCAGCAACATGAGGAGAGCTTCACATGCCAGATCATCAACACTGTCTCTTGGGAGGATTGATCCATATTGGAGGTCTCAACTCTTTGTAGAGTACTCCAAGTATCTTGGTGCTTGCATGATTCTTGATGACCCAGATGGAGATGATAGATTTATGGTGGATGAAATGGTCATCTATTCTCATGGCAGAGTCTTCTTGACTAGAGCTTCTAAGCTCAAGGAGGGTCTGCTACATGCAGCACATCAGGACTTCTTTTCCATGCACTTTGATGTATATCTTTCCTTGGCAGAGGAGTTTATTTGGGAGGGCATATAGCAAGATATATTTTAGCATATGGAGATATGCATAGCCTAGATGGTGATAGAGAGGATGTCACAGCCACCTTCCTACTCATTGAGAGTGAGGAAGCATTTTCAGTTGAGCCATTTCAGCTCAAGGACCAAAGTACATGGTAGAGGAGGTATAAATTTGCATTATGATTTGTCGTTCTTTAATTTATATGAGTAGCATGTTATATTAAGTAGGATCATCCCTTCTTATACTTTATATTATGATTTACTTGAGGCTAATTGCAGCATTGAGGTTGGCTATCTTGTTGGTGGTTTGTGGGGGAAGCCACATATTTCTTGGTGTGCACCATTGACAACATATTGTATATTCATGATTCCATCTTATGAGATGACTATGGCAGAAAAAAAGTGGATAGGAAAGCACTTGTTATTTTTTGTTTTGATGCAGGAAAAGGATGCATTGTGCTGGTTCCATTGGTGGAACTATGAGCCACTCTTCGGTTGTCGTATGACAGCTTGCTTTTATTGCATTTTGCTTCCATTTACTGCTGATATTTTTATGTTCATGGGAAGCATTGTTTGGAGAGTGCTGGAGGTATTAGAGATGCCCATTGGGAGCATGATTCTCCTACTTTACATGTTTTATATTTTAGGAGGAACCATGAGCAAACCATGATTGCCACATCACTATTTTTCCCTTCTTGTGGGAGGAGCCACTTGAAGAACTTGAGGAGGCACTTCATGGCTGAATTGTTTGATGGGGAAACTTGGGCCATTCTTGGAGGCCATGTCATTTCATCCCAAGGATAGAAAAATCCCCATGTTTACCATAAATTGAGAGAGAAACCATTTGGATGGAAGAGTCCAATCTCTCCATGCAACCCCAATACATTGTATAAAACCGGGGTTGATGACTCTTTTGATGAGCTACCTAGGATAGCTCACTTCATTTGGATGATAGCATGGGTGAGGGAGTCACTCATTCACCATGTTTTTAATCACTCCTAATTTGAAGAGGCCATGGGATAGCAAGCAGGTTTCCATTCACACTTTCCACCTTTGGTTGATGTGGGCCATTTGGTTTTGCACACTTGGAGGAAACATTGGAAGGCATTTGTATTGCAGATTATCTTGATGCAGTGATGGAGGTCATTGATGAGAGGCCACAAGAGGAGGAGGGGAGAAATTTTTCTCTCCCTATACATTTTATTGAGGACAAGCAAATATTTTTGAGGGGAGGACTGTAATGTTCCAAAATTTTAGCTTCAAAGCTAAATGTAACATTAGAGTTAGCATTATCTTTAGTCGATTAATAAATGGGTAGAAAGGCCCATAAGTCTCCTAAGGAGGAATAAAAAAACTTCAAGTGTGAAAGGAGACACTCCTTGAAGCTTAATAAAACACCTCCATGTGTGAACATGGATAATATTAGGCTGATTCAGTCTTCTTTGACTAAGTCAACAGCGTAGATATGGAGGAGCAGGGATCAAGGAAGGAATAACACAGTTTTGGAGGGAGATGAATCTCTTGATGGAAATGATCTAATTGGGTGGGGAAAAGGGCAAGAAAACTCACATTTTATTTAAGGGAGAGGATGGCAACATTATTCCTCATGTTTTAGATTATTATTTTGGTATTCTTATACTTTTTCTACCTCTTGTTGTTTAGCAGGGTTGCTGTGTTGTTTAGCACCAGGTGTTCCCGAGCAGGAATCCAACCTCTTTCCTTGATGAGCCTCTTGGGAGAGTTTGAATTCATTTTCCACATCAGGTTTTCAGGCCAAGCTTCAGCTTACTTCATCATCGCATTTTCTGCAGGTCATTGTGTTGTGTTGCAGGGTGGAGCAGTGGAGGGGATTGGGATCCCACTTTCTGATCTAGTTTCTCATTGGAGGGAGGTTTCCTTCACTTGGGAGATATGTTGGGAGAGGTATTGAGCTCATTTCAGATCCGTGGTATCAGACCAAAAATTTCCCAACATTCCCAGTGTTTTTCTAGCTAGGGAATGAGTTATTTTTGGAGGAAGCTTTAGTGGATGGTCTAGTGGCTCCGTTGCAGTGTTTCCTTGTGATTGAGAGGTTCATCATTTCATGGGAGGAAGCCTTTGAGGGATCTAAATTAGATCAGATATCTTTCAGCCTTATGCACTCTTATTCTTCAGTTTTGTAGTGATTATTCAGTAATTTTATGAAGATCACTTTTGTATTCAGAGTGTATGACAAGAAACCCTTTGACAAGAAACCCTTTCTGGGTTATCTTGTAATTGTAATAGGGACACTAGATCTCAGTTCTTAAGCTTTATTTTTTAATACATGAGTATATATACTTGTTATCCTAATTTCTGAGTTGAAACCCTCATAATATTTCATAGTCTCTTTCATGTAATATTTCTGTGTAGCAGGGTATTGGGGTTTTAGTGATTTTCAGCTACAGTAGGTGTGGGAGGTCTGTTTACCTCACCTAGTTTCTTTTGTTTCTGATATCATCTTGGAATTAGATGTTATATGGATATATCTAGTGGATCCAAGTGATGATTTTCATTTTTATGGAATATATTATTGTAAATTCATTTTTCTGTGAATGCATTGCTCAGTAGTCTATTTTTGGAATATTTTAAGATATTCCCAATATTGCTTATTTTCCATATTTTGGGATATTACATTGCACCTTGATATGTCTCTTATGCACTTCATTCGCCAATTTGGCTTCACAACGCATTTCATCAAGATGGATGAGGTTAAAAAGACATGCTTCTTCTTCTGAGGTGTCAGGTAACAAGTCAATCGTGAGTTTTAATGACGGTATTTCACATTTGATTGGTAAGATAACTTCCAGACCATACACCAATTGAAAAGGAGTAAATCCAGTTGCATTTCTCACTGAGGTTTGATATTCCCACAAGGCAGAGTATAGGATCAAATTCATGTTTCTTTTAAGAACTCCTATCATTCATTGAAGCATACATTTAAGAATCTTGTTGATAGTTTCAAATTGTCCATTTGATTGTGGATAATAAGGAGGAGAATTATCATGTGAAAATCCTAACTTAACAATCAATTCAGACATCATGTGGTTGCGAAAATGGTTCCCATGATCTGTAACTATAGCCTGTGGGACCCCAAACCGTGAAATAACATGATTAAATAAAAACAATGTAGTTGTCTGTCCTGTGTTGTTGAATGTAGGCATCACTTCAGCCCATTTGGTAAAATAGTCGACTACGACAATAATATAACCGTTCCCCCCGAACGAACGAGGGTTACAGGTCATGAAGTCAATACCCCATTTCGAAAATGGTCCCACAGAGACAACAAGATGCATTGCTGCTGGCGGTTTGCGGATTTTATGATAAAAAATCTAGCATGCATGAAAAAATTTGACCACGAGGATGCAATCTCAAAAAATAGTTGGCCAAAAGTAACCGGCACGGAGTATCTTCTATGCGGTAGCATAACCAGATAAATTTCCACCAGAAGCCCCAACATGACAATCATTTAACACTTTTTCAGCCTCCTCATGAGTGAGGCACCTCCTTAAAATGGTATTGACACCACGACGATAAAGTGTATCGCCGATGATCATATAATATTTGGCTTGGTATCGAATATGTTGTTGTTTAGAGCGAGAGGTATCAGGTAAAAAAGTTTGGGTTTGGAGATAAATGATGAAATACCCATACCAAGGATTAGATGATTCGATCAGAAAGAGAAACTCGTTAGGAATTGATGGTTCTGATGTAGTTGCAGTACTATCAGAGGGAAGGTCACAGAGAAGCTCAACGAGAACCAAAGACTTCTTTGACTTGGATTTGATGAATTCCAAATCAAATTCCTACAAAATGACAATCCATTTTGAATATTTCCCCCTAGAAATTGACGTGATAAGATATAAGTCATGGGGTTGCAATCCGAAACTATAGTGGTTTTTCAGAGCAAGATATAATGGAGAAATATTTAGACAGCTTGAACAACTACCAAGGCAAGATTTTCTACGTATTAATACTTAACTTCCGTATCATTGATATTACGACTCAAATAATAGATCGAATGTTCAATTCCATCTTCTACTTGGACTTATACCATAGCAATAGTCATTTAAGCCGCGATGATATTTAGGAAATAATCTTTTTGATAATTAGGGGGATATATTAATGACGCTTGGACAAGAGTGTCCTTGACAGCACCAAAATAAGCTTGCGCAACTTGGTCCCAATGGAGGGGAACCCTTTTTTTCAATAGTCAAGTAAATCCTTTAGTCATTTCGGCGTAGTTTGGAATGAACCTTCTTAGGAAGTTAGCCTTTCCTTGAAGTTTCTGTATCTGAAGTAAGTTTAACGGCGCAGGAAAATCAAGAATGGCCTGAACCTTTAATGGGTCGATTCGAATTCCTTCATTTGAGGCTACGAATCCAAGCATATGACTAGAACCAACACAAAACACACATTTACGTGGATTGAGGCATATTTTGTAGCATTGGTGGCATAAGAAAATGGCTCTCAAGTGCATCGAGTGATCATTCTGATTTCGTGAATGCACTGGTAAATCATCTAGATATGGTTGAACAATGTGGTTGATGTCATTAAAAGCATATTATATTTATCTCTAAAAAGTTGCCCCAACATTCTTTAAACCAAATGGTAGTTTCCTATAAGCGAATGTGCCCCAGGGATAGATGAATGTTGTCTTATGTTGATCCTCTAGGTGGAAATTGATTTGATTGTAGCTAGAAAATCCATCCATGAATGAAAAGATTTCACATCCAGCACAATCGTTAATAATTTGGTCAATAAAGGGTGTAGGATAGTTGTCTTTTGGACAAGCAAGATTGGCATCCCGATAATCGACGCACACTCTAATGGTTCCTTGATTTTTCATGATAGGAACGATATTGGAAACCCACTCAATTAGCGGAATAGGGTACATGAAACCAGCATGCAAACGTTTTTCAACTTCTTCTTTGATGGCAGTGGCTTTCTTTGGATGAATAGGATGAAGCCGTTGACGCACCGGTTTGACATCAAGATACATATTAAACTATACTAGTATCTATGCCTGGAATTTCCTTGTAAGACCAAGAAAATACATCACGGAGTTCATGAAAGAGAGAGCGATATGATTCGAGTTCTGATAGAGAACAAGATACACTGACATGAATATTTTCTACAACACCAGGTTTGATCAAAATATCGATAGAAATGGTTTCTTCAATATTTGACAGATTTTTCTCGGAATCAATTGCATTAATGGGTAAAGAATTTGAAAAGGAATTTTTGATGGATGGGTGATATAGTTCACTAAGATCATTTTCTTCATAATTAGGAAAATGGGAACGATGATGATAATCTTCCCATGGTTGTCCTTCTGACATCATGGCTTCCAAAAATATTCTCATCTGTCAAGAACATTGAGGAAAATGGATCAGATTGAGTACCAAAATCTAAGGAACGATCAACCCAAACACTCGACAATGCTGATTTCGGATTTTCCGCCCAAGCTAGATATATTGATTTCTATGCCAGCTCAATAGGGTTGGGTGGCAGAAACTCATCCAACATAGAAATATCAGAATCACCCATACTCTCCCTTAAGCCAAATAGAGTGGAAGAGATCATGTAGCAAGTCTCTATACTTGCAATTTTTGCCGATGTCACGGGCGATAATAATGCGAAGGTTCCCATTAAAGTGGAATCCTTTAAGAGTCCTACACTAATGTTCTAAAGTTCTAGTTGGGGTATGTGAATGAACGGAATGCTTCGAGTTACATGCAAAGTAGAGGCAAAGAAGGATAGTTGATTAATGATTGTGATAGTACCTTTATGTGGAAAGGAAATCATTCTAAAATATGTAGAAACAATTGCAGCCATTACATATACGCATGGCCTTCCAAGTAAAATATTATAGTCAAGTGTTCCGTCAACAACCTCAACATCAATATTCATTATTTTTCCCCCTAGTTCAACATGCAGGTTATTAATAATACCACAAGGTTTATATGTACGTCCATCAAATTCCTTCAACATCATTGATGATTGTGATAAGCGCGACAATCCAAGTGACTTCCAAAAATTTAGAGACATAATTCATGTAGATTCTCCCTCATTAATAATAGTGTGATGAACAAGGTGATTGAGAACATTTACCTGTATGGAGAATGCCAATTCTGCTGGTAGTTGCGGCACATAGCCCGTATGATTAAAAACAAGATTAGAATCAGTCAGATCAATTCCACCAATAGCCGAAAATAAATCCTATTTTTGGGAGGGAAAATTTTTTAATACCTCAAGAGAAAACATAGCTGAAGGAGATTGAGCCAAATCTTCAACTATATTATAATTTTGTGCAGCTCTTGCTCGAGGATTATATGTCGATTTGTGTATTACTTCCTTTGGTGGATTGATTTTCAATTCAGGAATAGAAGTAGGCGGTACTGATTCCGTATATGGATTCGTTGTCGAGGTAGTAGGTTGATCAATGGCTTGACTACCATAATATTTATTAAGCGTTGACACCAAAATATCTGTTGAAGGTTTTTTGATAGATAACATTAACACTTGGGAACTAGGATTTGGATCCGTAGCAACCATGTTTGTGTCCGGTTTTGGAAATGGGTCTGTCAACACAGCTGACACATGGGAAGTATTGACTATTTTTGAGACTTCAGTGTGGTGAGGACAATCCCTAACAAAGTGTTCCTCATTATAGATTATGCATGGATAATGAGGTTTCCTAGGTCTAGACGATTGATCAGATGATCTTTTCTGCGGGTTATAAGTTTGCTTTTTCTTAGATTTCCCCTTTTTCTTACTTCTGGGTTGCTTTTCACTTTTTCATTTGTCAAATGACATGGCATTAATTTAGGAAGCAGGTGCAGGATTAGATTTAGTAGTGTGGTGTGTGCTTATAGTTCCAATCATGCCATCTCCGTCATGAGAGTCCTTTAATTGAGGAGGAACAGTAAAATTAGATCTCGACGCATTAGGAATTTTTTCGTAGAGCGTGCCAGACTGAGTGTAAATAAAGTCTAAATATTGGGCACGAGCGATAACTTTCTCTTCTGTGACGATGCCACCCTTAGCCACATCCTTAGTTATAGATGGTAACAAGGAATTAATGACCCATTAAGTAAGGAGCTAATCCAGAACAAAGGTCTTAACCATTTGACGATGACGACGCCACTCATGAATATGATTGGAGATGTGAGTAGCATTAATCTGTTTGAAATTGGTCAAGAGTTCCATTCCAGTTTCATATCTGATGGGTAACTAGAAATGAGTCAAAAAGACAGTAGCTAGGGTTGTGAAATTATCAAAAGAAACTCTAGGTAATTCAATGTACCATTTTGCAACCGGACCTGTGAGCGTACGCTGGAAAAGACGTAGTCGAATAGAATCATCATTCAGGAAGTTTGATGAACACCATAAATGATAAGTCATGAATTGAGTCGACGGATCTTCTCCAGGGTTTCCATTGAACTTAGGAATATCCGAGTGTAATTTGTGGGGTATCACCGACCACCAAGGAGCATAGTTGATTGGATCATTGGTTAACCGATTTAATTTGGTAACTCTAAAGTTGAAACAAAGGGAAAATATTGATTAAGGTCAGGTTAAGCATAGCTAGGGTAAGATGGAATTGCTTGAGCAACAGACCTTTGAGCACCAACATAAGGAATCTACTGCTGGTAACCAAGATAGGGGTTGTTTTTAAAAGCAAACACTTGAGGATTATGTTGACCAAAACCTGGATATGATACTTGTTGAAATGAAGTTTGAGGAATTTGCACCTGTGGCTGCCAAGGGGTCGGTCCACCAATGTTATAACCCAAATTAGGATAACTTGGATTAGGATAGGTATAGCCAGGTTGCGGTTGTGACATCCCATAAAATGGTAAACCAACTTGTGAATAGATGATTCTGGATACATGTTGTCGTAAATTAACCAAAGGATTTGGAGTCTGTGGACCCAAAATTTGATGATATTGAGTTGAAGGGCCCATTTGATAAGGTTGTACAACATTTTGATTCTATAACAGGGGTAAAGATGTATTGACTAGTGGTAATGATGTGGGTGTAATAGGTTGAACTGGTTGATACGAGTGCACAAACGTTTGTGGTTGGATAGGAAGAGTGGGTTGCCATTGAAAAACATTCATTTTGACATTAGGTTGACCAAAAAGTGATGGAGTACTATTATATTGGATGATCAAAGGTTTCCCCCCAGCATCAGGAGGAAAATAAGACAGAAAATATTTCTCTCCAAATTTTGGGAGTCCAGTTGATATGGTACTTTAAGGAATAGACCTAGAAGGACTAGCTTGATATTTCCCTGAAGATGTGTATAATGAATCAAGTCGTTCAATACTTACTATAGGATTACCAGTTAAAATATTAGATGATGACATTGGTAAAGTCCATGGATTTGAAGATGCACCAGAGAAAATTCCAGATAATGATTTGTAACCTGATGGGACCAAAGGGCCACCATGAAAATATGACACTGGTGAAGTTGTAAACATCGATGGGGTAGCTAGGGCAGGAGCTGATGTAATTAAAACAGATGGCCCAACCGAAGATGTTGGTTTAGACATGGTTACTTGACCAAATTTATACCCTTTTGAATCGACGAGAGTTTGAAAAGGAACAGGATCAACAAAATTAGATGGTGTCGATTGAGGAAAAGACTCATACAGGTAAAGGTCCTCCCCAAAATGGGTTGGAGTTAAAGGTGTCTTGTCTTGTGGGATTTCTTCAATTGCAATTAAACCAGGTGGAAGTATTTTATCGTCAGGCCCAAAGTATATTTCAGGTGGTTGACTGTGTGATATGGGAGATTCAATAGCTACATAAATTTGTGGGATGACCAAGGTAGGAACAACTCCCAGTTGTACGACTTCAGGATTCAGATGTTCTAGCAAAGAAGAGACAGTATCTGGATCAATTTTTGGTTGAACAACATCAGGTCCAGGAGGTATGGTCTCACTGATTGGATGGATCATGACCACGAGTAGCTGTGAAGACTCCGTTTCAACAACAATAGACGAATTGGGATGTGTAGAAACAACTTGAGCTAACTTTGGTTTATGGAAAGATGATGTTTCACCAGAGGTATGAATTGTACTTGATTCAATAGATCGTGATCGCCTTCTCTTACCAGAAGTAAATTCTGGTGGTAAAGGTGGTTTTAACGCTAATATACGTGAACGGAGGGGGAAAATATTTTTTTCTTCCACAATTACTGACTTATTTTAACCAAAAGAAAATAAACAGAATAAAAGGGAAATGCTAGACAAAAGAGGTTACCAATAAACTGTGAACTGCAGAATACCTCCTGGAAAACCAAGAAGTACGGGTAGGCAATCTCCCCGAATGTTGTGTTCAGTGTATCACAATTTACAAGGTGGATGACTCTGATCACTATGTATGGATAACACCTAAAGGTTGTCCTCCCAAATATACCTAAAGCTACGTGGAGGCCTAAGTTCATATTAGCACTGTCTGATGCAAAACCGCATAGTGAGAGCACCCGTTTATACTTATCATATTGCAATATTGCCTGATATACCTGAAAGTACATGGACGAGCTACGATATAATTACGTACGTGGAGTGAGGTATCACACTCGGAATGCATCGCAGACAATTTAATGACAGCTGCTATGTCTTACGACACTGGAACACGTCTCTAGCCTAGAACTTCTAAATTTTATCGTTATGGTTCCAATGCTTTGTTAGGTAAATTCAGATTAATTTTATGTTTATCTTAACAATTTTCGTTTCAAAGGTTCACCACAATGATGTATTGGAAAATTCCTAAAATGAAACTAAGAATAATAAGCAATCTTTCACTTTTAGTTTTTCAATGAAAATCCTAGCTACTAAAGGGAAAGAGCAATCAATTTGCGAGCAAAAAAATCAAAGAACACAAACTAAATGCATATTTCCTAATTGTTCCTTTTGCAAAACACACAAAATAATACATGCAAATGCAAATTTTTCTTTTCGGTTCCTTTAATGTTATGAATACAGAAAAGAAACTAAGTGCACTAAATCAACAAAATCAAATGCCTTTTACTTTTGAGAAATGAGGAATACAAACAACAATTTCGCTTTTGAAGAAAAAATGAGGAATGAAACAACAATTTATCCTATCAGGAAATGAAGAATTTACGACAATTTCCTTTTTCAAAAGAAAATGGATCTAATGTGTCAATAAAAATACTTTGAAATTAACTTGCCAATGATAAAGAAAAATGCTTTAAACAAACATTGAAAAAATTTTCATTCAAAGGAGGAAGAGGTAGATGAATTCACTAGTCAATATGAAGCTCAGGCTTTTCAAAACACATCAGCAAACAAACTGAAAAGACAAATTCAAGGGAATTTGGATGGTTTCAGGAGGCAACGCAGTCTCTAAAGAGAGACAGTGCTCTGCAACGTAGGCCTGAAAGGGAGACAGTGCTATGCAAAGCAATGTGTGTTGTCCAGGAGTGCATTGGGCGTAATGTATAAAGAAAAACATAGTTGTTTAACACACTTTTATTGCAAATTTGGATCTTAAAAAGCCTAATCTTCGTGAGTAACAACTACTGGGTGAATATATAGAGAAAATCAGAGGCTAAAACACCTAGGATAAATATTAATCTATCCAGCGGTGTCACCAATTTGTTGGATAGAATTGTGAATTATGGATAAAAAACGCTTCCCTAAACAAGTGCTAATCTAGAACAACAGGTTAAAGACTATACGACTACATTTCCTAACTAAGAAAAGACACATAGAATGGATTAGATGCTTACTTGGAATCCAAATGCTTCCAAATTATTCCTTCTGTCACTTCCGTTGTAGCTTCAAATTCCAGCCGGTTGTGAAAAATATTTCCTGCAAGAATGAACACTAAACAGCAGAAGATAGAAATAATATAGATGTCTATTCAAGTTATTTTTCTAAATCAGTAAATCATAAGCCATATACATCAACTAAGATCTTGCAATATCGAAAATCAAAGCCAATACAGATGCATATAGGGAAAAGTAAGTTGTATTCTTTATTAATGATAGAAGGGAAGGTTACAACCAAATGACTGATTTAGTGTCACCATCTCCAGTAGCATCCCAACCTCATCACAGTGCATATATCTCCAGCAAACTATCACTCAAATCAATCTCCTCAATGAAAAATCCACCAACATTTCTCTACACAAATTCTTCCTTATCAAACACTAAGATCTGTGCTCAATTTATAGAGTAGCTGAGGTAGTTTTACAATCAATGACTTTCCAATAATAGGCAAGACATGTTCCCAATCTTGTAGATGTCAAATGGACACATGGATTCAAATTTTGAGACATGTGAACTCTTCTAGAAGGCACTGGCCAAGTGGAGATTTCGGAACAATGAGAATTTCGCTCCCAATGTGACCAACGCTCCCATAGATGTCGAGAAGTGCTTTGCAGAGCAGCCTTGCACAGGGATACTTGCATATGCAACACACTTGGTCCCTTTAGAGGCAGTGTTGGTGAGCTCTCATATGATATATTATAAACTTCAAACCTTGGAAACCTTTGCAGATGAAATTCTTTGATTGATTTGTCTTGTTCTTTGTCTTAGGGCATATAACAATTGAAATGTTAGGGGATGATAGACCCTATATATTGATCCTGGAGATGATGCCTAGTTAACCAGGTCATTGGGAATGATGCCAAAATTTACCCATAAAAAAAACCAACTAAATTACTCCAATTATATTTCAAATGATAGCAAAACCTCGAAAATCTGACTTTTTTTTGGGCTTGACAAATGTCCTGAAGAATCCTATGTAGATGTGTAACACCTTTTTACAGATGTGTAACACTTTTTTGTAGCTGATTTTGAGTGAATTTTAGGACTCAAAATTCAAATCTAAAATATAGGTCAACTAGCCTCCAAAATTGATTCTCCCGAGGTTACTCCAGATGCGTAACAATCTGTCAAAAATAGTGGTAGAAGCATAGAAAATTGGTGGTTTTTTTGGGTTTTTCCTCCAAACTAGAGCTTGTCATGTAGCAAGGGTTTATGATCTATTATGTACTCATCAAAATGCATCCAACCATGTAATAAATTCATCATTTATATGCACTAGTAAAAAGCGTAACAAGTTGGCACTACACATATGTGAAGGTTGAATTTCTAGTCTAGTGCAAAAATCACAAAAAATTCAAAAATTGCTCAAAATTGTTCAAAATTTCCTCTATAACACCTGTGGAGGGTGGGCTTACCATCCATAGATGCCTCAGTAAGGATTTCTAAGTTGTGTTTCTCCTTAAGCTTCATTTGAGCCTCTCTAAGCTTCTTTTTCACATGTTTGAGCCTGATTTGTGTAATTTTGTTCCTGGTGCAATAATGATTAGCCATATGCCTCTGGAGGTTCTTGTTCTTATTTTATTTCTTTAAAAACTTCTCAAGGTGCCCATTTTCTATATCAAGCCAATGCTCTTTGTCTTGGTTGATCTCATCAAAGGTCTGCCAATGTGGTTTAGGAGATTTTGTACCTCTTTCTCTCCGAAGAGCCCTTTTAAGGCCCATTGTCTTTGGTATTCCTATTTTTGTTTCAGCCTAGGCATCCTCCAACTCATCATCATTTTCAATCTATTTTCCCTTGCCCTTGTCTACATCAACATGTATTTTAGGTTTGTCTTGGAGGAGTCATTTTACCTTTCACTAAATATTCTCTTGTTGCAGGAAAGTAATTTGAGAATTTGCAATGGAGAAAATCTCCCTCAACTCTGCTATTTCCTCATCCTTTTCCTTTATGATCTCTTCAAATTATTTGTCCTCAAATTGTTCTGCAATGTCAACATTTAGGGCCGCTTGTTCATCATATTGGTGCAATGGTGATTCTATCTGATGCATGAGTGGTTGCTCCTCTATTTCTATTTTATCAGCTATAGTATGAAGTGTAGATACACTTTTGATGGATTTGGGAGCAAAGACCTGCTTCTTTCCCTTCTCATAGGTGTGAGTAACCTCAAAAAACCTAGGAGCCCGAGGAGCCTTTGAAATCTAAATTCTCATTCTGGAAGAGCCAACCTCCATTGGATGTGTTGATACTGATGGTGATGGTGTGTTATGCATGCTAGGAGGACTAGTGGTGAGCACTGCTACTAATTTCTCCATGAATGTTTCCCAAGTCATGTTGATAGCTGAGAGATGATGAAAAACAATGATTTTGACTAGACCATGGTGGAAAATACTTGGATGATGATCTTTGTTTCTTCTCTGAACCTTCTCAATCATTCTAAAAAAAATTCTGTACAAATAATGTGGCAAGTCAAGTGGTTTAGTAGAGGTAAAGTGCATCAATAACCTGATATGGTACCTGTACAACCTAGAGAATCTCCCTTCACATGTGAAATATTTCATAATTAACCTCATCAAAGGAGCATATATGTTAAGGAGGTGCCTGAAAAGGAAGATGTACTCAGTTTTCTCTCTAATTGAGGTTTGAGGAAAAATTTGTAATCTTCAAGTTCTATGTCCATGCCCTTAAACCAATTTTTTTAATGACTAGGTATACTTGTTGTTGAAGAAAACACATTTGTTGATAAGTTGAACTCTACACCTACAATGATGGCCTTTCCCATACTGAAATTTGTGGAAAATAATCTTGTCAATTGGAGGTGACAACCTTATTCCATGATTTTCTCATAGAATCTCAAGCATCGAGTCCTCTCAAAGCATCCTTTGGCAAAAGGTGAGGCATTGACTTATTTCAAGGTGGAGGGCTCTATTATGAAACCAACTCCAAAAATAGAAGAAAAGAGAGATCAACGCCTTAGAAATCAACCACTTCAAGGGGGAAACCTCCAATACATTACATAAATGAACAATTATTGGATGATACAAGTGACAAAACCTCCTTCTCTATATAGGGGTCCATGGGGTCACAATATAATCCTAGCTGACCGAACAATAATAATGTAAGTAAACAATAATAACAATATGGGGGTTACAAGGGTACAACAATAACAATAAGGGGGCTACACTAATAACAATAAGTGACTACACTAGTAATATGGGGACCTAACATGCCCCTCTCCTTCAAAAAAGTGTTTTCATCGATGCTTGAGTAGCTCTATATTCTTCTATATAAAATTCTCATCCTCCCATGTAGAATCTTTAGTGGGTAAGTTCTGCCACTTGATGAGATACTCTGAAATTGGTCGATTTTGTAGCTTTCGAGTTCTTGTTTCATGACTGTTTCATGTTCCAATATGATTTTTCCTTCCTCATCAAGTTCTGGAAATATTGTTTGAACTTGAAGTTTGTCACCTATAACCTTCTTTAAGCATGAAACATGTAAAATTGGATGCACTCGTGAAGAAGCAGGTAGCTCCAATTTGTATGCCATAATACCAATCTTTCGCAACACCTTGTAAGGACCATAGCATTTTGGTGATAATTTATTATCCTTCTTAGCTTTCTTGAGGGAAATTTTTTTGTATGGTTGTAGCCATAAAAATACCTAGTCTCCTACATCAAAACTTATCTCGTTACGATGTTGATCTACTTGTTTTTTCATTCGATTTTGTGCCAAATTTAGGTTATCCTTTAAGAGATGGAGAACTTTTTGATGCTCGATGTGATCTTCCACTACTTGCACCTTAGAATTTTCTCTTAAAGATTATTTGATGGACGGTGGATGATATCCATAAAATGCCATAAATGGGGTCATTTTTGCCGCAGTATGGAAGGAAGTGTTATACCACCATTCAGTCATCGGTAACCACTTGACCCATTGTGTTTGTCTATCATATACAAAACAACTAAGATATCCCTCCAAACATTTGTTCACTATCTCAGTTTGACCATCAAATTGAGGATGATAAGATGAGGTATGAGCTAGTTGAGTACCCAAACAAGAAAATAATTCTATCCAAAAATTTCTAGTAAAAATGGGATCTCTGTCGCTTACCATAATCTTTGGGTTTTCGTGTAGATTTTGAATTGTTTCCATAAATGCAGTAGCAACCGTAATTGATTTAAATGGATGAGATAATTTACAAAAGTGTGCATACTTGGTAATTCTATCAACTACCACCATGATGACACTCTTTCCTTCAGACATAGGTAAACCTGTGATAAAATCCATTGGAATCTCCTCCCAACGTTGACTTGGAAAGGATAAAGGTTGTAGAAGACCGGGGTCTTAATTGTCTCAACTTTATTTTGCTGGAAAACCAAAAATTCTACCACAAAATTTTGAATATCAGATTTAAGGCCATCCCAAAAAAAATCTTTCTTCACCCTGTGGTAACTTTTTAAAAATGCTGAGTGTCCCCCTAAAGGAGAAGTGTGCAATTCCAAAAGAATATTTTTTTTAGTTGGAAATTATTACAAATATATAAGTGATCTATGTACCATAATGAATCATTTTTCCAACTAAATGTATCAGATGTACTAGATCTTGCTTCAAATTTTGAATGAGTGTCCAAAATTCTTCATCCTTCTTCCATTCATCCCTTAATTCAGTTATCCAATCTGGTTGGATAATAGAAATTACACAAATCAATGCTTCCACCTCTTCATCCTTTCTTGAGATTGCATCTACAACAACATTTAACTTCCCTTTTTTGTAGATGATTTCAAAGTCATAACCCAACATCTTTGTGACCCATTTTTGTTGCTCTTCTAAAGATATTTTTTTTCCAAAAAATGTTTTAGACTATCATGTTAAGTCTTTACCTTGAAGTGCATTCCCATTAGGTAAGGTTTCCATTTCTTTAGTGCATGTTGTAGTGTCAACATTTCCTTCTCATAAATAGCTTTCTGTGAATACTTTCCTTTGATTGGGCGACTTTCAAAAGCAATGGGTCTTCCTTCTTGCATTAAAAAAACACCAATTCCATTTCCTGAGGCATCACATTCCACAGTAAAGGTTTTTTTGAAGTCTAGCATAGCTAAGACCGGTGCGAGGCACATTGCCTCTTTAAGATGTTCAAAGGCCTTAGTTGCTTCAGGAGTCCATGAAAATGCATCTTTCTATAATAATATTGTTAGAGGTGCTGCTATTCTCCCACAATTATTAACAAACTTGCGATAATACCATGTTAACCCAAGAAATCCTCGCAACTACTTTATGTATGTGGGGACTTTCCATTCCTTAATGGGTTTAATTTTGTTGGGGTTTGCCTAAACACCCTCATGAGATCAATATGACCCAGATATTCCACCTCTCGTACTCCAAAGAAAAACTTGGATGCTTTTGCATATAATTGTTTCTCCTCCAATAGTTTGACCACCCTATCAACATGTTGAACATGATCCTTCCAAGACCTATTGTAGTTTAGTATGTCATCAAAAAATACTAGCAAAAATTTTCTAAGGAAGGGTTTGAAAATGGAATTCATGAACCCTTGAAATGTAGAGGGTGCATAGGTAATGCCAAAAGGCATGACCAAAAATTCATAATGACCGTCATGAGTTTGAAATGTTGTTTTCATAATATCTTCAGTATTTATTCTAATTTGATGATATCCTGAACAAAGATCCAACTTGGTAAAATAAATTGCACCATGTAATTCATCCAATAATTCATCAATCACAGGAATGGGAAATTTATCTTTAATAGTGATCTTATTGAGCTCACTATAATTCGGACACATGCACCACGATCCATCCTTCTTGTGCACCGATACTACTGGAGTAGAGAAAGAACTTTGACTAGGTTGAATTATACCAGCCTCTAACATGTCTGCAATCATATGTTCAATTTCACTCTTTTGGACATAAGGATATCTGTAAGGCTTGATGTTTGGAGGAAAACTTCCTAGAATCAAATGAATAGCATGATCATGATCACGAATAGGTGGGATTCCTTTAGGAGTTTCAAACACCTTGGAATGATTGTCCAAGTCTTTTTGGAGATCTGGAGAAATGGATGATTTTGATGTTGAAACTTCTAGTGAGCATAATTGTGAAATTACGCCTCGTTGTTATTTCTTTATAAGCTTTGTCATGACATTAGAGCTTATTATATTTTTCATATTCCTTGCAATACCCCATAATTCAATGTCCTTTCCTTCCAAAAAAAAATTCAAGAAAATTTCTTGAAAATTAAAAGCTATCATCCCCAAAGATTGTAACCATTGTACTACTAGTACGACATCAACACCTCCCATTGGAATGGAAAAAATTGGACCATTCAATACATATTCCCCCATGGTTAGCTTGATATTATGACATTTTCCAGAGCAATTTATAGTTCCTCCATTTGCAACCATCACTTGACATTGTGGTGCTAGGTATAGGAAATAATTCAATTCCTTGGCTATCTTACAATGAATAAAATTATGGGTACTACCCAAATCAACCAACACTATTACCTTTTTCTTCTTGATATGTCCATCTATATTAAGAGTTTAAGGAGTGGTAATTCCTGCCAATGAATTACACGATATGGTCGGACTCATTTCTTCTTCTTCTAGGGTTAGGTCTTGGTGTATATCCTCTTCTTTTGAAGTTCCTTGTTCGTTTTCTTCCTCCTCTTCACAATCTATGTAAAATAATTTATTCTTAGCACACTTATGACCTTTAGTGTATTTTCTATCACAACTGTAACAAAGCCCTTTTGCTCTTTTTTCTTCCAATTGTTGTGGTATCAACCTTGTAGGTTGTGGAAGTATAGGAGTAGCAACACTTCCATCTTTATAGATGTGAGTGGTAGGATTCCTTGTCGCCATAATTTTACATTTAGTTTTTCTTGCCAACCTAAATGCCTTCTCCAATGAATCAAGTTCCCAAACATGAACTTCATGCTGGATGTTATCCTTTAAAGTCCCTATGAAGACATCAATCCTGTGTTCCTCTGGAATATCAGTTACCCGTATATTCAATTTTTTAAATTCCTCAATGTGCTCCCCCAATGAACCCTTTTGTTTGAGATTGATCAATTGGCTAAAGAAGGTGTTTCTCTTTGTATCTTCATAGTGTGCTATCATTTCCTCTGCGAAAATTGACCAAGTGAAAATTTTTTTACAAGAGAAAAGCCATCGATACCATACAAATGTATTTTTTTTATAAATATAAAGTTGCAATGCGTACCTTTTATGTGTTTTGCACATTATTGAGATCAAAATATTGCTCCATCTATAGTATCCATGTTACGGGATCCTTGCCATCAAACTTCCTCATATCCATCTTTGGAATATGTTGGTTCTTCCATCCAACATTAGAGTTTATGAAATCATGATTAACATTCATTTTCTTCTCATCATGAGTTTCCTCTACTATATTTTCTCCATTAGGAAACATTTCTCGTATCAACTTTGTCAAACCTTCCATGTCTTCTTTTAGATCATTCTTCATGTATTCCATGTTGTCTTTCATTTTTTCTTCCATGTTATCCATTTTAGCTTCCATGCCAACTTCCATGCCATCCATCTTATATTACATGCCTTTCTTCAAACCATCCATATTCACTTCCACGCCTTTCTTCAAAACTTCCATTTCATTTTTTGTTTCTCTTTGCGTGAGAAAAATTTGGTGCACTTGCTCTTGTAATTTTGATAGATCATGTTGCAATTCTTCATCTTCATGAGTCATAGTAGAGTAATCTAAGGGCTTAATGGGTGTTGAATTCTTTTATAAGAGGAATTTTAGACCCCAATAATAATATTTATGCTCAATAGGCCTTTGGAATCAATTTTAACTTATTTTTCAAACAAGACTTATGCAATTTAAAAAAAAAATACACACCTTTTTCTTCATTTTGAGAAGCTCGATATTGAAACTGAATTTTCTCTATGATTTTGGATCTTCAATATATGAAATTTGGCCCTGTAGTAGCCCTATGAATCTTCTTTCAAACACCAGAGTTCTGACCTAATTTGGATTCTTCAAGCCAAAGTTGTGCCCACTCTCCCACAATGACCTAAGTATGGACTAGTTCAGCATAGAGAACTTGTACGACATTCCATGTGTCATTGTTTCCTTATTCATCTCTAAAACAGGAAACTACAGTCTATGTAATTGCAGTCACTTTTTACATAATTCGAATCGAATGCTTAGAGAGAGAGTTATAATGATTTTCCCATGGTCACCTCTTTGAGATGAAATTTGGGAGCGTGAAAAATCCCTAACTTCCACACAACCTATCTCTGAAAATATTGTGAGTCAAGCTATGAAATTTTTCCATGACGTTCCTCAGGATTTTTATTTTCTCTGTAAATATGTAAGATTATGAACCCTTGTAGAAAAAACATTATAGAAAAAATTCCATGATGACATTTTTAGGTTAATGTCAGGAGCCTGCAAAAATCCCTAACTTCCATAAATCATATCCTCGAAAATATTGCGAACCAAGATCTGAAAATTTTCCACGATGTTCCTAAGGATTTTGGCTGCATGTTGTAAACATTTCATATTCTGAGCCCTCATAAAAGAAAATTTATAGCAAAAATTCCACAATGACCTGTTTGGAGTAGCAAAACCCTAGAATCCAAAAATCTGATACTAAATGTTATGAAACCAGCTCCAAAATAGAAGAAAAGAGAGATCAACGCCTTATAAATCAGCCACTTCGAGGGGGGAAACCTCAAATATGTTATATAAATGAAAAATTCTTGGATGATACAAATTAAGAAACCTCCTTCTATATATAGGGGTCCATGGGGTCACAAGCCAACTTAACAATAATAATGTAAGTAAAAATAATAACAATATGGGGGTTACAGGGGTACAACAATAACAATAAGGGGGATACACTAATAAAAATAAGGGACTACACTAGTAATATGGGGACCTAACAGGCTCAAATCTGATGTAGCTCCCTCCTTTGTGTATTTTATTCTCACTCTTCATAATGTCTATCAGAAGGATGAAACCCTAGGTGTTTAGGATGTAGTAGGTGTTGGGAAGGTAAATCCTCTCTGCGGATAGAGATGATCCCTCTAGCCCTAGAGTGGGTCTAGCAACAAAGGGCAAAGCTAGATTGTAGGTTCCTAATTGATGAATGAAAAGGACAGGGTATATCGACCTACCTAGAGTCCAACATTGTCATCGCTGTAGTGGTGGTGGCCTCTTGATCTATTTCTCGACGGGTCACACAATCCTTCTGCAACAATGCTCGGATACCTGCACGAATATCAGAAAACAAGACCAACATACAAAACAATGATTTCATTCCTAATCAACTAACTAGTCAAGGAGGGTTAAGCATATTGCATCAAATAAAACACATTAACGCAATATGGGAACTAGAAAATAGTCATGTATATGTATAAATAGAAGAAAGAGTTACAGCTGGAGCCTTAACATTGCAACCTCCTTCAGCGAGGTTCAGTTGAAGCACGTCTTGAAGGATCGTCGGAGAATTCGGACGGGGTGAGGACACAAGCCTAAGCTCTCTCAACAAGGGTCTCTTCCGTTCTATCTTCCTAATGAAAAGTTCAGGAATTCTCTTCATCATTTCAGCTATAATATGTTCAGTTCAGCTAGTTCATCAATGGAAGATGGCTTTATTTATAGAGGGAGAGGAGGAGGTTGGGATCCCTACAATGGTGGAAGGGAGGCCTTATCCATTGGGAGGTTTCCCCACAAGGTGGAAACATGTAATATTCCAAAATTTTCACCTGATATTTGGAATATTAGAGTTCTTAATTTTCTTAATGAATTAAGTAAATAAAAAGGTGGAGGGACCCATAATCCTCAATATGAATAAACATAAAATTTTTGTGTGTGAATGTGGATTAATTAAGCCTAGATCTACATAACGAGGTAGTTGAGCAACTACTAATGTGAATGGAATTGGAGATCATGTCTCATTAATGAGATAGATGATGGAGGTTGACGCAATCAACTGAGATCTTGAAGAGATCAAACAAAAGATCATGGAGTATTCATGATAAGATGATGGAAGAAGTTGTGCAATTAATGCACACATGATGGAGAGGGTGTATATTGCACCTAGACATGATGGATGACTTGACTAGACAACGCAGTCAAAACATGGAGGATCTTGTCCACATGCACAACACAGTTTAGATGAGGGCCAAGGCATGGGAAGGCTCAAACTATATATAATGAAGATATAGGAAAGAATGAAGACATGCTTGATTTTATTGATGTTGTGGATCTGTTTAGATCTGGAATTGTCATGTGACATTCCATTTATTTCTTGGGATGTTTAGCAAAGATTGCAAGTGATGTTTACCACAGGGTGTTCCTGGCCGGGAATCCCACCTCTTTCTTTGATTATCTCTGGAAAGAGTATTGTACTTCATTCTACATCAGGCATTGGTGCCACATATCTTTTCCTATTTTTTGTAGAACATTCATATTCAGAAATTGTAGATTTCTGAAGATCAGTTGGGAAGGTGGAGGTTGTCTTCAGTACTTTAGCTCGAGAACTGGTGAAGGTTGATTCATATCACCTTGGGCTTAAATATTAGCATTCCCAGAGCTTCATATCAGATCTGGGATCAGGCCAAAATTTATTGACCTCCTACCAGCATTAATACCTTCAAGAATTACACTATCCATTTTGCAGACCCAAAAGGAGGAAGGAAGTTGCTGGAATTTTAGCTATTAATCCTGTGAGGGATCATCCCCTTACCTTTCCATTAGTATTTCCATCAGCCTCAAGTTTATTGTAGCATTTTTCAGCAGGAGAAAGGCCTCTCTTTCCCTCACAATGCAGTTTCTATGAGCAGTTGTGTTGCAGTAGCTGTAATCATTATAGGAAGATTGAGAAGCTAGATCTAGAGCTTCTAGCTTGTATATCTGAAGGAGGGATTAGCCCTTCAAGCTTAGATTTGATCTTATGACATATTTCATCCATCTATTTCTTAGATCTAGCTTTAGATCTATAATCCCATCAGATTAAGGATCAAGCCCTAGGAGGGTGATTTTCCGAAGTTGTAGATTTGGAAAATCCTTTCTGGGTTGTCTTGGGAATCCATCACATTGGCCAGATCTTGAATCTTGGCATCAACAGAGGTCTAGATTTCAATAGATCTTGTTAGTATGAATATTTTTTCGAAGTGTACGAAAAAATACCACTTTAGCTATGCATAACTTATATCCCTAACATCAAATATGGCTGCCAATATCTTCAGATCTGCAGTTAGTTGATCAAGACAAATGCTGCAAAAAATCTAGATCTATGCATACAAAGACATTAAGCAGTAAAAATAATGTTTTTCTCCATACATCCAATAGACAAGACAAGAACAATATTTTTGAAATAATTTTGTATTAAGGGCACCTGGGAGGAAAACAAGAAATTTTTTTCCAACTCTCCTCAATGGGATGGGTTCTTGAAAGTCCTCAACACTTCAGATCTAGAATTTCTCTCTCTTGTTGGTGTAGAAAACCCAGAAAAACATAGAACTCAAAGGGAGCTCACAAAGAAAATAATGGAGAATGTGACAATGATAATGGCTCAAAGTTAGACCAAGAGTATAGATCCAGAGTGATCTAATAGGAAACAAAAGGTGACAAATGAATGGGAAAACCCTTCTGTTTATAACAAAATATTGGGTGTTCACACAGATCACGTCATGAGATCTAAAATATGTCAACAGAAATCAAGATCCACCTTTTATGGAATATTTTATTATATTTGTTGGAGGGAAAAGGTATTTGACTTGGGTCAAATCCCTTTATTTGTAAATAATAAATAAATAAATGATTTATTTATTATTTTAAGAGGGAGTGGTTGAATGATAATTAAATAAATAATGATTTATTTAATTATTTATAAATGATTTAGTCATATTTAACAAGGAATATTATTTAAATAAGGTTTAAATAATTATTCCTAGAAAATAATAAGATAAATAAGGATTTATCTAATTGATTTCTTTGTTTTGGGTTAAATATGACCAAGAATAATAATTAAGTTATTTTTTAATTAATTATTCCATGAGAAAAATCAAACAAATATAGATTTGTTTAATATTTCATTTTGGGGTTTCCTATTTAGACCATAACAACCTAATAAATGTGTTTTATCAAGTTATTTTACATAGTGAAAGCAATTTTACTTAGGGTAAAATTGGTCGTACATGGTGTACTTGGGTCCATCTAATGATAATAGGTTAGATGACCAAAATATGGTGTAATAGATTTCCCCCCAGCGTGCGAGTGTTAGGAGAAAATCGTATGACCGAAGTACGTTATAAGAACTCAACCACCAGACATCAAAAGGGAAGTCAGAGAGAGAAATGTAAGGTATTCTGATGTGCTAAAGAACTGGACCCTGAGGAGATGAGACTTACAAGTGCAGCAAGTTTCTTTTTATGAGAGGGTACCTATGCTAAAGGTGGTGGGGGAGGCATACCTATGGCCGCCAAGACAAAGTACAAAAGAATAGTGTGTCCAGTAAACAAGGGACCAAACTGTAAAGTACATGATGGCAGAAACATGAGCCAGATAAGATAAATAATGATAAATCCCACATACATGTTGTGCCTAGGATAATAGCCAGGACTTGTACAATAATATCTGAGTACATGAGATACAAATACAACCCAAATTCCCCCTATTAATGGGGAAGGGCTCGCAAATTCTGAATGATACATGCAAATCAAAGAGGCATTGCAAGCAGCTAAGGCCAACATCATCAAATATATGGAGCTGCATCAAAGGCTACAATGAAGAGGTCATCCGGGCATGTGGGGGGCTACCTGGAGGGCCACCCCCTCATGAGGTTTGGGAAATCTCACACACACCCAGGAATCACCGATATTAGCTATTGCGTCATGGAACCATCAAGTATACGTATCTCGATCATGCTGAAAGGAGCTGTGGCTGAGAAACAACCAAGTCAAAGGGTAATAAGTAGTCCTTTTTCCTAATTCGGGGCACTGAACAAGAGTGGAAGTTGGAACCAAGGTACACCACCCTCTAGACCTATCTTCTGGAATGAATGAGCTGATGTCGACAGAAGGAGGTCTACCATAGGTGAGGCAATAAGGAATCCTCAGCTAAGGGACGAGAGAAAATAGTAGAGCGACTGAAAAACTAACACCAATGATGATGATGAAATGGGGGGAACTGAGTAGCGAATGGACGACTTCCCTTGTTAAAGCATAAAGGGCATGGATGACCTGGCAGTGACTGACACAATATCATGAGGGATAGGGGACAGTGGGACTGAAGGCCATAATGTGCGATGCAAGAGAGAGACCAAGAAATGAAGGATGGAGAACTATATCGGGATACAAAGGGACTCGGGATAGACTTAATGAATGTGATGATGACTCAACTCGGATTCTCTAAACAAGGGTGACTCAATGGTGCTACCACACAGTAAAGGTCCAAGTGGGGGACCATAAAAACATGAGTACATGAGGATAACTCATGACGAAAATCAACACGAACAAGGACGAGTAAGGAGGCAGAGTGATGCCCCTAGTATAAGCATTTTAAGTGAGGAAATTCGATTTGGAGGAGAGGTGAATAGACCCTTCATGGAAAAAATGGGTCCAGGTGAAGTATCAAATCATGAAAAACTAATAGATACCAATTTGAGTGCTCAGTGAGAGCTTTCCAACAGTGTAGATGGTGTGTCAAACGGGGTTACGATTTGGTCGCAGCGGGCAAAAGAAAAATTAGGGGTTGTGCTTCTAATAAGGAATTTTCCCTCCAAATGCATTCATTTTCTTGTATAGCTGTGGTGAATGTAGAGAGGAGAGAAGGCCCTAAATCTTGCGGCGATCATCACGGACAAACCAACCGTTGGAATCGAGATCCGTCAGTTGCAGGTAAGAGGCATAATCCTACTCTTTCTTTTTGATGGATTGAAAGTTCAGATTAGGGTCCTAAATCTCAAGAACAACCCCTCCCTCATCTTCACAGCTGGGTCGCACTATTTGGGCCAAAAACTGCAACCTGGGAAGCAAGTTTTGGCCTAAAAAGTGCGACCTCTCCCAAGATTTGGCCAAAAAGTGTGACCTGTCAGATGGAGGTGATTTAAGTGATATTGTGGGCTGGGAGTTAGGTTTTTTGTAATTGGATACATTTTTTCCTATTTGTATACTAACAAAGATGGTGTTTTTGTGCAGATATGGCAGATATATGGATCAACTAGAGAGAGAGAGACCTGGGTAGATTATGGTCGGAGATCCAAGCGGATCAGGGTGTCTATCGTGCACTGGCCAGGTTTGGGGTTCTAAAATTCATGGAGAACCCTCTGATGAGAGCTAGGGAGCCCTTGTTGTCCTGGATTTTCAGTTATTGTGATCCAGATCATGAGGTCTTTACAGTGCAGGGCACAGGATCGAGTTGACAGTCCAGGATCTATATTTCCTCACTGGTCTCCCGCCACTTGGGATGGTGGGAAATATGCAGCCAATGTTACCACAGGGGTGGAGCATCATGGAGTTTGTAGAGTGACATTGTTGACCAAGCCTCTAATTCAAAGGGAATCGAATACCGATTGGGGATCTAGAGAGGTTAGAGACCCGTGCAGTGGCGGCAGAAGTGTTGCGGATCCTAGGTAGCCAGGCACTCCATCACATCACTGGGGGGTAGATGATGATTGTGGAAAAAGTGTTGAGTGGGACCTACTATGGGTGGGCCCAAATGATGTTGGTGTCATTGAAATGACAGTTGTCTCTTTGCAAGCGGCAAGTGAACCATGATTGCTCATATGGGACTGTATTGTGCTCCTTCTTTTTTGAGAAGATCCTGACCTTGCGACTTCGTGTATAGCTACCAGATGGGGGTCTGAGAGAACCCAGGATGCATTGGTGGGGGTGCTTACTGTGTAGAGGAGGAGGAGGGGCGGTCAGGCGGGTGTTCCGACCAGAGTTCTTTGCCCATTGGGATCAGATGTCGTTGTACATAGACGACTATCCCTATAGTGGGATGACTTATTGTGGAGATCCGGACTTGCCACTTCTTCCTGGTTGAGTATGGGGGCCCGAGAGTAAGTTTCAAATGACTAATATTTTATGTGCATGTGAAATTTTGTGAATAGTATATATGGTACTGATTCTTATACTTTTGGTATGCAGATATAGCTCCGGTAAAACCGACCAGATATATGGGACGGTCCATAGTATCAGGAATTGCAGGTGCTAGTGGATCGAGAACAACACAAAATGAGGATATGACCACCCTCCTGGAGGACATCCGTCGTATATGTGAGGGGCTACTGACCGGTGTTTCGGAGCGGGGTTGGCAAGACTTAGACGACCAGTACATAGAGCTATGTATTGGGCTACCCTCGGAATGGCGAGGTGTCATGTGACGCATGGCGATGGCTGGTCAGACTGTGTGTGATCTACGAGCTGCGGGAGTAGAGCCATTGGCTCAGGATCCTCTAGATAATGATTAGATGTGGGGCAGGTGGTGCCCCCTAGTGTGTATGTAGGGGCAAGTGGTGCCCCCCAGTTTTGAGTTTTGTTTTTTGTAACATGCTATGGGCATGTCATATGTATCAGAGTAGATGAACTCTAAAAACATGTTGTACGACACATATTATGGATATGCATCAGTTTGATGATTTTGAATGTTATTGTCTTGTGGGAAATGTGTGTGATAAATGCCAATCTAGGACATGGTTTGCAATGCTATCTACGTAGTGACTTTGTTCTCTAGGTACATGACTGAAGGTAATGACTCTAAATTCACGTATCAAAAGTTTCACTCGTAAATATCATATAAAAAGGATAGGATTATGCACATTATAGACACCATTGAGTTGCATGACAAGAAGCAGGGAATCTAAACGGACATGCAGATGGAGGATGCGATGAGAGAGGGAATCGGCTAAAAGACCACACACTGCATCATATTCGGCCTGATTATTAGTGGTAGCACCAATGCAGACCCCATTGGAGAGAACGAGGGTATGCAAGGGGGTAAATATGGCCCAAGCTACTGGGGCTAGATTCCGGGAATAGAAACTTGCACCATCAGTGTAGCCGATATAGGGTGTGGATGGGAGGTCTTGCGGAAGAGTGTCAGAAGATAATAAATGGGAGGGGGAAGAACAATGATGGCAGTGTGAGTGCAGAGTAGAAATCAAACGACAACTACGGGAGGGAGTAGTCTAGATAGGATGGCTATGAATCATAAACCGACTAGAGGGTGATGTATGAGGGCTACGGTAGGAATAGCTGGTGCTCAAGCTGCGGAGAACATCATAGATATGGATGGTATCATCCAAGTTATGGGTGGGAAAGAAAAGGTTAGGGAAACCACATGACACTACAAAGCTACCTAAATCATTAGCATGGGAGGAGAGGCTCACATATGAATCGTCACGGGGGATGACAGAAGAACTGGTAAAAAGATGGTCAAATTATGTGGAGCCCAAGAATGTTGCTGAAGGGAGATCAAGAAAAACAGAAGGAGGGGATGCAGAGGGAATGTACTCTGAGGGTCACATGGATGATGATAGGTAGAGGATGGGGGCGGCAGGTTCCATCATCTCAACATCAGGGGGGGGAATGTCAATGGTAGTAGGGGGATCCTCGAGCTGACCTGACGCATACTGCATGAGCATGGGAGAGGCAGATTGATTTTGTTCAACCTCATACTCATGGATGACATCTAAAGAGGCTCGGTAATGCATTAGGTGAGGAAAATGGTGGGAATAATGGCCATGGACACCACACAGAGCACATGGTTTGTTGGTGCGAAGAGTCTTTGGGTTCTTGGCTGTGGACGAGGAATAAACAGAGGGTTCAAGGACTGTAGACTTAGGGAACGTGACTTTAACCATGGGTTTAATATGGGGAAACTTGGGACAAGTATGGGTGGCATGACTAATGCCATCACACAAGGCACAAGGTTTGGCGGGTGGAGGAGGGGTAGGGTTAGTCAGGGTGGCCTTGTCTTTGGATGCCCCCTTGTGAGCTTTTCCTTTCTTTCCTAGAGCCTGAACAGCAAGAGAAGGATCTTGTTGAGGTGCAGGGGGCACTGTAGTGATGGAAGAAGCTAGGGGAACCAGTTGAACCAGTGTGAAAGCAAGGTACACTTTGGGGTGACTTGGTGGGGTAGCGGCTGGAGGGTCAAGGTACCAGACGGGAATTCCCAGGGTCAAATTAGGGAGGGAAAGGGTGGCCATGATTGGGACCAAATAGACTCCCGGAGGGGGAGCAAGGAAAGGTATCTAACCAGTGGGGTAAAGGCTAGGAGGGACGACTCTAAGATGGTTGAGACCTAGGGTAACCGACCCAGGAGGGTAGAGAGGCTCATGGGTACCAGCTAGATGAGAAGGTCCAGAAGGAAGAGGTCCGGCTGGCTGAGGCGAGTGGCTAGAAGCAGGTTGCGGTGGGTGAGGTTGAGGTTGCTGACTAGCCGAAGCGGGCCACTTAAGGTCAGCCTGAGATGATTGCATCATGCAAACATTCGCTAATCTGGGATCAGAGACAGGAGGAGGAGGAAGACCAGGGAAGGTTCCAAGCAAGGGGGAGTCTTTGTAGACACCGAGGGAGACACTGGTCAAAGAATTGATGGTTTGTTTATTGGCTGCAGAAGAGATGGTCGACTCAGGGGAGGTCTGAGATTTTGGCTCATGATATGTAAACTGGTCAATGGTGACTATCTTTCCATTGTGAGGGAAAACCATCCTGCGGTGGACTGTGGATGGGACAACAGACATGGCATAGGTGTACCTACACCCCAAAATAATTTTATAATCAAGAGGGGCATCGATGACTTCAACGTCAACGCAAACAGTCTTGCCCGCAAGAGTGATAGGAAAATATAGGCCAATGGGCTAGGAGGAATGGCCATCCCATGCACGAATGGTGATTGTGGAAGGGGCCAGCTCAGGAGATCCGAGTTGTTTCCAAACCAAAGCAAACATCACACAGGTAGATTCCCCCTCATCAATAATACACCGAGACACATTAGCGTTCCAAATTTTGACTGGGATTTGGAAAGCAACGGAAGCAGGAAGGGGAGGATGGTCTGATTGACGGGCGTCGAAAACAATTGGTCATCAACAGGATCTACAGCACCCATGGCGGATAGTAGAGCCTTTCTTTGAGAAGGACACGACTGGAGGAGTTCCACTGTTGAAATGGCAGCAGGAGACTATGCCAAGTCATCTAGTATGCTATACAAATGAGCAGCTTGACCGGAAGCAGCATTTCGGTGTAATGGGCCCTTAGGAACCTTGGTATGAACCTCAAATTTGGGCTGAGGGATCTGCAAATGACCATTGGGTGTCGAAAGAGGTTATGTAGAACCTAAATAAGGTGACTCAGGGACAGACGGATCAGGAGGCTTGTGGTACTGACGAGACCGAGTTTGAAGGTTAAGGTCGATGGTGAGAGGTTGGTCAGAGTTCATCATGAGAATTTGGTAATCAGAGGAACCAGAAGGGGAAGGTTGAGTGGTTACTGGTGCGTGAGGTGGTTGGGTAGCCAAAAATCCTTGCTGAGGGAAAGGATCAGTAAACACAGCCGGTTGAGAACTAGCTGCATTGGGGGGAACAGTAGGGGAGGCATGATGTCCTTGAAATCTAGCCTGAGACTCCCACACCTACCGCATCTGTGGTAATAGGGGACAATCGTGAGTGTAATGACCGTAAACAGCGCAACACGAACAAGGCATATTTTTACGAAGACGCCTGTCCGGCTTGGCCTGAGAGCCCTATTGCTGGTTAGCAGTGTTAGAGTCAATACCTAAAGGATTGGATCCACGATTACCAGGGGCTGATTGATTTTTATTACCTTTCCTCTTTCTTTGAGAAGAAGGAGGATTAGTCGTGCCCTGCAGTGCAAATACTTTCCCTGGGGGGGGTGGTAGTTGTTGTAGCTAGGGTTGAGAAGGCAAGGGAGGTGGAGGTGCAAATGCTGGAGGAGCTGGGGCACTAGGCTTTGGATAAGGATAATGGTTAGGTTGGACAACATTGAGGTAAGCAAGAGGTTGGGTGAAAGGAGGAGGCATGCCGTATCCTAGATACATGCTACCTGGAGGGGGAAAAGTGTTGGAGGTGCTGGCCCCTCCTGGAGGGAAGCCATAGCCCATAGGAGGTTGAGCCTACGAATGCGAAAGAGCTCCAACAATACCGTCAATAGAGTGAGATGCCCCTGGGGTGTTAGCGCCACTGGGTCTGGGGAGGTCAGGAAGGACGGTATAAACATAACCAGATTGTGCATAGATGAGGTCATATTTCAAGGCTATTTGGAGGGCGGCTTCTTTGGTTTGAGGGAACTGGGATGCGACATCTTTTCCGATGGAAGGTAAGAGAGATCTAAGGAACCAGTCCATGTAGACCCGATCTTCAAAGGTAGGAGCTTGACATAAGCTCCTTCTTCTCCACCATTCCTGGACATGAGCGGAAAGGCGGGTCACCGATGATTGACATAAATAAGTCCAAAGTTCGGTACCAGTGTTGTATCGGAGAGGGAGCTGGAAATAAGATAAGAAGGCTCGGGCAATGGTCACAAAGGTGGTATGGGAAGAGGCATTTTGATCAACATACCACTTAGAATCCTCGCCTGTAAGCGTGCGTTGGAACAATCTAAGACAGATGGAATCATCAATAATGGAATTGGATGAACACCACATGTGGAAAGATCGGATATGGTTGGAGGGATCTTCTCCAGCAAGGCCTTCAAACTTGGGAATGTTGGAGGGGAGCTTGGTTGGCATAGTAGGCCAACCAACATCGTGGCAGATAGGATCATTGATCAACTGATTGAAATTGGGGAGACTGAGACCTTCCATATAGGGGAGCAAAGGGACAGTCGAGGTAGTTCCTGTGGTGGTTCCACTAGTAACAGTCCCAGCATTAGGGCCGGGGTTGCCAATAGCATTAGGCCCTGGACCAGACATGGTGAAGGTAACAGGGGGAGAACTAGAAGTAGGGGGAGAACCCAAAGAATCAGAAGAGGAGTTGGAGTGTGGACTTGGGGGAGGAATAACTCGACGACGGCGGGAAGGAGCAAGTCGATAGACCGGAAACTGAGGGTGAAGGCCAAGAAGTCTCTAGGATAGACGCCTTGGGGGCGCAATGATGATGGCACAAAGGGAAGAAGAAAAACTGACAAAGGTGGGGAAGTGTAGAATCAAGCGATGACAATGTCGAAACAAGGGCAGAGAGGTGTAGTGTCAATTGATTTTAAAGTCTTTACCTGGCAGTGTTAACCAGGCTCTTCTTCACTTAGGGTCAGTGTGTGCCGTGTGTTAATTATAATTTTTAAACCCAGATGTTTTGAGATTAAAATAAAAGTTGTGCTGCGTAACTAAAAATAAATCTACAGAGAACAGTATATAACACTGAAATAATAGAAAATTAACAGCTAACAATGCATCGATCTAACCCAAGAAGGTGGGTCTCTCAAAACTAGTCTAAAAAGAGGGAAAAAATCTAGTCAAAACACACTAAAAAGGGGCCAATAGATCTAAGGTCAGGAGGGACAGGCATCTAAAGGAGAAATCTGCTGGAAAGAGGTGCAGAAAATAGCAAAGAGGTAGAGGCAAGGTTGCTGCAAAGCAAGGAGTAAATCAACTAAAGGTAGAAGGGACAAGGAGGTGACCTTAGAGGAAAACCCAAAAAAAACTATATGAGGTGATTTGAAAGGGGGAAGAGCTGATCTAAAAGGGATCTGAAAGTGAGGTATCAGATCTGAAAAGAAAAAGGATGAAACTCTGAAAATTCAGACGTCTGAACCAGCTAAAACTCTTCCACAAAAATTGGAGGGTACTAAAGCCCTAAGGGGCTAGATTCCCTCTTAGTTGAGTAAAACAGATTAGAAACAGGTCTAAACGAGCTGAGATAGAGGCTGGAAAACCCTGACAGAAGCTTCATAAAAACCCAGAAAAATTGCTGAAAATTTGCAGAAAAAAGTGCAGGTCGCAGGTTCTGACCTGTTTTCTGTCCAGGTCGTAGATTCTGGGCTGAAAAGTGCATCCTGTAGTCCAGGTCACAGGTTCTTGGCCAAAAAGTGCGACCTGCATCTCTGAGTGTCTCGGCATCAAATTTCAGAAAAAAATTTCGTCTCAGTTGCGGCTGATGTCGGTTACCTGCGCAATAGGGCCAAAAACACACGAAAGTTAGAAATTTTAATGTTTGAGGGTTTTATAGGTGAAAAATGACATAAAAATAGAAAAAAAAAAAGTTGAAAAGAAATTCTAGGGTCTGAAGCAGCTGGATATGCAGGAATATGAAAAACGACAGCTATCGTAATTGAAAACCCGTGTGGAGTCGCCAATTGTTAGTATGAATATTTTGTCGAAGTGTACGAAAAAATACCACTTTAGCTACGCATAAATTATAGCCCTAACATCAAATATGGCAACCAATATATTTAGATCTGCAGTTAGTTGATCAAGACAAATGCTGCAAAAAATCTAGATCTATGCATACAAAGACATTAAACAGTAAAAGTAAGGTTTTGCTCCATACATCCAATAGACAAGACAAGAACAATATTTTTGAAATAATTTTGTATTAAGGGCACCTGGGAGGAAAACAAGAAAGGTGTTTCTAATTCTCCTCAATGGGATGGGTTCTTAAAAGTCCTCAGCACTTCAGATCTAGAATTTCTCTCTCTTGTTGGTGTAGAAAACCCAGACAAACATAGAACTCAAAGGGAGCTCACAAAGAAAATAATGGATAATGTGACAATGATAATGGCTCAAAGTCAGACCAAGAGTATAGATCTAGAGTGATCTAATATACAACAAAAAGTGACAAATGAATGGGAAAACCCTTCTATTTATAGAATATTAGGGTCATTCTAAGATCTTGGTGCATGATTAAAATAATAACCCATGAAAATCTAGATCCAACTTTTATGGAACATTTTATTATATTTGTTGGAGGAAAAGAAATTGAATTTGGTCAAATCCCTTTATTTGTAAATAATAAATAAATAAATGATTTATTTATTATTTTAAGAATGTGGTTGAGTAATAATTAAATAAATATTTATTTATTTAATTATTTATAAATGATTTAGTCAAATTTAACAAGGAATATTATGTAAATAATGTTTTAAATAATTATTCCTTGAAAATAATAAGATAAATAATGATTTATCTAATAAATTTTCCTGTTTTAGGTTCATCTTGTTAGAATAATAATTAAATTATTGTTTAGTAATTTATTCCGGAAAATCAATAAATATGAATTTGTTTAATATTTCCCTTTTTAGGTTTCCTATTTAGATACAAACAACCTAATAAATGTATTTTATCCATTCTTTACTGGTAAATAACAATTTGCCAGGTAAATTGGTCTTATAGTGTACTTAGATTATAATAATGCATCGGACAAATGACCAAAAAATGAATGAATAACAGAGATCTGCATTTAATTGTTTCATCTTTGTAGTCATATATTCATATTACCATTAGAAGGGGAGCTTGATAGTAATATAGTTATGTAGTGCCTATTGTGGCATGTTTTCTGGGTGATTCTAGGCCATCTCTTTGGCTAGATCTCCTCATAATTTGTACACTGTGTAATTGAATCTTCTCCAATATAATAAAATGGCTCAACTTCTATGTAAACTATAATGTTGTCCTGAGATTTATTGTTTACTTAGTTGCAGTTCTCACATTCTGTTTAAGTACTACTGCATTCTCCTTTTTGGGATATTAGAGTGGTACCAGAGCATGATCTTTGGCTCACCTTGTGGACACTTCATATTTTGCATCAAAATAAGAAGAAGATAGATGAGATCTATCATGAAGGAGGATATTTTTTCCATTCCTCTATGCAATATCTCTCCAAGGAGGTCTATCAAATGAATAAGGAAAGGAAAAAGAAGGATCTAGGAAGAATATTTGAAGAGGAAGGACCAAGCACTTCCTATTAGCAGAAAAGAAGACCAGAGAATCATAGATTTCCTCATAGATCTACTATGCCCACTTTCTTTGAATAAGGTGAGAGGTATAGAAATAAAGGAAGAAGAGAACTTGAGAGTCATGAGACTCTTAGTTTGTATCTTGAAGAGTACAAGGAATAGTCTAGAGCATTTAAAAAGAGTCTAAATATCCAAGATTTCTTTGAACTCAAAGAAGAAATAAGATCCTATAGTAGCAATAGAAGGAAGAGGCACAATAGATTCTACTTTTCTACATTTGGTGGATCTTCCTCAAGCACTGTTAAGGCTTGGAGGGAAAAGTTAGATACATTTTCCATGCTACATCCTGTGGCTGAAAAAGAGGTTGTCCAAATTGCAGCACTTCCTTTCTTAGGTGAATCCAAGAATTGGTGGTTTAGTCACATGGAGCATGCAAAAGTGACTAAATATTCAGATTTCTTTCACAAGTTGAGAAAGAAGATTTATGTGAAGAAGATATAGATGAGCCACCAAGAGACATTTCCTAAGGAAATAAAGGAGGATGTCATTCTTGTCACTCTGGACAAGAAGTCACTACATTCACCACCAACTGCAGAAGTACTTGCATCTAGAGAAGAGACACTTTCAACCTTGCAAGATATTCTTGAGCTCTTGACACATAAATTCCATGCATGATTTAGGAGATGCATGAGGAAGATTCCAGCACTGGTACATTAGTAGAAGAGCAACCATCTCCTTACCAAGAGTTAGAGATACCATTGTCCTGGTTGGAGGAACTCTTGTGTTCTGTCAAGAGGTTCCCACACATCAGTTGATCCAAGGTATGGATACACATTCATCACCTATTGTTTCAGTAGATCTTACTGAAACGTATGGGGACATGCCATCGGGGCCAATGCATGACCAAGGGTTAGATCAAATTGTTGATTTGAAGTAGCAACATATCAGAGCGCAGAGGACCCTTCATCTAATCAAGGAGGAGATGAAAATCTATCCCAGTTTGTCATGGATGGACTACATTCAACCTCTTGAGTTGAAGTGTAGAGTTTCATAAGAAGGGATGAGCATGATCCTATGTACAATGAGTGGTTATGAGATCAGTATTGTACCTTGCTTTGAGACAATATATATATTACCTTATAGATCTACAATGTTGTCACTTAGTAGCAGTGATAATAGAGTAGCCCCATTATTCTTGGAGCATTCTAAAGGTAGCTTCACTCATGAAGCAATGGAGGATAAGATGATGAATGATAGACATCTTGAGATGAGAAATATTTTCTCCTTTCTAGATGACACTTTCTCAATTAGCATCTCACAGCTCAAAGAGAGACTTCTACCTGTAGCAGGTCCAGAACCTCATTTCTTTTGGAAGGCCATGGATGAGAAGAAGGTCTCATTAAGATATCTCATGGGAGGTGGACTTAAACATTTCATGAGATGCAAATTTTTTCATCGGTTTGAGGAGGTTGGTGTCTTACAATGGGAGGATACCAAGTATTTGCAGAATGAGATCCATCATCCACATTGGGATGAATGGCTAACAGTATGGAGAAAGGGGTTTCCAAACCACTTACAGATCTATGATACAGGCCAACAAGAAGCATCTCTACGTTGGTTGCTCTTGTTTAAGTATGGCTACCACACAAGGAGTCATTTTTTGTTGATTCATGCCTTATACATCATTGGAATAATGCATAAGAAAAATGCATGGTTACTTTGGTTGTTGAGAAGAGAGTTTGGACATCACATGTTATATCTTATGTCCTTATATTTACTCTTGTTTGGGATATGTCTCATGTATTTACATGTATTTTTGTTTGGGATGTATCTCATGTTCATGTACTTGGGTTTGGGAAAAGCATAACTCTCTCATATACTCTGGCATAATGGAGTTTTGAATTGTCTCATATTTGATGAGACATCTCACATGTCATTCTTATATTGTTGCTGCTGTTTCCATCCATGAAATCATGTAATAAGGCAGCAAAGAATCACTTGTTGCTTTGGTTACTATTGGGAGAATTATGGGCTGAATTCTTCCCCACATGTTCTCTGTGTGTGTTGAATGTAACATGTTGACGGATAAATCAATCTTGCGGACAAGATCGAGCTCCCTAGTACCAAAAGGTAATCTAGCAAAAAATGACCAAATAAACCTATCTCTCTCTCGACATATGCGATTTACAAAAGAATACTATAAAGGTGTTAAGGACTTACCGTAGATCCAATGCTTGTTCGAAGTAGTTGTCCCTCGATCACTTGAAGGAGTTATCCTTATAGAACTACAATCACAAACAAGGAAACATTAAATAGCACCTGTATAGTAAATATTATAAATCATGCCTATCATGGTGATCAAGGAATCCATGAAATAAACAGTTAATTAACAGCCTATTGAGAAAAATGAATTCATTTGTATTAACTTTGGAAGAAGGAAAACCTTAAAACCTTAGCCTTGATGTTGAACGAGCCTTCCTGGGGTCCAAATTAGGAATCTCCCCTACTCTTACAAGCCTTGCACTTTTCCGACTGAGACAGATAGAGGTATGTGATCTCTCCTCACAAAATCTCAGTTAAATGAATCTGAATCCTAACATCACTTAACCTCAAATAATTATAAAGCTTTAACTCCCTTTGAGGCTACCCAATGCCTCTTTTTATAGTGCAAAAGAGGAGGTTTTAGTTCCAACTATGAAGGGATAGAATCCTCCTTCAAAGGGATAAGCTCCTCACATCAAGGGGTTAGCTCCTTAAGGTAAGGGATACATGAACCTCGAAAGAGCGGTTCTGCCACCACAAGATTCTTTCTAGAGGCTTATAGAATTTACTGAAAGGGAGATTTTTGAGTTTACTTGCACATTTTTAATCTTTTACAGGGGTCTGCACCCATAACACAGAGAAAGTGCATTCAGGTATGCAGGAGTCATGAACATTAGGCACGGGACCGCAGGCAAGATAAAGAGAAAGTGCGATACCAGAGTTAAGGAGATTTTTGAGAACTTTTTTCTTATTTTCAAGGCTTGACATGAGGAACTGATGTGTTAGACTTTAAAAGGAGGAAGTATGAGTGATAATGAGCTCATACAAATAGCAGAATGTCAATATGACAATTTTTAGTGCAACAGATTTCCCCCTAAAGTGCAAAGTCTGGAATAGGTGAAGCTGAAGTCTGTCATATATGAAGAGTGAAGTACTTTATCATTTCAAGGATCATCCTGTGGAAACCCTAGTTGGAACCTATAAAACATTCAATGCAAAACATATATATGTAAACATATCATCGCTGAGGTAGGCATTCCCATACTCAGATCAAAACTAACTAGAAACTGATTTAAACTGTTTTGATACAGGAATGATTTTCAATACATCAACAGTATAGACATGTGTAGACACAGTATGGACGCAACCATCTATTTATGAATATTCCACTGTATAAATGAATAAAAAAATTCCTCGCATCCTAGATGGTAGAAACTAGATCCAGGGTCTTGAATTCCGTTTCTCGAACCAATACGATTCTATCCATGTGAATAAATATGTCAAAGTTGAACATGGTAGAAACCACTTGATTAACAGTCAATAATGTAAATTGTTAACAATTGTGAGAGTAACCACCAGTAATTTCAATGGCTCCCAAAGTACTCAGTACAATCCATGAAATGTGAATGAATTATCTAAAGTCGAACATGTCACGGAATCATTCGATCGAAGGTCAATGATGCAACCTATCGTCGAAGGCAAAAAATCTGCCATTGAGGCATGTAGATTTCAAGGTACTAACGATTTCTAGATCAACTTCCTAGATAATGAGCTATCAGCGATAGGAAATGATCCTTCATAGACAAGCCCACAACACGAAATCATAGATCAAGTTTTGAAGAAATATATTGGCAAGGAATGACTCAGGGATGGTCAAAATGGATGACAGATATTTTGCAGATGAATGGTTTGTTGGAACTGTTCTCTTGAACACATAACAACACTGCAGATGGTTTGGGGCAATTGACCCAAAGCTAATACCCAGAAACTGGCTGAAGACTTTCAATATGGTTTGATTAACTGTTAGGCAAAGGATTTCCCAACCTAGGTGAAGAAAAGTGCCATGTTCAAGAGTGGTTAACGGATTTTTGAACAATCAAAATACAACAAACAGGTTCATTTTTCTCTCTTTTCCCCCACCATTTCTAGCAAGTACCTCTTTATTTTTGACAAGATTGAGGAGGATAACATCTGCTTGTTTATAAGCTCATCCTTTGGATGAGTCCAACTTAGTTTAAGATTTGAACCCTAAGAAGGAGTGGTTCGTTCCTGTTTAAAATTGAACAAGTCCTTTACTGTAAAATTTTAACAAGTGTAGTATAGGAGAAACTCGACGTTTTTTCAATTTTAGAGAGTCAGAAGAAAAAACTTAAGAAGACTCCATGGGAGTACTTTTTCGTAAATTTAGTCTCTCGAGCCCAAAAAAGGATAAAATAATGCGGGAGAGAACTCTATTGACTGTAATTAGTCAATGTATACCTTTCTCGTAAATAGTCCATTTCAGTCCGTAAAAGGGGTAAACTTATATTGAAAGGACGATCATTCATTTATTTTAACTAGTTCGAATAATCAAGTGCTCAGCAACCTTTTAAATTTTCGAGAGTCTAAAAAGAGCTTAAAAGAGGACTCCAAGTTTTCGCTTTTTCATAAATTTTTGAAAGAGTCCGAAAAAGTGATAAAAGTATGCTCTTTGTTAAAAACGATCAATTTTCCCGAAAAATCCTATTTCTGCACAAAAACTCGAAACATTACACATACTTGTTTAAGATAAATAAAAATTCTTTCAAAATTACCATTTTAAAATGAAAAATAAACAAATTAAAAATTCATTTATTCGAAAAAACTTATAAAAAGGGCTTTTCTAACTTCATTTTTACCATTTGAGTTCAGAGTGAAAAGTAAGAGATTTTGGGTAAAAAAGTTCCTGCGAAGATTCTGGAAAATCCATCCGGCGAAATCGAGAACCATCAGCTCCAAGTAATCCACAAACTCCTTATCTTGCATTTCATCTGTTTACATTTCGTTTTTAGGCTTTATATTTCATTTTTAAGGGAAAAATAGGTTCAAAAAATCGCCCATGGGGGTTCGCAGGTGCAACACGCAGGCCCTGCAGACCCCGACTTTTTCTACATAGAAAAAGGTCTTGGGTCTGCACCTTTTCCACAGCACCCATGCGTAACTATGCACTGTGTATGAAAACAGAGTGTGGACCCCGCGCAATTAAATTTCAATCTTAAATTTCTCCATTTCCGCCCAAATTTTTTTAAACTAGATTGTTCTAATATGTCTTTTATGCATTGTAGGATATACAAGATGCTAATTTGTAGATAACGTGAGCATGAAGACGTATATGACGCGGAAATGCTTCATTTGGCTAGAATGCAGGCATTAAGAGCATGCGGTTTGTATAAATTCTGGGCCATTTAGGGCATGAGGGCACAGGTAGACCTCCTGACGTGGCTGGTGAACAGATGGAATTTACAGGACCAATGTTTTACTATTGGCATCCATCGGCTCGAAATTGAGCTGGAGGATATCTATTTTTTGACTAGTTTGTCCAAGAGGGGCGAACAAATTTCTCTGTTTGGGACTAGGCCAGGTGGCCAGTCTGTTGCTAGTCTTCGACTAGAGTTCTATAATGATCAGGCAGACCCCCAGGACAAACTTATTGACAAAGAAACTATCATCCGTCCCGAGCTTAAATTTATTGCATTTACTGTCACTAGACTATGTGGGAGTGCAGCATTGCATGTCACTACAGGTTCCCAAATGCGCGTTGTTGTAGAATTTTTTTGAGGCACCATTTTCAACTGGTGTGAAGCTGTGTTGGCCAATGTAAAAGGACAACTAACTAGAGAAAACAATGGAAAGTTAAATAAATTTGGATATGGATCCATTTTAGTCACTTTTTCTCTAGAGAGGATCCCCATGGTAGCTCTGCAGAACATTCCTATTGATGCTAGTTGACCTCAAGAACCTAGGATGGTTCGTTGGGTTGCATTGATGGCCTGTCATGCTGCTGAGGGCGTCAAGGTTGTTCGATTTCCTTCTACATATTTTCGTTGGCTATAATGCCGACTTTTTGTTATAGATTACTTTCCATACGCCGGGATAGATTTCCGCGGTGACTGAGAGATGGCTCTCCCAGCAGGGGAACAGTGGGATGAATCAGGTAAAAATCATTTTTCAACAATTTCTAAGTTCTAATTTTTTTGTATTTTAATCGTCCCAAAACTAATAATCAAAATTTTAAATGCAGATGTGGGCCCACGCCAACCAGTCCATCTCCAGCCTTATTATAGGAGGCATCCAGCTACTGCAACACCATCCCCAGAGGGCCAATCAACAGATATCCTGTCTCATTCGGAGCATCACCTAGAGCACCTAACTCTAGACATTCTAGAGACCGACATAGATGATATTCCACTCAGATTACAAAGATATGTGATTTGGGTCCCAGGACCTTTTAGGAGGTTCCTATGTAGGGTGGCCTAGGTAGTGGTCTCTTATCGTGATCATTATCAGGGATAGGATGATCGTTTTGTAGACTCATATTTTTGACCTTTTGTATTGTCATTTTTGCCGATCATAAGGTGTTTTTCAACCTATGATCGAAGACGATGTATATTTTTGAAAGAAACTTCTATGCTATGATATATCACTATTACCGGCTATCTGTATACATGTTTATTGAATGTTGTTTAATTTACTGTTTTGATTATTGCAAATGTCGATTTATCATACTAGAAGCAACAACATCTGCTAATGTATTTAAATGTCTTGGAATATGCTGATATTCGATGTAATCAAATTCACGTTCTAAGAGACGAACTCTTAAAAATAATTGTAATAATACTATATTTCTAATGGCATAAACCCTGTTAAGTTGTAATACAACAAGTTTAGAATCCAACCTAACAATAAAACTCTGAATTCCATACGATATGGATTCAGATAATAACTCAATCACTGCACTATACTCTGTATTGTTATTCATTGTTTGACCAAGGCTTACCCCATGCATGGATACTAACTCGTCAGAGGATGAATAGATAACCCAAGCTGCGGAAGAAATGTTCCGTGTACTACGACAAGCACCATTAGCAAAACCAATGTAGGTTTGAAGAGACATCGACATCTGCAATATCAAGAGTAAAACTCAGATAAGCAGGAATAGTGATAAGAACACACTCTAAACTAGGCACACTTTTCTAATCTAAGACACACCAGCAGTAAAGAAATCTAATCTAATAAAAAATCTCCACACCAAAATTAAGCATAATATCTCTTCAGATAAAGCTCATTTCTAGGTTTATCTAAAGGGACACCATCGAAATCTATCAGCTCATAGGCCCCTTTTGCCAGCTTTCACTTAAAAATGAAAGGACCATGCCACATGGGCACAAATTTTCCAGCCCATAGCTTATCGTTGGCTTGATCGTACACTAAAACTAGGTCTCCTTCTGAAAAATTACGAGGTGTAACATTTCTATCGTACTAAGCCTTTATTCGTTTGACATGAGCTTCGTTTGCTAATGCAGCATTTCGTCGATTCTCATCTAGCTGAGCCAAGTACAAAAAATGCTTCTCCTCTTCAGATGTAGCTGGGAGTAATTCTATGGCTAATTTCAATGACGGAATTTCGCATTCAATCGGCAACACAACTTCCAAACCATAAACCAGTTGAAAGGGAGTGAAACCAGTTTATGTTTTTACTGAGGTCCGATATGCCCAAAGTGGTGAAAACAAAATGGAATTTCAATTCTACTTATGAATACCAATAATTCGTCTAATCATAGTGACTAAAACTTTATTGATAACTTCAACCAGACCATTAGCCTGCAGGTAATATGGAGTAGAACTATCGTGGCGTAGGCCAAGTTGATATTTCAGTTCAGTCATCATGATATTTCGAAAATTATTTGCATGATCCGTAATAATGGCTTGAGGAACACTGAATCTAGCAATTATATGATTGAACACGAAAGTTGCAGTAGTCTTGTCGTCTGCCGAAAATGTAGGCATCGCCTCGGCCCACTTAGTAAAATAATCTAACGCTAGGATAATATAGGCATGCCCCCTGGCTGAGTGAGGGTTACATGTAATAAAGTCAATACCTCACTTTGCGAAAGGACTGAAAAAAATTATAGGGTGAAGAGGAGCGGGTGGTGAACGCATTTTACGATCAAATATCTGACAATTGTGGCATTTCCAGACTGCATAAATACAATCTTTAAATAACGAAGGCCAGAAATAACCAGCGCGCAATATCTTTTGGGCTGTGGCATACCCAGACATATGACCGCCACATGCTCCATAATCGTAGTCATTTAGAACCTTCTCAGCTTCTTCATGAGTAAGATAGCGTCGGAAAACAAAATCTGCTCCACGACGATAGAGTGTATCAGCAATAATATTGTATTGTTGGGATTGGAAACGTATTTTTCGTCACTGAGATCGTGATATTTCAGGCCGAAAATATTGGGTTTGGAGATAAACAATAATATCCCCATACCAAGGATCAAGTGTATTGATAAGAAACAAGGATTCGTCCGTAATGGGCTGCTCCGCCAAAGTTTCAGTATCAGTAGAGGGGAAATCACACATCAGTTCCGCAAAAACCAAAGATTTCTTTGCCTTGGATTTTTCAAATTCCAAGTCAAATTCCTGCAGGATAACTATCCATTTGGAATACTTGCCCCCTAGAAATTTTTTGGTCAAGATGTACATCATAGGGTTACAGTCAGAAATTACTGTGGTTTTGTGTAATAAGATGTAGTGTCGAAATATTTGGACAGCTTGAACAACTACCAAGGCCAATTTCTCCACGTGTGTATTTAATCTCAGTCAGATGTAGATTCTGACTAAGATAATAAATCACATGTTCATTGTTGAATTCATCTTCCTGAACTAAAACCATCCCAATGGTGGAATGAGAGGTGGCGAGGTACAAAAAATAGTCCTGATTGTAATTGGGAAGATGCAATAAAGGTGCATGGGTCAATGCATGTTTGAGTGCATCAAAATATCGATTAGCAATCTCATCCCAAAAGAATGGAACGTTCTATTGTAATGACCTGGCAAAACCCTTTGTTAACTCGGCGTAGTTAGGAATGAACCGACGTAAAAATTTTGCTTTCCCCTGCAAACTTTGGAGTTGGCGCAGAGTCGAAGGAGGAGGTACATTGACAATAGCTTCAACCTTTGATGGATCAATGCGAAGGCCTTGTTTTGAAACAACAAATCCCAGTAAGCGACCCGATTCTACACAAAAAACACATTTGTGTGAATTCAGCCGAATTCGATAATGCCTACATCTCATAAATATTGATCATAAATGAGTGAGATGATTAGCCCTACGTGATGAATGAGCAGGTAAATCATCAAGATAAGGCTTCACAATGTGCTTAATTTCATGAAATGCATAAGACATAGCGCTTTGAAAAGTTTCCCCAACTTTCTTCAATCCAAAGGGTAGTGTGCAATAAGAAAATGTTCCCCACGGACAAATGAAAGTTGTTTTAGGTTTATCAGCAGGGAGTATGTTTATTTGATTGTAACTGGAAAAACCATCCATAAAGGAAAACATTTCACTGTCGGCACAATCATCAATTATTTGATCGATATAGGGGTTTGGATAATTGTCTTTAGAACAAGCTCGATTAATATCCCTATAGTCAATACATACTCTTATCATTCCTTATTTTTTGTTAACAGGAACAATATTCGATACCCAATCGGTTAAAGGAATTGGATAAATGAAACCTGCATGAAGTAATTCCTCAAATTCGGATTTGATAGCAGCAGCTTTTCGCGGATGTTTCTGACGTAAACGTTGACGGACAGGTTTGGCATCCGGGTAAGTCTTGATTTCATGTACACCAATTGACGGATCGATCCCTGTCATTTCTTCATATGACCAGGAAAACACGTCACAGAATTCTTGAAATAGGGCTTTATAATTTTGGAGTTCATCGTCCGTACAGCAAGCACCTATATGAATGTTTTCAATTATTCGTGGCTTAAATGAAATGTCAATAGGAATCGTTCGAGAGATATTTTCCAAATTTAACTCAGAATCAGGATTTTGCAATGGATTCTGTGGTTCTTTGACATATTCAGCAGTAAAAATAGAAGCAAAATCATTTTCAAAATGATCTAGCTCAGGTAAAAATTAAGATCGGTGATGTAGATCTTCCCATGGTAAATCGTTAATAGACAAAAGTTCACGAATTTGCTCATCAGTATGAACAGGATCGGGAAATGTTGTTGTGGCTGAGCTAGATATAGAAAGTGATTCCTCATGGATCCCATTCATTAGATCATTTTCGGTTGAAGAAGGATTGGAAAGTGACTGTATAGCCTGTAATGCAATTTCAAATGGACTCAAAGGCATCGCGCCATCAAATGAATCCAACTCGGAGTTGGAAGGTACGATCCAAGGATCATCAAACATAATAGTATTTGATGAAATCATATGAATAGTTGCGATAGAAGGTGATACATTAGGAGGAGGAAAGGAAAAAGTTCCTAGTAAACCAGAATATTTTATCAAACCTACCCCAACATCCTTGTAAGGGATAGCCATTTTACTGACATGCTGGACTGTTTTTGTAGAGGCTAGATCAGATGAAAAATAAGTTAACTGGTCTATTGTAACGATCTTTCCTTGATGTGGAAACTTGATAAACCGAAAGACCGATGAAACAACAACAGTCATAGCATATGACCAACTATGACCCAGGAGAAGGTTGTAATCTAGAGGGGCATCAACCACTTCCACATCTAGATTTACAGTTTTGCCTTCGACCCCTATAGGTAAATCCTGCAAAATACCAAAAGGATGGAACCCTCGGCCATCAAAAGCCTTTATAATTGTCGGATACTGATTTAGTGTAGGAGAACCAAGCGATTTCCAACACTGGATCGACATAATACACGTAGAAGCCCCTTCATCAATCATAGTCCGAAATATCGGTCTGTTTTTTACTAATACTAGAATCTGGAAAGCCATTTGATGAGGTAGGCGGGGTGTACTATTCTCTAAATCGAAGATTATTAGGTTTGAGTCATGAATATCGACAACTCCTATAGCAGAAAAAAGTAATTTACATTGTGCTGGGCATGATTGCAGCACTTCCAAAGCCAACATTGCTGAAGGAGAAATAGCTAAGTCCTCAACAATGTTATAATTCTGAGTAGCTCTCACATGTGGATTAAATCTAATTTACGAAGTACACCTTTAGTAGGCGGTTTGATTACTAAGTCTGGATTGGGTTTCTCGATTTGTAGCCGATTAGAAACAGGAGGAGGTGTAGTTGATGTATTTTAACTAAAAGATTTTTCTTCTTTACCATCAACAGGATTATTACTACCATAATCTTGCGATCGCGTCGCAATCTTGACATGAGACATCATCAGAATAGGTTCTTCTAAGGCATTCGAGGTGGAACCAATCATCTTACTATCTTGAGTGGGAAAAGGATCCTTCAAGATAGTAGGTTGTTGAGAACCTTTAATGAATTTCGAAACATCTGCTCGATGTGGGAATTCTTTAGTAAAATGATCCTTATCGCAGATGAAACAAGGATAGCGAGGCTTGCGTTTTTCATCATTAGATTCAATTTTATCAGTTTTATCTTTTGAATTCTTTTTGTTTTTATTCTTCCCCTTCTTTTTACCGCCAGATTTAGATTTGGACGCAGATGTCTCTATGACATGAATGTCGGCAGAAATTTCAGCGGAAGACTCTCCTTTCGGGGAATCAGGTAAAGTTATTATAGGAGAAGAATTCTTTGAAGATTTCTTCTTTCTTTTATTATTAACTGTACCAATCATACCATCAGCAGCATGAGACCCTGAAGGAGCTACAGTTATTTGTCCTTGTTTTGGAAGATCAAGGATTTGTTCATGTAAAGTACCTGACTGCATATAGATGAGGTCAATGTACTAAGCTTGAGCAATGACTTGCTCCTCAATAACAACTCCGGCCTTAGCTACATCTTCAGTGATTTTGGGTAACAATGATTTAACAAACCATTCTGCCAAAATTTGATCCGGAATGTAAACTTTCACCAAATGCCTTCTACGTCTCCATTTGTGAATATGATCAGAAATATATGTGGATGTGGATTGCTTTAGTGAAGTCAATAGTTTTGTGCCATTGTCATATCTAACAGGCAACTGAAAATGAGTTAAGAAGGCAGTTTCTAACTGACTGAAATTATTAAAAGAGCCTCGTGGTAACTCAATGTACCATTTGGCGGCAAGACCAATAAGAGTTCTTTGAAAAAGATGTAAGCGAATTGAATCATCAATTATTGAATTAGACGCACACCAGAGGTGATAAGTCATAACGTGATTTGATGGATCCTCTCCTGACTTACCCTAAAATTTCGGTATATCACTAGGAAACTTATGCAGCATTAGCGGCCAATACGGATGATAGAAAATTGGATCATTCGTAACGTGTGTCAAATCAGGTAAATCCAAAGTTGCAATAAATGGTAACTGACGGTTAGGGTCGCAAAAAATTTGCGTAACAAGAGCAGTTCTGAGAGGAGGATACCCAGGATAACTGGGTATCATATTTGCATTAGGAATGTTATAACCTCCCGGGAAACCAGGATTAACCGGACCAAACTGTGGTTGTTGAGGCTGTTGATAAGTATAGCCAGGGTACAGTTGATACTGATAAACTGGGTTTTGTGAAACGGGACCGAATTGATATTGTCCCTGGTACGGTTTATATGTGAATTTTGGTTGACTCGTGACAATCGTACTTGTACCAGCTTGTCCCATAGGTATCTGGGCCGAAGTCTAAACTATAGGTCCTGGCTGGGGTACAGAGACTTGAGGGATTTGCACGGATGCAGGGATAGAAGAAATTAGAGCTACAGATACTCCAGAAATAGGTGTTATAGGTTGAAAAAATGTTGCAGTAGTTGCAGTAGTTTGAGGCAGATTCTGAGGTGTACTAGGCCCAGACTGCTGAATAGAGCCAGGTGTAGGGGTTTGAATAGTAGGCTAGACAGGTTGCTGGGTTGGACCAGAAACCAAAGCCTGTTCAGGTTGAGTAGACAACTACACATTAGGTTGCATAGTCTGTTGAATTTGGGATGGATCCCACACCATGTTTATTCTGGGGTATTGTCTCGTAGAAGGTTGAATGTAAGGACCATAGCCTGGTTGAACATAGGGTTGATAATTAAGTGGTAAATTTCCATCTCCTTGTACAAATGATTGACCAGAAGGCAGTTGGAAACCTTGAGTTGGGTACTGACCTTGAGGTTGATAACCTTGAGGTGCATATTGAATTTGGGGTTGATAAGGACTTTGAGGAATATACTGAGTCTGGGGTTGACCATGGGGTATGTATTATCCTGAAGGTTGATAACCTTGAGGTATGTACTATCCTTGAAGTTGTTCTCCAAAATAATATTGTGCCACAGTTTTTCCTGGGAAAAAGTTACCTTGAGGTTGCCCCCCAGGTGGTAACTAACTGCCTTGAGGTTGCCCCGCAGGCGATAATTGACTACCTTGAGGTTGCCCCCCCAGGCGATAATTGACTACCTTGAGGTTGCCCCCCAGGCGGTAATTGATTTCCTTGAAGTTGTCCCCAAGGCAGTAACTAACTACCTTGAGGTTGAGGATTCAGAATATTACCGGACATCATAAAGATTTTCTCTATGTTTGATTTTTTAGTTTTAATTCCATCAAGACCAGATGATAATACTTGTTCAATCAGTCGAGGAGCTGCTCCTGAGAAAGTACCAGAGAGAGCCTGATACCCCGAAGGAACAGAAGGACCACCGTGTAAAAATGCTTTCGGTGTTTGGGAAAACATTGATGACTCTCCTGACATGATAGATGAAGGATAATAACCTCTGGGCGTAGGATGAAATGGAATTTGAGTTGGAGAAAAAGAAAGACACATATTTTCTAAAAAAATTGTCAAAGATAAGTACCGAGTGTCACTCCTAATAGGGCTGTAGAAAATGGATTCACGCTCCCTAAGATTCAAAGACTGTGGGGATTTGGGAAGAGATATCTCTTCGTCTGGACTGAAAAGTTCTCCAATGGAAATGAGGCCAGATGGAAGATATTCAGTAATAATATTTGTTACCCTAGGTGAACCAAGATTGCTAGAAATTGGAGTAATAAATCTCGATGATGTTTCCAAATCAGAAGGTTCAGTGTCAGGTTCGGAAATTTCAGGTTCTTCAACTAGTTCACTGGAAGGAGAAATACTCCCAGTAACTTCGGAAACTGAAATCAGTTCTTGAATATGTTCTGTCGTGGGTATTTGATGATCAGGATGAACAACTATAGATGAAATTCCAATCTCTGTTGATCTAATTCTACTGCTACTAGATGATACTAGAGCACACAGCCCTTTAAGCTGACTTGGTGTATACTAAGGGGGCTTCCCCTGAAGTCTCCAGGATTGTCTTGGTAATTCTGCCATAATTAAATATTAATCAATCACACGCAAACAAATAAAATTTCAATAAAAACACCTAAAGTCTCTAAAGAAACAAACATTTGAATCACACACCTAAAAATCTAAGAGTTCAAACCACACACAAACAGTAACCTCTGGTACTAAAAAACACTAGTTGGTGATGAAATCCAACTTAGTAGAAGTTTAATACAGAAAGGGTGGTTGGAACAGTTACCCCGACAACTTGCTTAATGAAATAGACTGGCACAAGTTTCTTCACAAAACCATCTCATGTGAAGAGAACCCCCCAGAGAGTCCAAGTGAGTCTAGTCGATGTTTGTTCCAGGTACAGTGAGATCTTTCCTTCACCATCACCTTAGGAAATAATCTTAAGCTTATGGACACTAAGGTTACCAATAGTAACAAATACAACTAGGGGAACAGTCTACGATTCGATTCCACGCACAAGGGCAGAGTAACAAACCTCAATCCCCTTGAAGGCTCCTCGACATGGTTAATCCGAGGTTTACCGACAAGTGACCCTAGGCTTCTCGACAATGGTTAATCTGAGGTTTACCGTTTGTAATGCGCGCAGATCTTCTATCTTTCCCAATGAAACAGAATTGATTGTCTCAAAGGTTCGGACATGATCTTGTGATTAACTCCTTTAAGAGAAGCTTCCTAGATTGTACCAATTACAATTGGATTTATTTCCTACTACAAGATTTATCTCCTTGTTTGTTTTTACTATCTTGGAGAGTTAATTACTCCCTACTCCAAGATACTAGCCTAAGTTGTATTGGTGATAAGAGCCCTAGAAATAAAAAGATTACTAGATGAATTTTAATTAAGCGTTGTTTTTATGGGTTTTTATTTAAGTAAATAGGTATGGAAATGTAATTTTGATGGTGTGAAGACTCGACTTCCAAAAACACTAAAAATGCACCTAAAAATGATAATGAATCCGTTTTTTCTTTCAATGAAATTCTAGCTAAAGAAAGAGTTCGAGAATGCAATTATTTTAAGAGACAATTCTTTCTTTGAACATGAAGAATAAATGGAAGAAAATATTTTTGCCTTTTCAATAAGAACTCAAAACGAGACAAATAATCAATGCTCACGATAAATCCCTTTCACTTTCAAGACTCGAAACTAGAAAAAACAACATTCCTTCAAAAGAGATCTACACATTCTAAAAGCACTCAAAACTACAAAAAGCTAATTTTGAGATCTACAAACTTTTTTTAAAAAATATAATTGAATAAAAGCTTTAATTTTTTTTGAGAATGTTTTACTTAGTTGTTCAGTAAACTAAGGATTCATTTGTCCATAATAAAAAACAAATAAAAAACATCTAGATATGTTTCCTTTTGTAAAAATGAAATTCAGAACTTATAACAAAGTTTGTTCAAAGATTTGCAAAGAGACAACTAGATCTATTTCTCAAAAAAGGATGGATTTCACAACCAAGTCAGATTCATCAAGAAGACAAAATGACCAGTGTGATCTGAGGTATTTCAAACTTCCAATCTTTGAGTCACTACAGAGGCTAAGTGAAAACCAGCCCAAGTATGCAAAACTTCTAGAAAATCACCCAAAACACAAATACTGTTGGAACTCACTCACAAGAGGCTTTTGACAGGAACAATACAAATCTGGGCAGATACTAGAAACCAAAAATCAAATTAGAGATAAAATGGAAGAAGAAATCTAGAGTTTTTCAAAAATTTTAACAGGGTCCATAGGCCCCAGAAGTAACAGGTGTGGTCCCGCACTGGTTACTTAAGGAAAGTGCGAAACTGCCCGCACGGTGCAAAAGAACAAAGTGCGGTCCCCAGAAAAGTTCAAGAAAAACACAAAAGGCTTCAAAAATTTTAAAAACAAAGTAAACCTAAGCTACCAAGACAAGTATCCATCAATCAAAAACCAGAAAAATCATTTTCTCAAGTCAAAATAAAGGAAAACGAAAGAAAAACAAGAATCCTTCCCCATCGGAGTTGTCAATTTGTTAACCGGATAAATCAATCTTGCAGACAAGATCGATCTCCCTAGTACCATAAGGTAATCTAGCAACAAATAGCCAAATAAACCTATCTTTCTCTAGACATATGCGATTTACAAAAGAATACTATAAAGGTGTTAAAGTCTTACTGTAGATCCAATGCTTGTTCGAAGTAGTTGTCCCTCGATCACTTGAAGGAGTTATCTTTATAGACCTGTAGTCACAAACAAGAAAACATTAAATGCCACTTGTATAGTAAATATTATAAATCATGCCTATCATGGCGATCAAGGAATCCATGAAATAAATAGTTAATTAACAGCTTATTGAGAAAAATGAATTCATTTGTATTAACTTTGAATAAAGAAAACCTTACAACCTTAGCCTTGATGTTGAACAGGCCTTCCCAGGGTTCGAAGTAAGAATCTCCTCTTACCTCGACAAGCCTTGCACTCTTCCGACCGAGACAGATAGAGGGTATGTGATCTCTCCCCACAAAATCTCGCTTAAAAGAGTTCAACCCAACAAAGACTTAACCTCAAATAATCTAAAGCTAACTCTCTGAGGCTACCTGCCTTCTTTATAGTGCAAAAGAGGAGGTTTTCAGTCTCCAACTGTTGAAGGGATAATCCTCCTTCAAAGGGATAAGCTCCTCGACATCAAGGGGTTAGCTCCCTTAAGGTAAGAGATACATGAACCTCAAAAGAGTGAAGGCTTTTCCACCGTAAGATTTTCTAGAAGCTTCTATGATTCCCATCGAAAGTGAGATCCCTATTTTGGAGTTTACTGCACGATTTCAAACCTTTGTTGTGGGTCGGCACCCATAACACAGAGAAAGTGCATTCAGGTACGCAGGAGTCATGAACATTAGGTGCGGGACCGCAGGCAAGATAAAGAGAAAGTGTGATACCAGAATTAAGGAGATTTTTGAGAACTTTTCTCTTATTTTCAAGGCTTGACATGAGGAACTGATGTGTTAGACTTTCAAAGGAGGAAGTACAAGTGACAATGAGCTCATACAAATAGTAGAATGTCAAGATGAAAATTTTCAGTGCAACACAACAGGAGGCCTTATATCATTGGCTTATGTTGGGAGATTTTGGTCATTGTACTTGGTATAATGATGATGTGATGGGGTCACAAGATGGCTTATTGAGGTGGCTTATATTGAGATAATATGGCCACTACATTTGGTACAATGATTATGTGGTATGGCAGCAAAAGGAATTGCTGAGATGGTTACTTTTGAGAGAGTATGGCTCTCATATTCTTATTGATGACTTGGAATGACAACAAGAAGCATTGCTAGATTGGAGAGAGTATGGCTCTCTTACTTATTTTCATGATGATCTACCATGGCATTAGGAGGCTTTGCTGCATTGGTTGTTATTACGAGAATATGGTTTGACATTGTTCATGTTTTCACATATGTCTCTACCTCTTGTTTTTAACTATGATGAAGTGATGTTTGATTCCTACATGGCCAACATGGCTAATGATGATGGAATTGATGTATGTAATCTACTCTATGTATCATGGGTTAGAGAGATAGTTCATGAATTGGGACTTTCCACTTTGGGAATGAACCACTTTATCTTATGTATCTCATGTATAGAGGATAACTTTGGTCATCAGATGGTTGCCACTTGGAGATTCATTGATGGGGATGGGTATCTAACTTTTGAGTTTGAAGCCATTCTAGACATTCTAGAGAGGTAGCTTTGGAGCTGGACATACAGGACACATGGTGAGATATGGGGAGGCCTTCCACATGAGGATTCCATTTGAAGGGAGGATGTTTGTTGTAGCATCAAATTTTTTAGTTGCTTTAGGACAAGCAACACTTTGCCGAGGAGGACTGTAGTATTCCCAAATTTTCACCTGATATTTGGAATATTAGAGTTCTTAATTTTCTTAATGAATTAAGTAAATAAAATGGTGGAGGGACCCATAATCCTCAATATGAATAAATATCCACTTTTTGTGTGTGAATGTGGATTAATTAAGCCTATATCTACATAATGAGGTAGATGAGAAACTACTAATGTGAATGAAATTAGAGATCATGTCTCATTAATGAGATAGAACATGGAGGTTGACACTATCAACTAAGATCTTGAAGAGATAAAACAGAAGATCATGGAACATTCATGATCTGATGATGGAGGAATTTGTGCAATTAATGCACACATGATGGATGACTTGACTAGATAACATAGTCAAACATGGAGGATCTTGTCCACATTCACAACGCATTTTCGATGAGGGGTAATGCATGGGAAGGCTCGTACTCTATATAATGAATATGAAGGAAAGAATGAAGACATGCTTGAGTTTATTGATGTTGAGGATCTATTTAGATCTGGAATTGTCATGTGACATTCCATGCTTTCTTGGGTTTTTTAGCAAAGATTGCAAGTGTTGTTTAGCACAGGGTGTTCCTAGTCGGGAATCTGAACTATTTATTTACGTAGCTATGGAAAGAGTATTTTAATTCATTATACATCAGGAATTGGTGCCACTTACCTTTTCCTACTTTCTACAGAACGTTCATATTCAGAAATTGCATATTTCTGAAGATCAGTTTGTAAGGTGGAGGTTGTCTTCAATATCTCAGCTGGAGAAATGGTGAAGGTTTATTCCTATCACCTTGGGCTTAAAGATCAGCATTCTCAGATTTGCATATCATATATGGCACTAGGCCAAAATTTATTGACCTCCTAGTAGCAATAATCCCTTCAAGAATTACATTGTCCATTTTAGAGATTCAAAAGGAGGAAGGAAGTTGCTAGCATTTCAGCTAGTAATCCTATGAGGGATCATCCCCTCACCTTGCCATCACTATTTCCATCAGCTTGGAGTTTATTGCTGAATTTTTTAGTAGGAAGAAGGCCTTTATTTCCCTTACAGTGCAGTTTCTATGAGCAGTTGTGTTGCAGCAGCTGTAATCATTATTGGAGGATTGAGAAGCTAGATCTAGAGCTTCTAGCTTGTATATTTGAAGGATGGATCATCCATTCAAGCTTAAATCTAATATTGTGACATATTTCAGCCATCTATTTGTCAGATCTAGCTTCAGATTTGTAATCCCAACAGATTAAGGATCAAGCCCTACGAGGGTGATTTTCAAAAGTTGTAGATCTAGAAAATCCTTTCTAGGTTATCTTGGGAATCCATCACATTGGCTAGATATTGAACCTTGGCATCATCAGAGCTCTAGATTTCAGTAGATCTTCATTTTCATTTTCATCCTGTAGTCATATATTCATATTATGCTGAAGGTACAACGCAGTATTTGCTTCTAGCATCTCTCTAGTTACACAATGCCTACTTTTGCATGTTTTCAGGGTGATTCTAGGCCATCTCTTTGGCTATATCTACTCATATTTTGTACATTGGGTAACTGAAACTTCTCTTATATAATAAAATGGCTCAGGTTCTCCGTAAATTCTGATTTTTTCTTAAGATTTATTGTTTGCTTAGTTGCAGTTCTTATATTGTGTTTAAGTATTACTACATTCTCCCCTTTGGGATATTACAAAACAAGAGGCCAAAGGAGGGAGGCCATGGTTATTCAGTTGAACCACTCCAGATGACTCGCCCATGAAGTTGTTATGATGGAAGCTTCGCCTCTATTTTTAAAAAACATTCCATAAAAAAGTTGGCATGGGTAGCTAACTAGGACAGAGCATCAATGGGCACGGGGCCCAGTGTTAATCTTCCTCATTGGCGTGAGGGCATAACAGTCTACTAGCACCAAGGAAAAAACATGTGTTTTTGATGGTCTGCTCAGGAAATTGTCAACAAAAGGGATGTTTTCCTCATGAAAAGGGATGCAATGATGGTCTTTGCAAGACCTAACACTTTTTTTTAGTCACAAAAATGATCCTCCAATGTGCAGGACAGGGATTGCAGGGATGGTGAAAAAATGTTGTGTAACAGATGCCCCCTAAAGCATGAGGTCCGAGAGAGAGGGAGGGCTGAAATGATTTACAATAACTTTTTCGAACCAAACACCATTGTCAAAAGACCTGGAATTACAAATAAAGCTAATATAGTTGATACTTGAACATGTGGCATGGGCGCAACCATCCATAATAGAGTACATATATGAACTTAGATCTGAGGTATGGATGCAGCCATCCAGCAGTAAGGATCAACAAATAGACTCAGGTATGGTCACAACCATCCAATCAAAAGAGTCATAATAACTCATGATAAACCACAATATCTCACAGCCTAGATCTCATCAGACAAAACCCAGGGTCTTGTGCTCCATCTCGACCCGAACAAGTACAAATTCAAGCATGCGAATATGTGAGCTGAAGTCGAACATGAAAGAAAATCACCTGATTACTAGCCAGTGATGAAAGTTGTTAACAGGCACGAGAGAAACCACCAATAGTGATAATGGCTCTCAAGGTACAACAGGTACAATCCATAGAATGTGAATAGTGATCTGGCATCAAACACCCGTAGAATCACTCGATCGAAGGCCAATGATGTGGACCTGTTGTCGAATGCAAAGAACTTGCCATTGAGGCATGCAAGCTCCAAGGTACCGGAAAGGAGTCTCTAGATCGACTTCGCGGATAATGAGTGGAAGTCAATAGGAAGTGACCCGGTCGAAGGAGGGCCATAATGTTTCCCACATCATCGACACGAGACAGTGAAACATGATGATAGTGAATCAAGACTGACAGAGAATCAGAGGAAGGTTGAAAATTGTAGAGGAAAAACTTCTCTTGAACATATTAGCGACATGACATTGGATTTGGCAGTATTCGACATCAAGGGATCTGAAGTCATGATGATGTAGCAAAGAGCAGATGAGAGGTCAAAATAGATTACCCAAACCCATGGATGCAAACATGTCTAAATGAGATGCCCCCAACCCGACATGAATGCATATGAGTGTCATGTTCAAGAGCGACATACTACCAACATATGTAAAAACTAGTTCCATTTTCCCCTACCATTTATGGCAAGTACCCCAATTATTTTTGAAAAACAAGCTTGAAGGGGATATCATATGCTTGTAATGTAAGTTTTTCCTTCGGAAAAATCCATCCTAGTACATTTTACGAGCCCTAGGAAGGAGGAACTCCGGTACGTCATGGTGATGATTTCCAATGTCATCAAAGTTTAACGAGTCTGACAAAGGAAGAACTCGAAATATTTTCATGTTATATATTTTGAAAAGAAGCAGAAAAGAAAACTCTAGCAAGTCCCTTTTCGTAAACAGTCTTTTAGATACAAAAAGGTAGAAAATGATATATGAAAGAACCTCTTAGTCATGATAGGCTAAGGTATTCCTTTTTCCTAAATAATCTATCCTAGCTCGAAAAAGGGGTAAACATATGTTGGGTAGATATCATTTCGCAAACATTTAACGAGTTCAAAATGATAAGAGTCTCAAAAATATTTTCAGTTTTAGAGAGTGAGAAAACAACTAAAAGATGACTCCAACAATGAATTTTTTGTGTTTTTACTGAGTCCAAAAAATTATAAAATACAACTCGTTACTTCATCGCTATCTCATTAAAATCTTGTCACTGCACAAGAGACAAATGTAAAACCTATTTCTCAAAATAATATAACATAATAATAATAAAATATGTCATAAAACCTAATTATGGTTTTGAAAAGTTATAAAATGCCAAAAATGGTAAAAAATAATTACTTTTCACTTTTACCTCTTATGGAGCAATAGTTACCCATTTTATACCGTGATTTTGCGATGATGATAGCGGGTGATCCAGTAGATCAATCTCGAATCTGTTAGTTCCAGGTAAGAGCTGACATCCTTCCCTACATTTTAATTCCTCTTTTATTATCTGCAACCCCAAATTTGGAATTCTGTGGGGGAATTTGTAAAAAATAGGGCACGATGGTTGGTGCGATTATTGGGCATGGACTCATGCCAATCACCCAAATTTCTGAACTAGGGTGCACCCATTGGTGCGACTGTTTCCCAAATAGTCGTGCCAACCACGCAAACCTTTTTAAGCTCACAATGCAAGAAAGAAGGCCCAATTTTCACAAATTAAAAGCTTTCAATTTGGCTAATGAAGTTCATATGAACATGTTTTCAGGTGTAAAACAAAAAAATGGTGATCGAATGGAAATAACGGGAAGACAGCAAAGAATACGAGCTTGCCATAGAAAATGAGAGATGCATGGAAGCTCTCAGAGACTGTGGACTGAAAAAATTATTCATGAAATTGTGCCTCAGAGCTCAACTAGAGCTGCTGCAATACTTGATTAGAATTTGGGATGAGGATTAGGAAAAATTCATTCTTCATGATCAGGAACTCAAAATTGATGTTTTAGACATTTACTTCATGATAGGACTATCACGGAGGGGGGAAATATGAGTCCTGACCAGCACCTAGCCCACCATGGAGAACATGAGCATGGTGATCGACAGGGTATGTCCAGGGGCACAGAAAAGATGAGGAAGTGAGAAAGTGGATATCCAAACTATCCCGGACTTGGGACTAAAAGTAGTGCTATACACCATCACCCGAGTTGCGAGATCGTAAGCACCGCATGAAGCAAGAAAAACACAGTTGCTTCATGTAGTGGACTGTCTAACACTGACCCTCTACAACTAGCTAGAGGCAGTGACGATCAATATGAAATGTCAACTGAAAAAATGAATGAAGACCAAACTAAAGCAGTTTTCCTAGAATGAAAACCAATTTTTCTAGCGACAGGAAGTGATAGTCCCAACACCAAAAGCATAGAAGCCATGGATGGTCCGTTGGGTAGCACTGATGCCAAGGTCAGGTGGTGGTCAACAGATGTCCTGGAGACTGGAGTTCTTTGATTGGCTCCGCTGACAATTGATTGGTGTGGAGGACTGGCCCTACTCTGGCACAGATTTCACTAGTGATTTGGACCTCCCACTCCGAGAAGGAGAGGATTGGGACGAAGCACTTGGTAAGACTCACTTTTTATTTTTATGAGTGTTATGATTTTTTTTTTGTATGTATGTTCTGACATTAAATCCATGTGTTATGCTGATTTTCGACCAGAAATACCCGCAGGTATGTCTCCGATAGTAAGGCGAGTCCCTTGCGACTTTGATATTTCCCCTCATGGTGAGGGAGGTGAGGAGGAGGAAATCGTGCACAACCTGGAGGGAATCTCTCGTGGATTCCTGGACTATGTGTGACTCGACGATGTTCCCCGTGCATACCAAAGACACACTGTAGGGGTGTCAAACCGAGTTAACTGCTTGCTGAGGTGGCTTGTATGGGCAGTGACATGTTATCATGAGCATCACTCCGATTAGACACCTAGGATTTATTTCTGCATGTTTTTGAGAGACATGATGTCTCAGGATGTAACATAAACACACATATTTTTGAACTTATGATGCACACTAATGCAAACATTAGATATATATATATATATATATATATATATATATATATATATATATATATATATATATATATATATATACATCTACTTTCCTATATGGATATTTTCACGTGATGGTGATTTTACAGATTACGCAAATTTCTATCTAATACAATGTTAGCCATTGTATCAGTTAATGCATTCATCTGCCTAGGAATATGTTGATATGTGATATAACCAAAATTTCTTTCCAGCAAATGAACACGTAAATACAACCTTAAAATCTGAGGGTTTCTAACTGAATAATGTCCATTAAGTTGAAGAACAACAAGTTGTGAGTCCAGATTTACAACCAATGCACGAATGTCGAGGGTAATTGCCTCAGTTAATAGTTCAATGACAAAAATATACTCAGAGACATTGTTTGTAGTTCATCCTAGAAAAATACCTTGTAGCTCTACCAACTCACCAACAAGATCATAAATCACCCAAGCTGCCGAAGACAAGTTCTGGGTATTGCAGGAAGCACCATCTGCGAAACCAACATAAGGGGTAATATACATCTACACAATAAGAAACGACCCAATAAGTAGGAAAATGCTTGCAAAGCACACCAAGCCAAAAATGTACAAAAATGAAAATAACACCTATGTACACAAAACATGCACGAATGACACATGCATAATATTTTTTGAGATACAACCCATTCTGAGGTTGATCCAGAGGATGACCTTCATAATCAATGAGCTCATAGGCCACATTCTGCAAGACACATTTGACAATGTAGGGCCCATGCCACATGGGTTGAAATTTTCTTGCCCCTAGTTTATCATGAGCTTGGTCGTACAGGAGGGTGAGGTCTCCTTCTACGAAGGAGTGAGGGGAAACTGACTAGTCAAAATGAGCTTTGACCCGCTTCTTCTGTGCCTCGATGACCAAAGCAGCAAAGTGGTGAGTTTCACCAAGCCTTTCCAAGTAGAGAAGATGCTCTTCTTCTGGCTAAGTGTTGGGAAAAAATTCAACAGGCAACTTGAGAGAAGGTATTTCACACTGAATTGGAAGGGTAGCTTCCAAAACATAAACAAGCTAAAATGGAGTGAATTCGCTCACATCCTTAACTGAGGTTTGGTACACCCAGAGAGCCAAAAAATAACATGAGATGCCAGCTTGATTTGTGCATTACAATCATACGTTGAAGCATGGTGAAAAGAACTTTATTCACCTCTTCAACCTTGCCATTGGCCTGAGGATAGTACGGTGTTGAGCTATCGTGACACAAACCAAACCTGGAAGTCAACTCCGCCACCATATAATGCTGAAAATGGGAACCATGATCGGTAATGATGGCTTGAGGGACACCAAACCTAGAAATGATGTGATTGAATATGAACTGAGTTGCTGTCTTACCGTCGATGGCAACTGTAGGCATTGCTTCAGCCCATTTGGTGAAGTAGTCAATCACTATGATGATATACGCATGCCCCCAGGCCAAGTGAGGGTTACACGTCATAAAATAGATGCCCACTTCGCAAAGGGACCAACGGTAATGACAGGGTGGAGATGTGAAGGCGGTGCGCGCATCTTACGTTGATAGATCTAGAAATAATTTTTGGAAATACTGAGAGGGGGGGTGAATCAATATTCCTTTAAATTAGAGGATTAGTTAATCTTTACTTATTATCATTTTTTGTACAATGATAGCAGAAAATAAAAGGAAAAAAAATGCACACATTTTTTAGGGTGTAAACCCACTCCGGAACAAAAACCACCTAATGATTTTCTAATAATTCTTTAATAGTCAACTCCAATTGAAAATAAAGATCCAACTTCCTAGAATCTAGAAAATAATTCTTCTCTAAATCCCACTGGATGGACGCTCCAATGCTCGAGATTCTTTAGTAGTCAACTGAATGGATGCCCCAACACCCAATGAGCTACAACTCACCCTAGCACCACCCTACCACCCTATAGAAGAATAAAAGAAGAATGGACTCCCGTACCTGGGAAAATGGTCCACTTTACAATGATATAGAATGATGTAGGAGAAGAAGACACACTAGACCATAACCCAACTATGACACAGCGACCTAATGATGATCCTAGACCTCCCAGCACTGCCTCTTCAACTCTTGGCAGACAGACAATAGAACAATTTTTAGTACAATGATACCTTTACAGTGACTTTATTCAGGGCTGCCCACTTGAAGACTTCATTTGATGAACTTCTTGCTTCCATTCTGCACCTTGGTTGCCGCTCTTTTCATGATACCCTCTACTGCACCTTACTTTGCTTTCATGCCCTGGAAATTCTAGTCCTTTGCAACCCTTGCCAACACATGATCTAGCTTTTTCTTGCCTTCTAGGAGCTCGATATTGAATCTGGTGTATCTCTGTTATTTCAGATCCCCAATATCTGATATTTGGTCATGTAGTAGTCCTCTAAGTCATCTTTCCAATTCCATAGGTCTGACCCAATTTGGATACGTCAAGGGAGAGTTATGCCCAATCTCTCACAATACCCTAATTATGGATTGTTTCAGTAGAGGGAACTTTTATGGTGTGGCATGTGTCACGGTTTCTTCATTTAGCTCTGAAATTGATAGAATGAAAAAAAAAATCTGTGCAATATCTGCCAATTTTTACCGAATTCAAATTTGATACTCAGAGAGAGAGAGTTATGACGATTTTCCCAAGGTCACTTCTTTGAGATTAATTTCAAGAGCCTGCAAAAACACTGACTTCCACAGCTCACATCTCTGAAAATATTACACAACCTGGTCTGAAATTTTCACAGGAGCTTCCTTATGATTTCGAATTGAACTCATAAAAATTTCAGCTTCTTAACATTTGTAGAAAAAAAGTTAGAGTGAACATGCCACGATGACCTGTTTCAGATGGCGAAATCCCTTGCATAAGGAGGATATGAGGATCACAATTTATATAAATTATTAGGTTGAGAGGGGCTTCAAAAAGTGAACGTGGGAGGGATTTTAGGAGCTTAAAAAATATTAATTATGACTTTTCAATGACCCATGCCACAACCCCATGGGGTTTTTTCCCACTAACTGGGGTTACAAACTTCAAACATGAATATCTCTCAAATCGTGAAGAATTACATGGCGTGCCATATATGAATGGAAACATCTCGACAAGAAGAAACCATAAAAAAAATTATTGACCCAGAATATAGTAATTTGGTATTTCAAAATTCCCATGCGATATTGGGGTAGCCCCTGGTACTGCTTGGGTTGACATCAATGGAAACCGCTGATCAACAATCTCCCCCATTGGCATTAATGGCAACACAAGTACTCCCCCTGCGATCATGACACCTCTTCCTACAACATTCTCTCCCCCTTTGAGATAAATGGAAAAGGATAACTCCCCCTGACACACAACCATCCTACGGACCTGTACACACTTCCACTCCCCCTTTATATTATGAATAAGGAAAATCTAATGAGAACTTGGGAGAATTGCAAGCTTCTGGCGAAGATATTCAAATGCTTCACGAGGTAAAGGTTTAGTGAATATATCAGTGATTTGTTCATTTGTACCAACATACTCAGGTTTGATATTCTTTTCAATGACTTTTTCTCTAAAAAAATGATATTTGATTGGAATGTGTTTTGTTTTTGAATGCAGGACAGGATCCTTGGAGATGCTGATGGCACTAGTGTTGTCACAAAATATGGGAATAGGCTCACTAAATTATACTTGAAGATCTTGCAAAGTTCGTTTCATCCAAATGACTTGAGTACAACATTATGCTGCTGCAATGTATTATGCTTGCGCTATAGATAACGAGATTGAGGTTTGATTTTTTCTCAACCATGATATGAGACAAACACCTAGATAGAATGTTGCTCCACTATTACTCTTACGATCATCAATGCTTCCTGCCCAATCTGCATCTGTAAAGGCTTGAATGATGAGACTGTTACCCTTTGGATACCACAAGCCATATTCTTTTGTGCCCTTTAGATATCGAAGAATTCTTTTGACGGCAATAATATGTGATTCTTTTGGTGCTGCTTGTAATCTTGCTACTTGTCCAACTGCTTGCATAACATTTGGTCGGGAGGCTGTTACATATATAAGAATACCAATAATAGATCTGTACAACCTCTAATTCACATCCTTAGATGAGTCATCTATGCTCAATTTGCAACCTGTTACCATCGGAGTAAGGATGGGTTTGCAATCTTCCATTTTGAATTTCTTGATCATTTCCTTGATGTACTTGGCTTGACATATAAATATTCCTCTCTATTTCTAAGATATTTGAAGCCTTAAGAAGTATGTCAACTCACCAAGTAAAGACATCTCGAACTCAGTTTGCATCTTTGTAGAAAATTTCTTACTTAGTCTATCATCATTGCTACCAAATATTAGATCATCCACATATACCTCAACGATTGTTAAATTATCTTTATCTATTTGTACATAAAGATTGCTATCAATAGTACCTTTCTTGAACCCTTGTTGACATAGATATCCATCAAGATGAGCATACCATGCTATGGGAGCCTACTTGAGACCATATAGAGCCTTCTTTAACTGGCAAACATAGTCTTATTTTTCTGATAGTAGAAAACCTTCAGGTTGTTCGATGTAAACTTCTTCTTCTAATTCTCTTTTCAAAAATGCTGACTTAAAATCCATTTGGTAGACTTTGATTTTTCTTGAATGCATAGGCGAGAAACATTCGGATGGCTTCCATTCTGGCAACTGGTGAAAATGTTTCATCGAAATCAATTCCTTCCACTTGTGCATAACCTTTGCAAACCAGTCTTGCTTTGTTTCTGGTAACCTGTCCATCTTCATTCAATTTGTTCCTGAACACCCATTTAGTCCCAGTGACATTTTTGTATTTTGGTCATGGAACTAATGCCCAGGTGTTATTCTTCTCGATTTGATCCAATTCTTCATTCATAGCTACTACCCAATGTTCATTCCGGTGGCTTCCTCAAAACTACTAGGCTTAAAGGTTGCTAGAAAAGCAATGTGAGATTGTTGATGAATGAAGCTATCGACCTTCATTTATGTCACCAATGATTTGATTTGATGGATGGTTATTTTGAATCCATTCTTTTGTTCTCCTTGGAGGAGCTTCTTGTTGTTGTTCTGGTATATCTTGATGATCATTATTTACTTCTTCCTAGTTGATAGTTGCTTCTTGGTCTAGAATTTTATCTGTATCTTTTTCAGCCTCTTTCTCAAGTTTCAAAGATTCTAGATCCTAATCATTATTCGTTAGAACACCATCTTCATCAAATGTAACATTTATGCTCTCCACTATCTGTTTTCATCTTAGATTATAACATTTATAGGCCTTTATTTTGCGTGAGTAACCAAAAAAGATACCTTCATCAACACGTGATTCAAACTTACCCAATTTTTGTCTTCTCTTTTGATATAACATTTGCTTCCGAAGATTCTGAAATATTTTACATTAGCTGGTTTTCCTTTCCATAATTCATATGGGGTCTTTTTGCAATTATTTCTGAGAAGACTTCGATTGATAATGAGGACTGTCGTATCAATTGCTTGAACCCATAATTTTTTATCCAATTTTGAGTCCTTTAACATTGTTCTACCGATTTCCTGTATAGTTATGTTCTTTCTTTAAGAATCTCCATTTTGCTGAGGTGTTCGTGCTATTGAAAATTGTCTTTTTATTCCATTTTCGTCACAGTATTTCTGAAATAATTTGGCAGCGCATTCTCCACCATTATCTGATCTTAGACACTTTATTTTCAAATCAGTTTCATTTTTGACCAACTCCTTGTAGATCTTAAAGCACTCAAATGCTTCATATTTTTTCTTTAGGAAACTGATGGCTGTCATCCTAGTATAGTCATCTATCATTAACATGAAATATAATTCTCCATCTAAGCCTTTTTTTCTCATGGGACCACATAGATTAGTATGTATCAATTCCAATGGATGTGATGCAAACTTTTCTTTTGTTTTAAATTGGAATTTTGTCTTCTTTCCATGCCGACAGGCCTCACATAGTGTGTTGGAAGGTTTTGAGATTTTTGGCATTTCTCGTATTTCTTCCCTTTTGCTTATCCTGACAAGATTGTCAAAGTTTATGTGACCCATTCGTTTGTGCCATAACCAACTTTCATATTCTTTATCTAGTAGATGTGCTTTAGTTGCTTCATCTATAACATATATGTTGTTTGGAGCTCAACTTAATGTAGCCACAATTTTACCATACCTACCTTTCTTGATTTCACATTTTGTGGAGTTGAATAGCATTGTGTGTCCTTGATCACACATTTGTCCAACACTGAGTAGATTGTGATTCATGTTTTCAAATAATAGAACATTCTTGTCTATAGCATATTTGCTTCCAAGAGTGATGATACCTGATCCTATAACATTTGAAGATCCATCATTTCCAAATGATACGGTTCCATCCTTCTTCTCTTTCAGAGATACAAATTTCCTTCTATCTCCAGTCATATGGGTTGAGCAACCGCTGTCGACATACCACACATATTTGTTGTTTTGAGCCTTGAGAGCGAGAGCACAATTATCAGTCTTCTTCTTCTTCCATGTTCGTTCATTTTGTGGCTTCGAAGATTCTTCTGGAGGATTTTCAAGTCTGTAGTCTCTAGCTATGTGTCTAAAGTTCTGAAATTTGTAACATTCCATATTATTTCTTAAATTTTCAAATCTATTGATGTCTCGTTGAGCCTTGGGAGGTTCATATTTGAAGGATCTCCTGGAATTGTATTGGTTCCTAGGGTACGTGCGACATTCTACAGCTTTATGACCAAATTTTCCACATGAATAACAATAACCATAAAAAATATGTTGGTACCTAGATGGAAATCTTCGTCGAGGAATTGTCTTCCAAGGATGTGCTTGCAAATTTTTTCCAATGAAGTCTACATGCATGTCAGATCTCATAGGTTCATTGTATTTTTTTGTAGAAGGCCTTGCTTCTTATTCTTTGTAACCGAGGCCAGTTCTGTCATTGTAAGATCGTTCATTGTTGATGATTTCTTCTAATGCCCTTGAGCTGTCATAGTTTTGGACAGTTTTTCCCTTCTTCACTTCCTTATGTAGCGATACTACTTTGGCTTCTAATGCTTCCCTTTCTTGGTTGCTTTCTTCCAACTTATTTTGAAGTGACTCTTCAATACATTTTTGTTCTTCAACTTCAATTTTGAGACCTTGAACTTGTTCTTCAAGAGTATTGGAATATATCTTCTCTGCCTTGAACTCCTTTATAAGCTTGACTGCTTCCTTAGAAAATTCTTCCATGGTCAATCCTTCTTCTTCGTTGTTTGAAACCTCTTGTTTATTGTTCTTGGCCATAAACAATACTTTCTCACTGGCTTCTTCTTTGTTTTCATTGTCTTAATCGGATGATGAGCTATCTTTACTTTTTTAATTTCTTAAAGCCTTTCTTTCCTTTTGAGTCGCCATCACTTCTGTTCAGACATTTTTCTATGAAATTCCCAACCTCACCACAGCTGAAACATATCAATGGAACTTTACCTTTGAATTTTCCCTTACCAATTTTTATTTTTCTTGTAAAATAAGCATATTCTTCATCTCAAAGACCTTCTCCATCATCTCCCTTTTCTTCACACTTGCAGGTGCATGTCTTTTCAATTGAAGTTTGTTTGTCCTTGTTGGTTTTCTTAGATGCAATGAACGTAGTTTCTAGATGCGAAGTACCCTCTTCTTCATCAAGTATCATTTCATATGCTATGAGAACTCCATGTAATTCCTCTTTGCTGAGTTTGTCTAGATTTTCACTGTATTCTAAGACCAATACCTTTGGGTTGAATCTCCTTGGTAATGTTCTAAGAATATTTCGTATAATAGTCTTCTTGTCAACTGGCTCTCCCAATCCTTCCAGAGTATTGGTTATTTCATCAACGTATTGGAATTATGTAGCAATGTTGCAATCCTCTTTCATTCTGATTTGCTCAATTTTTTCTATATAGATTTGAAGCTTTGCTTCTTGGACATTTGAGTCACATGCATATATATTCTCAAGATTTTCCCATAAATTTTTGGCGGTTTTACAATCCAACACTTTATGATAAGTAGATTCAATAAGTCCATTGATAATGATATTCTTTTCTTTTGCATCATTTTCCAAATTCTTCTTACCTTGCTCATCCGCGGTTGATGTAAATACATTTTGAACAGTGTCTCATACTTCATAACATTGCACCAAGAGATAGACCTCCATTCTTCCTTTCCACAGTGCATAACTATTTTCATTGAACAGAGGTACAACATTCTTGGTATGCTCCATGACCTCCTTCCAGTTGTTAAATTGCTATTGAAAGAACCAAGCTCTGATACCAATTGTTGGAAATACTTAGAGGGGGAGTGAATCAATATTCCTTTCAATTAGAGAATTAGTTAATCTCCAATTATTATCAGTGTTTGTACAATGATTGCAGCAAACAAAAGGAACACAAATGCACACAGTTTTTAAGGTGGAAACCCACTCCGAGACAAAAACCACCTAATGCTTTTCTAATAATTCTTTAATATTCAACTCCAATTGAGAATAAAGCTCCAACTTCCTAGAATATAGAAAATCATTCTTCTCCAGCTCCCACTGGATGGACGCTCCAACGCCTGAGATTCTTCAGTAGTCAACTGAATGGATGCCCCAACACGGAATGAGCTACAACTCACCCTAGCACCACCCTACCACCCTATAAAAGAATAAAAGAAGAATGGACTCTCGTACTAGGGAAAGTGGTCCACTTTACAATGATGTAGAATGATGTAGAAGTAGAAGACACACTAGACCATAACCCAATTATGACACATCCACCTAATGATGATCCTATACCTCCCAAAAATACCTCGTTAAATCTTGGTAGATAGACACTAGAAATTTTTTTACAATAATGTGTTTACAATGACTTACTACAATGATACCTTTACAGTGATTGTATGCAGTGCTGCCGACTTGAAGACTTCATGCGATGAAATCATTGCTACAGTTCTACACCTTGGTTGGTGCTCTTGTCATGCTACCCTCTACTACACCTTGATTTTTTTCCCTATAAATTCTGGTCCTTTGCAGCCCTTGACAACACATGATCTAGTTTTTTCTTTCCTTCTAGGCGCTCGATATTGACTCTGGTGTATCTCTGTTATTTCAGATCCCCAATATCTAATTTTTGGTCTTGTAGTATTCCTCTAAGTCTTCTTTCCAATGCCATAGGTCTGACCCAATTTGGATTCTTCAAGATAGAGTTATTCCCAATCTCTCATAATCCCCTAATTATGGATTATTTCAGTAGAGATAACTTGTATGGCTTGGCACGTGTCATTGTTTCTTCATTCGACTCTAAAATTGATAGAGAGAAAACTACAGTCTATGAGATATCTACTACATTTTACAGAATTCAAATCTGATACTCAAAGAGAGAGTTATGATGATTTTCCCAAGGTCACTCCTTTGAGATGAATTTCAGGAGCCTGCAAAAACACTGACTTCCACAGACCATATCTCCGAAAATATTGCGTAACTTGATCTGAAATATTCACAGGAGCTTCCTCAGGATTTCATCTTTGCCTCGTAAACATTTTAGCTTCTGAACATTCGTAGAAAAAAATTTATAGAGAAAATTCCATGATGACCAGTTTCAGATGGAAAAATCCCTTACATAAGGAGGATATGAGGATCACAATTTATATAAATGCTTAGGTTGAGAGGGGCTTCAACAAGTGAAAGTGGGAGGGATTTTAGGAGCTTCAAAAATATTAATTATGACATTTCAATGACCCCTTCCACAACCCCATGGAGTTTTTTCCCACTAACTGGGGTTACAAACTTCAAACATGAATATATCTCAAACCGTGAAGAATTACGTGGTGTGCCATATATCAACGGAAACATCTCAACAAGAAGAAACCATAAAAATCATTCTTGACCCAGAATATAGTAATTTGGTATGTCAAAATTCCCATGCAATATTGGGGTAGCCCCTGGTGCTGCTTGGGTTGACATCAATGACAACCGCTGATCAACAATCATGACATTTTCGAACAGAAATAATGCAGTCTTTGAATATGGAGGGCCAGAAATACCTAGCACAAAGAATCCTTTGTGTAGTGGCATAACTAGACATGTGACTGCCATAGGTGCCACTATGATAATCATTCATAGATTTCTCAGCTTCCTCGAGAGTCAAACACCGACGGAGAATGGAATCTACTCTGATGCAGTAGAGTGTGTCTCCAACTATATGATAATGTTGTAATTGATGACGGATGCATCGGCGAGCATCCTTCATAAAATAAGATATAAAAGTAGAAGACTGAAGATATACGATGATATCAACATACCAAAGATCGAGGGTGCTAATCAGAAAAAGCGAATCGTCTGGAATGTATTCCTCAGAACTAGATGGAGCGGAGTTAGAGAGGAGGGAGCAGATTAGATCGGCAAAGAATAGTGATTTATTCGACTTGGTAGTAGTAAACTCCAAATCGAACTCTTGGAGGATGACAATCCACTTTGAGTAATTTCCCCCTATCAATTGGCGAGACAATATATAAGTCATAGGGTTGCAGTCAGAATTCATAGTCACAGTACGCAGTAGAATGTAATGATGAAAACGTTGAACTGCTTGAACTAAAACCAACGCTAACTTCTTCACGTGAGCATAATGCATTTCAGTATCAAGAAGGTTATGTGAAAGGTATTAAATAACATGCTCATCACCGTCATCATCGTCTTGCACCAAAACCATGGCAATCGTGTTGAAAGCGACATCTAAATAGAGGGAAAAATCACGATGATAGTTCGAAGGACGCAACAAAGGAGCATTGACAAGAAAATTCTTGAGAGCATCGAAATACCTCTGGGTGATCTCATCCCAAAGGAACGGGACACCCTACTTTAAAAGTCACGTGAATACTTTAGCCACTTCGGCATAGTTAGGTATAAAATGATGCAAAAAATTATCCTTCCCTTGTAGACTTTGCAACTAATGTAATGAGGATGGAGAGGGGAGGTTGAGGATAACCTCAACTTTGACTCTGATATGGATGTTCTTGATAATTCCCGGTTTCACTGAAATGTCAATAGGCATCGTTTGCGTGATATTACTCAAGTTACCCTCCGAAAAAAATTCATCTGTCAGAATAGGCATTTGAAGCGGAGGAGAAGGAACCTGAGATGAAAACCTCTCAATACATGTAGACATAGCCCCGAGACCAGGCATGAATGAGGATGGATGATGAATATCATCCCACAGAACATCCTTGAGAGACATAGTTTCCACGATTGCTTCATTGGAGGGAAATATCTCTTTCAAGGGATCGGGCAAATCCAAATAGCCGAGCCAAGGGTATTGAGAATAAGTTTCAAGAGACATGCTCAAAGGAGCATGATCAGAAAGAGGAGGGTCCGAAGTTGAAATGATTTCACAATATTCTATCTCGATCAGACTCAATGACATCGAATCTCCGAAAGAATCGATCTGCTCAGGCGAAGGGATGATCCATGGCTTTTCAGACTGAGAGATCATATTAATCTGAATAGTATGGGGTGGAGGAAGAGGAAAAATACCCATGAGGGCAGGATATTTGAAGAGACCCAGCCTTATTCTGTCGTAGGGAGTAGGAATTTTATCCACATACAGAACTTTTTTCTTGGAAGAAGAAGTGAAGAATGACAGCTGATCAACAATAACAATCTTTCCTTCGTGTGGGAATTTCAAAACACGAAAGAGAGTGGAAGGAATGCACAGCATGGTGTGAGTCCAACTGCGACCGAGGAGAAGATTTTAATTGAGCTTTGCGCCAACTACTTCAACCTCAACATTGATTATCTTCCCTTGTAATGTAATCGGTAAACTAGCGAGAACACCAAGAGGTTATGATTCTATTCCATCAAATGCTTCAAGGGAATTTGGTGATGAATTCAGATTTGGATAAACAATGGCTTTCTAGAAAGCAGATGACATGACACACGTAGATGCACCCTCATCCACAACCACCCGATGGATATTCAGACCATTAATACCAACTTGTATGATGTGTGCATTTTGGTGCGGGAGTCATGGGACGAAATTCTCCAAGTCAAAAGAGAGAAGGCTAGTATCGTCAGGATCAACCGTGTCGATCACAGATAACAAAGCCTTCCATTGAGACGAACAATTTTGATGTACTTCTAATGCATACATTGCAAATGGCGCCTATGCCAGATCCTCAATAATATTGTAATGTTGAGCAGCACGAGCGTTGGGATTGTAAGAAGACTTACGGAGTACACCTTTGTAAGGTGATCGTAAAACAAGCTCAGTATTGGGCCTTTAAATATGGGGAGGGCCAGAAGCAAGCGGAGGAGGAGGACCATCAATGATATCTTTCCCTACTGCCTGACACAATCTGGTATAATCTTTCGACTGAGTAGCGAAAGAAACGGATGTAGAACCATTCATCATGAAAACCTGAGAGCCAAATGGGGCAGAGGGCTGAGGTTTCTCTACCATCTGGGTCTGTTGTGATGGAAAAAGTTTCTTGAGAACATCCATAGTACCCTGGGTGCTTTTGAGTAGTCTACTTACTTCAACCCATCGAGGACAGTCCTTGGTGTAGTGCTCTTCATCACAAATCAAACAAGGGTACTTTGGTTTACGCTGTGAACCATCATCAGCACGAGATTTAGACAAATTTGGTTTTAGTGTATCGGCTTTGGCCTTACCTTTACCCTTATTTTTCCCCTTGGGGGTATTATTTGCTGGATTGGTGTGAATGACATTGACTTCCGTAGCTTTACCAGGATTCGGGGTAGACTAAGAAGTAGTATCATTGGAAGGATTATACTTTTTCTTCCCAAAGTTTGAAGAAGAAGACTTCTGAGAAGTCTGAGACACAAAACCTATGATACCATCAACGGATGGTGTCACCAGTGCTTTGGAAGTTCCAAGTCAAGGAGAATTAGGTAATATATCATACAACGTACCAGACTGAGAGTACACGAGATCGAGGTATTGGGCACAAGTAATGGCCTGTTCTTCGGTTACACATGCCCCCATAGCTATGTTTTTAGCGATTTGATTAAAAAATGAGGTAGTGAACCAATTAGTTAGAAGCTGATCAGGAATTTCAAACTTGATCAAGCGACGACGATGCCTCCATTCATGAATATGATATGAGATATGAGTAGCTTGGTCCTGTTTCAAGGATGTGAGGAGGTGCGTCCCGGTCTCATAGCGAACCGGTAATTCAAAATGGGTAAGAAAAGCCATGGTTAAAGAGTTGAAATCTTGAAAAATTCCACAAGATAATTCAATGTACCACTTTGTAGTGGAACCAATAAGAGTCTGTTGGAAAAGACGGAGTCGGATGGAATTTTCAACCGAAGAGTTAGAGGAACACCACAAGTGGTATGTCATAACATGCGCTTGGGGGTCTTATCCGGACTTTCCCTCAAACTTAGGACAATCACCAGGAATCTTAGTTGGAACTAGAGGCCAATACAGGTTATGAAGATTCTGGTCGTTCATTAACTTTGACACATCTGGCAGTTCCAACGTAGTGAGAAATGGTAATTTAGGATTAAAAGGAATCAGAGACCTTTGATAAGGACCCGTGTTAGCATTCCACCCTGTCTGGGAGAAATTCACCTCCCATATGTTTTGTCCCGGAGGATTCTAACCATAGGGGTTATAAGCCTGATATTTCTTCCCATACTGGGGTTGAGGATCAGGATACTAATTCTCAGCATACCATTGATGTCCTTGCTGAGCAACGTATGGATTTTGTTGCGGAATGTAAGCATTGCCTTGAGGTGGATGATACACCATCTGGGATTTATTTTGAGGGTAATAAGTAAAACCTTGGGGTGCACTATATACATCCTGATATTGACCTTGAGGTGGGTAAGTAGCGTCTTTAGGTTGAGCAGGTTGAATGGGCTGCTAAGCTGGTTGAACGGGTTGAGCCAGCTGTTGGGCTAGTTGAATAGGTTGAACCGGCTATTAAGCGGATTGAATTGGTTGATGAGGCTGGGAAGGCTATCCCTGCTGAGTAGGTTGGCTTGGATACTAAGATCCACCGGGTTTCCCTTGCGGAAGAGGTTCGCCCGATGGTTGCAATGGACCAGGTTGTCCCTGATAACTAGGTTGTCCTGGAGTAGGACCCTAGGCATTTCCTTGTTGCAATTTTTTTTTTGCCTTGCTGGACGTAAGGCAACTTTTTTTGCAAAAAAGGTTGTCCCTGTGGTGGATACATTTTCCCCTAGGAACATAAGGTTGTTGGGCCAAAGGTTGACCCTGTAAGGGTTGTCCTTGTGGACCATAAGGTTGTCCCTGTTGAATCAAAGCTTGACCCTATAAAGGTTTTCCTTGTAGACCAGAGGGTTGTCCTTGTATTACCGATCCTCTATGAGGGACGGTCCGATAAGGATTAGTCGGAGGAAAATAAATGGCCTGATTTGGAACAATAGGAGGAAAATAAACGGGGTTACCATAGAAATCATAGTGATGTAGAGGATTGACAGGAGCTTGGGGCTACTGAGAACCCTGAGAGATCTACTGCTGAACAACCAACATATACTCTTCAAAATTAAGGCCACTAGGAATAGCAGAGGAAGTCATGGCCACACTAGAAGGAGGTGTAGCCTCTGAGGTGTAGGGTTGTGATTTACCTGGGCCGGGATTGACAGGCCATGTGGGATTAAAGAAGATGGACCTGTGAGTGTGAAAATACCCTGACAAATGGTGTGTAATGACTGGTGCAGACGAAGCCACACAAACGGTAGGTTGGATTGGGACAGACATAAAAATGACCAATGAACTAGGTGTCGAAGGCGACACTCATAATGAAGGAAGGATCAAACTCCTTGGAGGAGTCGAAGTAATGGAATTTTCTATGGATGCAACACCAGAAATAATCAAACTCATAGTCTGAAGTGACACCGATGGAGGAGAAGATTGATTAAATAAACGTGGGAGATCTTCAAGAAAAAGCTGATATTCCCCTATGGAAATAGAAATTTCTTCACTGACGAGAGGACTTGAAGAATCCATGTCTAACGTAGCTGTAAGATATTTGAAAAGATGACAAGGACTAGGAGGTACAATAGAAGCTATAAAAGGTGATACCTAAGTAAAAGGAGGGAATTATTCCTCACTCCCAAAACTAGACCAAGCATCCTGAGGAGGCTAATTGAACTCAACTGACTCTTCAGGAGGAGATCAGGTAGCAAGAGGTTGAACACTCAAGAGAATAGACTGTGTGAGCTCGGCAGACCTAGTGGACTGAGGGGTTTCGAAATAAATGTCAAGAAAAGAACTACCACTAGGGGGCAGTGAAGAAGGCGATGAAACTGGTGGTTCCACCACTGTGGCAGTATGTAAACACAGGAAGGAAAATGAGATATCCAATTAAAGGCTTCAAGACCAAACTCTAAGGAATGACAGAAACGAGCCAAGTAAAGAATTTTTAACGGGCATGTGATCATGGGTAATTAATTTTACAACACTGGAACAAAACTTTGTTGTTTCATTTTTTAAGAGTCGAGAAATAGACAAAAGATGACTCTAGCCACTTTTAATTTTAAATAAGCGTTAAAGGACAAGTGCTCGATGATCTCTTCTCTTTTTAAGGAGTCATGAAAAGATCGAAATGACTACTTAGGTAATCTAAGCAAGAGGGTGTACCAAGTTTCTGTGAACTGCCATATACATGTTGGTGATCAAATGAAAGAGAAATGACCAAGGACTTAACGTACGTTCAGGTAGTCTCTCTGAATGTTGCGTTCATTGTATCATTGTTGCAGGGCGACAAACTTGGCTTCATATGGATAAAGGATTTGAACCTATGAGGGTATCCCTTTATATACACGATGGTACGGGGAGCACAAGTCTGTACTAGTGCTATATAAGGCCAGATGGTGAACGACATCTACTAGGTTTAACAATGTCAGAACACATCACTAGCCTAGACCTCTAAACTAGAGATTCTGGGTTCGATCCCCAGTGGAGTCACCAGTTGTTAGTATGAATCTTAATTCCAAGAGTATGAAAAAATACCACTTTAGCTGTGCATAAAAAACAACCCTAACAACAGAAATGACTGCTAATATCTTCAAATCTGCAGTTAGGTGATCAAGATAAATGCTGCAAAAATCTAGATCTGTGCATTAGAAGACATTAAATAGTAGAAAAAATAAGATTTACTCCATGCATCCAATAGACAAGACAAGAATATATCAAATGATTTTTGTATTAATGGCACCTGGGAGGAAAACACAAGAGGGTGTTCCCATTTCTCCTCAATGGGATGGGTTCTTGTAAGTCCTCAACACTTCAGTTTTAGAATTCCTCTCTCTTGATGGTGTAGAAAACCCAGAAAAAAATGGAAAAATATGGCTATGATGGTGGATCAATAGTTAGACCAAGAGTTGAGATCCAGAGTTATCTTTAGGCAACAAAAGGTGACAAATGAATGGGAAAACCCTTCTATTTATAACAAAAGATTGAGTTAGTCTAGATATTGGTGCATAATTAAAATATTATTAACCAAATCAAGATCCAAATTTTATGGAATATTTTATTATATTTTTTGGAGGGAAAAGGAGTTTGACTTGAGTCAAATCCCCTTATTTGTAAATAATAAATAAATAAATGATTTATTTATCATTTTAAGGATGTGATTAAGTAATAATAAATAAATAAATGATTTATTTATCATTTTAAGGATGTGGTTAAGTAATAATAAATAAATAAATAAATAATTTATCATTTTAGGGGTATGGTTGAGTAATAATCAAATAAATAATTATTTATTTAATTATTTAAGGGAGATTTATTCATATTTAACAAATAATATTATTTAAGTAATGTTTAAATAACTATTCTTAGAAAATAATAAGATAAATAATGATTTATCTAATTAATTTCCTTGTTTTGGGTTAAATATAACCAGGAATATTAATTAAATTGTTGTTTAACTAATTATTCCTTGAGTAAAATCAAACAAATATGGATTTATTTAATGTTTCCCCATGGGGTTTCCTATTTAGACCATAAACATCTTAATAAAGGTGGTTTTACTAAGTTATTTTTATAGTGAATGCAATTATACTTGGGGTAAAATTGGTCTTACATGGTGTACTTGGGTCTATCTAATACCAATGGGTTAGATGACCAAAAAATGGTGGAACATTAATGTTTCAATTTCAAGGCCCTACCGAATTTGATCTCAAATTTCCTAAATGCAAGCTACATGCAATAGAACACCATTGTTTTTTCGATGAATGCTAACTTAAGAGAAGGATAGCGATCTTTCAGAAAGAAACAAACAATGAAAACATACAAAGAAGTCCCCTAATGCATCTAATACAATCGAAATGAGAAACGAAAAACTCTTTCCTAGATGCAAGCGCTATTTATGTAAAAGAAATTTTGATTCTCGATGCAAAAAAAAGGATGGAATCGTATTTGTTTTTTGAATGAATGAAGCATGCAATGCACTAGTCACATCAAAAATCAAATCAGAAACTAGTTTGGAGTGCTATGAATGTAAAGATCTCAAAAAAAATGATTCAAAAGCAATAAAAACACAAATTCACTGAAACAAATGACGCACTCTTTCGATCAAAGTGAAAGATTTCAAAATGGCCCAAATGAGCAATGTGATATATGCTCAAAAACAAAGAGATGGAGAGTCAAACAAACACAAAAGTAATCGTTCAACAAACCAAAAACTCAAAGGATCAAGAAATACTCAAGCAACTGATCAGGGAATCAAAATGACAGGAAACAAAAAGACTCGAACTTCAATCAGAAGGCTCAGTGATAAAAAGACACCTAGAACCCTAGGGCTATGAATTTCACTGATAAGAGAATAGAAAAACAACTGAGAAGAGCAAGCCTAAAGTAGCCGAAACAACTCCAAAAATACCAATTTCAAATGAAGAAACAAGCCAAAGTCAAGAAAAACTGACCAAAAACTCAGCAAAAGGGTCAAACCAAATCCTACAGGATTTGGCATGGCTGTGAGGGTGTAATCCGTGCCAAACAGGGGTTGGTGCTACTGCAACAAAAGCAACCTGCGCCAATCAGTGCGAATGTTTAGACAAAATGTGCGCCAAGCCGGATAACTATGGGAGGAGGAAAGAACTAGTGAGCAGAGGTCAATCTTGACACTCTGGATTTGAACAAGAGGATTCTAGACAATCAAATGATCCAGGAAAGATAGAAAAGCAAGCAAATGATTGAAGTCAGCTTGACAAGACAAACTCCTAAAAGGAAACGAAATGACAAACTCACACTGATCCCCAGTGGAGTTTCCAATTTTTTGGGAAGGTAAATCCTCTTTGCAGACATAGACGATCCCTCTAGCCCTAGAGTGGGTCTAGCAACAAAGGGACAAGCTAAAGTGTAGGTTCTTAATTGATGAATGAAAAGGACAGGGTAGATCGACCTACCTGGATTCCAATGTTGTCGTCGTTGTAGTGGTGCTGGCCTCTTGATCTCTGTCTCGACGGGTCACAATCCTTTTGCAACAATGCTCGAATACCTGCATGAAGATCAGTAAATAAGAGCAACATACAAAACAATGATTTCATTCATAATCAACTAACTAGTCAAGGAGGGTTAAGCACATTGCATCAAATAAAACACATTAACACAAGATTGGAACCAGACAATAGTCATGTATATGTATAAATAGAAGAAAGAGTTACAATCAGAGCCTTGACGTCACAGCCTCCTTCAGCAGGGTTCAGTCGAAGCGTGTCTTGAAGGATATTTGGGGAATTTGGATGGGGTGAGGACATAAGCCTAAGCTCTCTCAATAAGGGTCTATTCCATTCTATCTTCCTAACGAAAAGTTTAGGAATTATCTTCAGCGTTTCATCTATAATAATTTCAGTTCAGCTAGCTCATCATTGGAATATGGCTTTATTTATAGAGGGAAAGGAGGAGGTTTGGATCCCTAAAATGGTGTAAGGGAGGCCTTATCCGCCTTATCCCTTAGGAGGTTTCCCAAAAAGGTGGAAACAAGAGGCCAAAGGAGGGAGTATGTGGTTATTCAGTCGAAAAAATCCAGATGACTCACCCACGAAGTTGTTATGATGGAAAATTCACCTCTATTTTTAAAAAACATTCCATAAACAGGTTGTCATGGGTAGCTCACTGGTACAGAGTGCTAATGGGCGTGGGGCCCAATTTTAATCTTCCTCATTGGCGTGAGGGCATAATAGTCTACTAGCGCCAAGGCAAAAACATGTGTTTCTGATGGTCTACTCAAGAAATTTTCAACAGAAGGGATGTTGTCCTCATGACAAGGAATGCAATGATGGTCTTTGCAAGGCATGACACTTTGTTTTAGTCACAAAAATTATCCTCCAATGTGTAGGACAGGGATTGCAGGGACGGTGACAAAATGTCATGTAACAGTAGGTGTGTGCACTGAATCTGGAAAAACAGAGGAGGATTAGGGTAGGTTTAGGAGGGTTAAATGGAGAGTATTGAAGTCAAGTCAATTTTCCAAAAACTTTTAGGAGGTAGGGTTGTATATTGGCTTCAAAACACAAGTGAAAGTTGTGAAATGGATATAATGATAAAATCAGGAAAACACAAGTATTTCCTAATTCTACAATGGAAAAATAGTAGGAAATTAGGGTTTGATGGGAATGAAGTGTATGGAGGTTTTTAATGGTAGGGAATGATAGAGTATGGTCTGGGGAAGGTGTATGAGGATATTAGATGGTAGGGTTAGGGTCTTAGTTCACTGAAATCATTCAATGATAAGTAGAAGTGAAAACGTAGTAGAAAAGGAGATAAGTATGAAAACCAATATTTTGTTTGATAAATTGACTTGAGGAGAATATGAGGTGCTAAATTACTATTGGAGAAGCTTTAAAAAAATAATGGGAATGACCCTGAAGCTTGGAGGAATTATTTGGGAGCCAAAATACCCAAAACGTATCACTTTCTAGATGCATAACACACCTATGCCAGATGTGTAACAAACTTTCTAGATGTGTAAAAAAGGTGCCAGATGCATAGCATATCTTCTCTAGATGTGTAACAGATCCTCCATATGCGTAACAAGTCTTCTCAAGATGCGTAACAGATCCATTTTGGAGCAATTTTCTTTCTTTTCTTCAAAACCTTGACAATAATGTATCATTTTTGAAGGTAAGAGAGGATCTCTACCAATCATGAAAAGGAAATATGAGTTGAAAAATCCTTATTTTTCCTTTTTATAGCATCTTTAAATGACTGTTTGTCTTTTAGTGAAACAAAACTTTAGGGACAATTTTTCCTTTTTGGAAAAATTTGACTATGAAACAAGTTTTGAAATAAGACAAAGTGTCTTAATTTATTTCCATAACTACACTAACTCCCTTTAAAATACTGATATGATGAAAATGAAGCCTTTTTCTTCCTCTTTCGTGAAATTTTCGGAGTTTTTAGTGGTAAAAAAGGACACCTAGAAAATAGACCTAGATGGGAGATGGGCTGATTAACCTAAGACTCTAAATGACAATGAGTGAAATGACCTCTGAGATGATTATGGCCTTGTATGGAATGAGGGGAGAAGCATTTCTGACCTAGACCATATGCAATGACCAAAATTTACTTGAAAACATGTTTGAAAAGACAAATTTTTTAACCTAGGACTACTAGTAAATAAACTGAAAGAGCGTTTTTATAACTAAAAATATTAACACTAACATTGGCTCGATCTGGGGATGGAAGCTCCTCCAGGATGTGTGAAGAACACTATATATCAGGTAGCCTTATCCATTGGGTGATGTAGTCACTGCAGCTACAATCCTAAACTAGCTCAAATCAAACTAAAAGTTGAACTGTACATCATCAACTGCAAAATATAATAGAAACTGTGACTGAAAAAGATGTTAAGAATGTTGAAATTATTCATCACACCTTACCTACTCTAATTGATTCATAAATCACTTGATCAAGTGAAGTCAAAGATCCAATGTAACCAATCAAGTAAGTGAATACCTGACTGATGCTTGTATTCAGCTCCACCAGGCATAAAGAAAGATTGAGTAAATGGAAACTCAAGATTAAATCTGAGCCCAAAACCTATGTTGGTGAAAAAAAAAAACTCCACCTTTTCTGATGCTTGCAAAAGACTACCCAAGGGGTCTTGAAAATCATGAAACATTACCTCTTGTTGATCAACAAAAATAAGGGAGATGCTTTCAGATATAATGTATTATTGATCTTCTTCATTTGGTTGATCCTTCTTAAATAAAAATGTAGCAATGTTATATTTCATATCATCTAGATCAGAGACAAAATTTGTATGTTCTTGTAGATATTCAATTGAGGTAGCTCAATGAGCATCATCACAAATATCTACAAGTGGCTTTTCATGTATATCAGAAAGAGAATTGTCTCGTCTTTGAAAAAATTCTATATCTTGAAAATTTGAAGGTTGCTGAACATGTTCATCAAAATCCAGACAAAAAACTTGGTGTACATTGTTTTTGACCTCAATGGATAAATCATGACTCTCTAGAGTCTCTATACAAGAAAACTCAAAATTCTGTTTTGTACATATTTATTCCTGAATAAAAACTCAGAAGAGGAAAGGGATGAAGGGTAGTTGGACAAACCATATTCATATATATCTTGATCACATGAATATTTCCAATAGTACTTCAAATTATCATCAACTTCAAAAGATGAAAGATCAATGTCATCCTTTGAAGAATTCTACTCAAGTTCGCTGCCATCCGGGTTAGAATCCATGATCTTCTGATGGCGGTGAAAAGTGCTTTCATTCAAATCATCCAAGAATTCACCATCCATAAACTCTTCATCACCATAAGCACTTTATATCTCTTGAATAAAATTCTCAAAGTGGTCACAGTAATCCTCAATCAAAAGCAAATAAGGATAGTTTTCTCTATACTTCTCAAAAAATACTTAGTGAAAATCCTTGAGAGAATAAATAAAATCAAGAGGCAAGATTTGATACCAAAACCATTTTTTTTCTTCTAATTTGATCATGAACATATTCATTCAACAATATTCATTAAAATTAATCTTTAGATTATGCACATGCATATGAAATAATATTTTATGAAGTGTAGCATCATTACCTTTTTCATCTCTGTATTTTGGCAAGTATGTTTTCCAATCTACCTGAGGCATAAGATTTGGAAAGCTAGGGATATGAGACCGATCCATTGGACCATACCTAGCCTTCCTTCTTGCAGTTGAATCCATCTTGAAAAAATGAAGTCACCAATAGTTCTTGAATCTACCAATTTTTGAACAGTGGAGTCGCCATGAAAACTTAGAACTTTTGGATTCTTTGAAACTGGAGTCACTAGGTGAAAAATGCACAACCATCTTGTCACTGACCATTTTTAGCCATCATCAATTATAGCTAATCTTCGTCTTTCTTTCCCAGGGAAATATTTAACCTTTGCTCCCCTGAAACGGTGCCAATAATGGTATCACTCTCCCCAACTTCTCAAGGTTGAGAGTGGGATTGAAGGAAGGTAACCACATACCAAGATTTAGGTCAAGTAGCTAGCCCTACCAGGACTAGAGAGGGATCTCTCAATGTCACTTTTAATTCAATTAAATAGATAAATATATAATGATCTTAGGCTAGGTATGGAAGCTCAGTAAATAGGATTTTTGTTTGGTGTTTCTATGTTGGATAGGAATGACAGTGAGAAGACTAGGTCTAGGGTTTGAGTTTGAATTCAAGATCAATTTACAGAGAATATGGATGAGGCCAGGTAGGTAGCTTGAATGCATGCTTATTTTTTCATTTTGTATAGGATTAAATGATATAAAATCTAAATGAGCACTGAGGTGAATTCATTCATTTAGAAGAAAATAAACATATAACGTAAATATTGTTAAGACAGAGCATGAAAAGGCATAATTTATGCTTATATACTGACAAGATAAGCACATATAATCATGAATATGAAAGAGGAAAAAATATCATTCAACATTAAAAGATAAAAATACAGAGAAAGAACAAATACTCCAAGGCATACCACAGGATTCTCAACACAAATTCTGCAACACTATCTTTGATTTCATTCCAAAAGGCTTGTACAATTGCTCCACTGCAAAAAACATATATCCAACCCAAGAAAAGACTAAAGTTTGTCTACTTATAGAAAATATGCACAATGACACCTCATAGGGTCAAAATATTATCCAAAATGCATCATAAATACATGATATGAGTCACTTCCTAGAATTTAGGTAGGTTAGAAACCATTCCCTCAAATTCAGCTAATGACTAGGAGTGTGTGTCCCCCACATTAAATTACATGTTTCCTGATGATAAAAGGAAAAAATCAACTAAATTACTCCAATTCTAGCACAAAGGACATAAAAACTTCGAAAATAGGAAATTTTCAAGGCGTGACAGGTGTCCTGAGGAATCCTATGCAGATTTGTAACACTTTTTGATAGATGCATAACACCTTTTTGTAGATGTGTAACACTTTTTTGCAGCTGATTTTGAGGGAATTTTAGGACTCCAAATACAAATATAAAAGATAGGTCAACTATCCCTATGTGTCTAGTTTCCATAACATCTTTAATTTTGAAAAATTATCCATGGGAAGGCCTCCAAAAGTTGATTCTCCGAAGGTTACTCCATATGCGTAACAGACTATCAAAAATAGTGGCAGAAGCATAGAAAGCTT